>CP139506.1:112790411-113390411 GCA_021014915.2 Artemisia tridentata subsp. tridentata | reverse complement strand
ACACTAAGCAGTGGTATCAAAAGTTTGACCACGTCATGATTGAATGTAGATTCAAAATTAATGAACGTGATAAGTGTGTCTACGTGAAAGACACAAACAATGGATATGTCATCTTATGTCTATATGTAGACGATATGTTAATCGTTGGAAGCAACAATGAGATGATACAATCTACTAAAGACATGTTGAAATCAAGGTTTGACATGAAAGACATGAGTTTGGCAGATGTGATACTTGGAGTCAAATCACACGAACCCAAAATGGACTTATGTTGAGTCAAACACACTTTGTGGATAAAATTCTTGAGAAATATAATCCATATGACTCCAACATTGCGAGGACTCCTATTGATACGACTAAACATCTATCTAAAAATAGAGGTTAAGGAGTTAACCATGTGGGATATTCGATCATTATTGGTAGCTTGATGTATCTAATGAATTGTACGAGACCTGACTTAGCATACGTTGTGAGTAGGCTAAGTAGGTATACGAACAACCCAGGTTACAAACACTGGGAAAGTATAAAAAGGGTTCTAGGGTACATAAGGTACACTCGAGAATATGGATTGCATTATACTAGATATCCGGCTGTTATCGAAGGATACAGTGATGCAAACTGGATATCTGATATAAAAGACTCTAGATCAACAAGTGGATATGTATTCACACTTGGAGGTAGAGCTGTATCATGGAAATATTCCAAACAGATGATTATTTCCAGATCCACAATGGAGTCAAAATTTATCGCCTTAGATAAATGCGCCGAAGAGGCATAATGGTTACGTCAATTTGTAGAGGACATACCAAGGTGGCCTAAGCCGGTAACGGCCATATGTATACATTGTGATAGTCAATCGGCGATTGGCGGAGCTCATAGGATAACGTATAACGGTAAGTCAAGACATATCAGACGTAGACACAATACTATACGATAACTACTCTCTACAGGAGTTATCACTATTGATTATGTGAAATCAAAGGATAACATAGTGGATCTGCTTACGAAAGGCTTAAGCAGAGAGTTAGTTAACAAGTCGTCAAAAGGAATGGGACTAAAGCCCGTTAATGAATGAGTTTATACGAAGGAAAACCTAACCCAGCTGACTAGAGATCCCAATATCTGGGTTCAATAGGACAACCTACTCGTATAAATTGTGGGGGAGTCACTGTGGGGGTTAATAAACCTTCCAAAACACACAAGGGTGCTAATAAACATCCTGGTCCATTCATGTAACATTCAGTGACAAGATATGAGGTTAAGCCTTGAGCTTTTAATGATTTAATAAGAAATCACATATGTGAGAGAGAAGTGGGGTCACTTCGAAGGGAAATGTGGGGGCGCATTTTCTAAGAGCTCTTGCAGAACCAGGCAAGTGTTCATGACCATAACGAACACGACTATGAGGAGTTGACAGTGTCAGGAAGAGTCTTGTGTGAACATATATTGTCGTCTACACAAACAGCAGATCAGTTCAAAGACATCGCGTTCTACTGATAACTAGGAGGCTAAGTATATGTCACAAGGGAAGGTTCAAAGGGTAACACCTACCTATCCTATGCAAGACTCAACCGCTGAGATTTGGTCAGATTTGTGTAAATTTCCATTCGATATCCATTCATGTGGGGGATTGTTGGAAAATTTTAGTGGAAAAATGAGTTTTCACTAACTTTGGACATAAGTTACTATTAGTAAATATAGTTTCTATGGTTAAAGTCTTATATGGTTACGTAGTCCACTGTGGGTGCTTCGTAACGAGCCATTATATGTCCAAAACAGAGTTAAGGTGAATGAGATGTCGACGCTTAAAGTAGGTGGTTGGAACAAAACCGATAAATACTTGAATGCAGGAAAAATTAGTTTTAAGAGCTAGTTAATGATTGAAGGTTGTAACAACACACTTAATGTTCAGTTACATCTTTCTTTTAAATCATTGTTAATAGCATTCAAGTGGTTTGAATTGTGTATTCAATCCCTTAGTAGTATAACTACTAGCTCTTTTGTGGTTCCATATACACCAAAAACTTGACAGCTTCTCCATCTCCCATAAGCTTACACACATACAAGTCCGATAAAATTTTTAGGCAAGTTCGTCATCTCCGGCAGTACTCCTGCTCCGGCCGTTGTACCCTTGGAAACAACCGTGGTAATTGACACGGAATTGTTTTAAGGGAATCGTGTTCAACACGAGACTTGGCCTACTTGTTTATTGATTCTGTCTAAAAGTTTAGGTTCAGGTGCTTCTCAATTTTATTATTAATTCCATTGTTGATTTCTTCCTGTTATTGTTGATTTGAATTTCCTTATAAACGGTATCCTTTTCTACAAATTGCGAATCTGTTTATCTCAGTAGATGTTACACTAGAAATATCATCATTATTTGCATTCGAGCCACGTACGTCACGAAGTTCTTCACCTCCCATGTAATCTGGATGTTGTTCAAATGTTGTGAACACCGTGTCTTCTTTGTACGTTACCTCTTTACGACTAATATTTTGTGTTTTTATCCTCTAAAGTATTCGTACGGTACAAACTAATGTGTCTAATTATAAGCACTAATGTTTTACAAAACTAATCAGTAACCAACACAGCAGCATCATCTTATGAACTATGTGCCAACATCATCTTACCTATAGTAGTCACCAACACAGCAACATCATCTTATAACCTATTACAGTATGTTGTAGAGTTCTAGTAAAGTATAAAAGTAATAGTAACAAAATAGTGATCAACAAATATAGAAAAATGGGCCTGCTAGTTTGTTAATCTAGTGATCATGACAATTGACTTGTCCAAAATTTGTCATTAGGTCTTAAGTCTTAACACTTTAGTTAAAGATTTGATTTTAGTTAAAACAATGATTATTGATAACAAGTCATTCTAGAATGAGTAGAAAGACAAGACATTACCCTACTGAATTAACATATTAACCTACTGAATCAAAGACAAGTCATTCTAGAATGGTCAATCTTTTCATGCCAAGGATATGTGATGTGTTCCATTTTTTCACAATATCAACCATCTTTTTTAACAGTTTCGTTGCATGCAATGATAAATAGGTTTCTTTTTGTTTTACTTAATTAACATGAGGTAAGATCCATGACATTCAGGTGATCTCTAAAGAACAAACAAGATGATCCCAACCATCCATCCACCTTTCATCCAATGGCTGAGATGAAAGCTAAAAATTACAAACAAGGGCACATCAGTAATTTCACATGTCTCCATAAAAGCAAAAAATATCTCAATCCATCACATTTAATACATCACTTTCTCTCTCATCAATCACACCTACATCTAATTTCTCTCTCATCAATCACACCTACATCTACTTTCTCTCTTATCACTCGCCGGAATCACCATAACACCACCGGAAAATCATCAAAATCACATCAAGACCGTCAGAATCACACAAATCACAATAAACCACTAGAAAATCACCATAAAACCCCCGGGAATCACACGAAGGTGAGGTCGGTGACGGTGGTTTTGTCGTCTAAAAATGATCGGAATTTTTTTCCGATGATGTATGAATAACCAGTCTCCGAAACAAATTTTGAGAAGTTAAACCTTGTTGTTGCAGGATTTGATCCAAGACTTCTAGTGAATCTTGATAAAAGATTGGATTTACCAACACCTGAATCACCTATTAAAACCAGTTTGAATAAGTAATCATATTCATCTTCTGTTCTGTATCCAGTTTGAATAAGTGTAAATCTCATAGGATTTACACACTGTTTTATATATATCTTGAATTAGAAAATCCCTTGAGATTCAGCTTTAGTTGTCTAATTTTATGAGAAAAGTGTAAATCACATGTTTTTAGTTATCTTTATCCCTTGAGATTCAGCTTTTTATATACAGATTCTATGAGATCACTAAGACCAACTTTATATGAAAACACTGAGACACCGGGCGGATCGATATATTGAGAGCCTCATATAGATTCATAATGAATCACATGGGATTCATAATTATGAATCCCATGTGATTCATTATGAATCCCATGTGATTCACTAGAAACAAACATCTTCAACTTCACTTGAAACAATGATTGAAACAAACATCTTCAACTCCACTTATTTTATTATAAAAACAAACATGTTCCTGAGAAAGCCAGCTCTGTAATCATACAAAATGTTCTTATAACATTATTTTAGATGGATGATATATACTGTATTGTACGTTGTGACAACCTATTATTTCAAAAACTCACACTCACACTAATCGCTATCTTCCAAAAACCAAACTCCATCTCCCATATCTTGATCCCTCATTCTTCACAAAATACAACAAACACCTCTAACACTACACCAAATCACAAATCACACTCATTAACAACCCCTTTAACCAAATCACAAATCATCACATTTCCAGATCCAAGCACCACCACAATGTCGACAACCACACAATCACCACCGTCCCAAACACCCCCATACACCGATTACAAGCTTCCTTCCTTGCTCCTCCACCACATCAACGGCAGACAACAGACTGACGGTGGATGATGAACTGACGGCGGATGGCTGACGGAAGATGACAAGGAAAGACACATCGACGGCGGATCGATGGCAGAAAGACACATCAACGGCGGATCGATGGCGGAAAGACACATCGACGGCGGATCAACATCAGATCGATAGTGATATGGAGGATAAGTTTATGGTGGTTTGTGTGTGTTTTTGTTGAGAAAGAGAGTGTGTGTAAACTAGTCAGAGAGTGTGTGTAAATATGTATGAGTGTGAGTCTGAGTCTAATAAAGTAGAAATTGTGTAGTGTTAAATGGAGTGAGAAGAATACAAAAATACCCCATTGTGTTTTATTAATCTAAAATAAGGATTGATCTACGCCATTAAATCTAAAAGAAATGAATGGTGGAGATTCAGTCTTTTGTTCTTTAAAGAAATCTTGTTTCGTATGGAACTTTTCTCTAATTAACATATTAACCTACTGAATCACAAAAACACGAACACAAAACCAGTATATGCAGTCATAAAGTCGCTAATATATAAACTACTAAATCACAGAAACACAAACACACAACTAGGCAATTAAATAATAAGCATGCATGTCATATTTGCATTAAACAAAACAAGTTATTGGATCATACACACACTAACGTGTGACAGAAGTTGTGACAGCAACTGAGAGAAAAAAAAAAGATGCGACAGAAGATGAATTACCTTGGTATATATTACGTGATATATATTAGGGTTTTTATTAGGGATGGGGTAGGGGGTATTTTAGTCATTGAATATATCCACAGCTCTTGTAAATAGCCACAGCTTCAAAAGGAAGCATTGTGAAATTAGCATTCCTAAAAAATTGCTACAACTCATTGCTCTTTTACCAAACGAACATCAAAAATCAAAAAGCTCATTGCTCACCGCTCATTACCCAAAAAGCTTCGCGCCAAACATAGCCTTAATAGCACCTTTTTACAAAGCCTGTATATTTTGAATATAATGTTCTAATCCTAATGCTAAAACTACAAACGAACAATAGTTTTGTCTTTTCAAACCAAAACTTAGCCTACACCCACAAAACAAACACACCCTAAATGCTTAAGTGGGCTTCTAAGGAAAATACATATGTTTTTTTTTCTTTTTTTAAGGTTTGGTATTCCATGTCATCTCTTAAATTATATGTAGACCCTATTAAAGGTGAGTACGGTTTAAAAACCGGACTTGATCAATCAAAACTGGACCGGATCGAAAATCGATTTGAACCAAAACACCGGACCGAGGACTGGACCGAAATGTTCGGTCCATGTCCGGGTCGGTCCGGTCCGGTTCGTCGGATAATGTACAGTTGTGCGTAAGACCGATCCGGACCAAAGACCGAAAATGATTAAAAGGGTGGACCGAGCGGTCCGAAATACATTCGGTCCGGTTTCTCGGTTCAATCCGATACACGATCTATAATACTCAACCCTACTCTCTATTTATTCATTAGCTTTAGGTTTTCAATGCGAGCCGAATTTTTTAAAAATAAAGAAAAGGAATTGTTGATTTTATGGTCAAATTTTCAAAAATTTAATCGGTGGAGAAACCAATTTCGTACACTTTTGGATGTCGATCAACCCTCCACTAAAGATCAGCCGAATCAGTGTTCAGTTGTTTCTGCAAACCAAAGGGTGTTGAAATTGAAACCAATACCTGATTTGACTTAATTGGTAGTTAAAAATTATTATCATGTACGAAAACTAAAATAAAAAGGTTACACATGTCACATCAAAAAGGGGTAAAAGTAACACAAGTGAGGTATGTATAACACCACCTTTCCTTTTATATTTGCTCATCATTTTACTAATTTGAGGAAAAAGAAAAATATGTTTTGTGAGTAATAGTTCAGTCCCGTTGTGATGGAAGGTTTGCGTATTTTGTTTTTGTATTTGAATCTTTAGTTTGCTATTAACAATTTAAAAATATCAAATTCTCAAAATGGTATAAAAAGTCATGGTGACGTCACCAGCAAAAAAAAACACCTCTTCTTAAAATTCTCAAAATGGTTACATTGTTCATGACGTTAATTCTGATGATCCTTGTGTTCCTAGCATAATGCTAGCGTACCGTCATTTTCCCATTCATATCTCTAGACCATGTATTTCTTTTCAGACTATTGACCACTTCATCAAAAACAGCCAATTTTTGTTTTGGATACTGCATCTTTTGCAAACTATTTTAAAATTTTAATGAATACTAGAGATGAAACGACTAATCCTTCCTTACTCGCTAGACACTTGATGTCTACTAAATGTCTTAACTCGGTAAAAATTCTTTACATATATCAGAACTGATTTTATTTTTATCACTCCAAAAATTTTGAAAACTTTCTTCTAAGTCAATCCATCTAATCTCTTGGACAAAACTTATCCCTATCACCTTTACTGATTTTCCTCAAAACTACTCATTTACATTGATAATACATTTGACCCTCCCACTGATCTCGTCAACCTATACCACGAATATCAATCCGATTCGTTCTTGAGCAACCCCAAACTTTAACTAAATTTCCAAAAACGTTAAGCTCTTTAACAACTCTTAACTTAATTTCACGACAGTTCTTGTTTGATGAGTTGTGAGATTAAGTTAAAGTTGCTACTTAGCTTAAGATTTTAAATAATTCTGCTCAATAACGGACAATGCTTATTTCATTTAAATCTAGCCACTTGATTTTTTTTAACTATCTATTTCGTTACACTCAGCAGGACGTGTACAGATGAAGTTGTCGTAATTACAACCATTTTATTTTAGTCCATCTCATTCTGGTGCAGAAATTATTTCCACACCCCAATTTTAAGTCTCCCATGTTCGGAGCAGTGCAAAGTCTCCCTTGTTCGGAGCAGTATTGATTAATGTGAGACCTAATGTCATAAACCTTAGTTGCATTTATAGCCTTCTCGCTAATTAAAACTACCACTATTCGTCGATTTGATTGGTTTAAGCAATTCCAAATTCGAGCCAATCTTTCAAAAGACCTCCTTCAAAGATGTAAATTCTTTCTTTCTGACAAATTGTCTCCTAGCTTGATCTAGTGGCAGTTCTTGTTTGATGAGTTGCGAAAATCAAGCTAAGAGTCAAGTTGTTACCCGAATCGATTCAGTTTAATCTCATGACAGTTCTTGTTTGATGAGTTGTGAGATTAAATTAGAATCGAACACCTAAAGGTCTTTTAAGGGTTACGCTCGAGAATGGAAAAGTTTGCCTCATCAAATTTAGCCATGAGAATGTACATTTGTTAAACGAATTGAATTCAGGGACTGAATTCCCTTAACGGGTGGAGAATGTAACAATTCGTAGTTTCTGGTTCATTATTTAACCACTTTCTTTCACTTATTATTTTAAATTTCGCGGAAATTGACAGTTACGAGTAACTTGTTAGATTAGCTCGCGTACGTTGTTAAATAAACAATTAAATGGAATCGACCCTAGACTGTGCTCAGTCTATATGTTTTAGACATTTTTATTTCACTTCATAAATATTTCAAAAGTCATATTGTTATTTTTCCGTTATTACGTAAACTTTGCACTTTTTACGTTTTACGCGTTTTCGGGTCGCGGTTTAAGCTTTAAAGACGTTATAACACTCCGAAAGGCTCGGGAAATATATGAAACATCAAATTAGGTCATTTTAAGTCCAATGAGATATTTTTATGAAAATAGTATTAATTAGACTTTTATTCTCACAAACTATGCATAAAAGTACCCGATATGGCTCCGTTAGCCTTTAAACCCACTCCATAGCTAACCATACTTGTACAAAACATGTATATAATGTATTTTCACAAAATAATAAAATAAAATACACCCTTGAAGCCCCCAAAAACCGGACCCCCTCCCTTTTAATACACCAACACTCCTCATTTTCATTTTCAAGGTGAAATTCATCATTAGTTCTTCACATGCAAATCTCACCAAAACATGAAACTATCCATCTCCTTCCCTCCTCCTTGCTTGCTTCCGTGATTCACCACCAAAACACCACCATTCATCAAGCTTTTCAAGTCTCAAATCTTGCATTATTCGTTTGGTTATAGTCTTGGTAAGTTTCCCTAACAATTTCAACTTCATTTCCTTCTTTTCTATGATTTTTCTTAGGGTTTTGAAGGACTAGAAAAACCACTCTTGCATGTGTGATTTAGAGATCTTGATTCAAGTTTTCATAGTAATATATTTTGTTCCCTTAACACGCTTAGAGGTAACTATAAAGTTAATCTAATTGTGTTTATGACTGAGATTAATGTATTGATTAATTTACACAGATAAGTTAAACGTAAATATAAAAACACAGAGTTTTTCAAAGTTTAAATTCTTATTAGAAATCAATCAAAGAATCTATTACCCAAGTGTTTTGCAAAACAAACACTTAGGATTGAATAGACAAGGTATGGTGTGTCTCCTATCTAAACTCAAGCTATGCTTTGAGTGGTAACAATATCGACCCACTGAGCTATCTCAGGGACTCAGTTACTCTTTGTAGGAGAAAAGGGGTTTTGTGAAAGTCTAAGCTTTTAATGCACAAAACTTTACCCACTTTTCTCCTATCAGTTGCTATTTATACACAAGAGTAACAAAGATTAAAATACAAAAAGAATACAAAGCGTGTTTGACAACTACTACAGTAATTGTCATTTCCAAGAACTAATAGGAATGGGCTAATTATCTTTCCTTGTGTCAGTTCTGACACATCTTGACTTTAAGCCGTATTAGGTAAGGTTTGCTTCTGGATAGATAAGATTTCATCTTATCTTCGCAAACACTTCCTGCCAATTCCCGCCTTTCTTTCAGGCTTCAGGTTCTTCAGTCTACACCTTCATTCTTCAGTCTTTAGTCACTTATTATTTGTTGAGGAGACTGGGGTTCAGTGAGTTCTTGTCCAACACTCACTGAACCCATTACCTTCTTCTTTGTCTCAAGTAACAATCAGGGAGCTCCGCCTCACTGAGTGGTGAGTCTTTCTTCTTAGACTCGTCCTGGGCATCTTGAAGGTAACTCACTAAGTGACTGTTCACTCAGTGACTTACGTATATTTTTCGGTTGATTAACACTTAGCGTAATTTGTATTCAAATCCTGTTTTTTTAGGATCCTTGGGTACTGACGGACCCAACAATCTCCCCCTATTTGGATATAAATTATGCCTAAGTGTTTTGATCAGTTATGAGTGAGCTAATGACTTATACTCATACTGAATATACTAGAAAGCTATTAAGGACACTGAATTAACAAAACATGGGCCATCATTTTATTAATTTTATTACAAAGGTCCTAACAACTAAACAAAGTATAGTGGTGGTGTTGCAGATTCATCAGTCAAGTTTGTAACCAAGGGCTTCAAGCTTTGGTCTCTTAGATTCCAGCTCATGTTGGCCAGGATGTTGTTGGATCTTGGTTCTCAGGTCATGACAGAACCTCACATTTTCAGGACTCTGTATTGGGGAGGCCATCATGAGGAAACCAAGCATAGTTTTAATCCCTGCCTGTTCAATGTCGCTCCATTTTTGGAAGGCTGGGTCACCGAATGCATCAGTGAAGAAGAGACCTCTCTCAGGTTGTTCAATGACCATGTTGTTCACAAATCTAACTCCTTCAGGGAGGGCTCTATTGCATTCAAGTCCAGGAACTTTGATCTCAGGCTCATATTCAATTTTCTTCCTCTTTCTTCTAGAGGACTGAGAGGGAGCAGGCTGATTGGCCGGAGCTCGGAGAAGAGAGGGAATACCAAGTTCATCAAGTGTTGTTGTCAGTTTGTCATATCTTTGCCTCAGGGATTTCATCAGGTCTTTGACAACCACGTTATGCTTTTTCACTATGATTGGACCCAATTCATCCAATTTAGTGATCCCAAATCAGAGAATCTAAAGGGATCATGAACCTCAAAGTGTCTGTTGTCTGGACCTCTGAAGACACTAATGATAGCAGGCTTGGTATTTTGATGAATCTTGACATAAGTGATTGGTTATGGTCGCAATCTGCTTGTCATAACCCACTGGTACCTCTCAATTTTCTTTTTCCTTAGCTCAGCAGCCTTTTTCATTTTCTCATCCCTATTTTGCCTGAGAGCAATCATCTCAGCATCCTGAGCTTTTATAAAGCTCTCACCACCTTTTCTTTCAGCAAGGGCTTGTGGTTATATTCCAAGCTTTTTAGCCTCTTCACTGACCACTTGGATGAGAGCAGTCTTGTTCAGCCTCTCTTCTTCAGCTGTTTTCTTTAACAACTCTTCCCTATCCATATGAGCCTGAATTTCAGCCTCAGTGAGATGATACAACACTCCATTAATTTCATAAGGGACCTTGACTGGTTCATCAGGGTCAGGTCTTATGACCAAGGAAGCAGGCACCAATTTGGTGTAGGTTCAGGCTCTGTTATTGTGACAATGCCTTTGCCTTTATCTTGGTGAGTTAATGATGGGGTTGTTTCAGGGGCTGCTGTCGGAGTTGGTGGTATCTCCCCCTCAGTGTGAGAAGGAGGTTGTTGACTGGATGTTGCTTCAGTGACTTTCTCCCCCTCAACTGTTGCTGGAGCCATTGTGAGAGCAAGAGTTGGAGTGCTCACTGAAGCTGAGGGAGCAGCATAACCTTTGAAAGCCTGATAGCTCTCAGTCATCATGGTTTTGATGTCTGAGGTGTCTTGGTGAAGAGTGATCACTTTAGCCTCAAGAGATGCCTGAGTAGTCTCTATAGCGGTCATTTGAGGCCCAAGATTCCAGGCCAAGGAATTCGAAGACTTAGCCCAAGCTGCTAAATTTGGCTCCATAAGAACCAGTGAAGAGTTGATGGAGTCCACTGAAGAGCTTAGACCCTGAAGGTTAGAAGATGTCAGCATGTTGACAAGCTTAGTGAACTGAGTTGAATGTTGCTGATAGGTCCCAGAAGCCTGAAAAAGCTTCTTGGTGAGCTCAGGGTCATCTTTTACTGACTCTTGAATAGTTGCAACGCTCTTCGTAATGTTGGAAAGAGTAGCGTTGAACCTTTTAAGATGGGTATCAAGAGATGTCAAGGAGAAGGCGATCGCGGATTGTTGCTCATTAACGTCCTCATGATGAGTTTCAACGGATTCCTTCAGGTTGACATAATGAACTGCAGCTTCTCAATTTTGATCAAAGAGCTCTTCAGTGAGCCCACGGAAGAGAGCATTGTTGGCTTTCTGCAAGAACTTGACCAACTGTCTTTCTGTGAGAGGAAGAATATTGTCATACTTCCTGAGATTGGCTGGGCAGGATGATTCAGAGTTCGAAGAATGATCAGCCTGAGATGCTGATTCTTTAGCCTGTTCTTCAGCTGGTTGTTCAGTGGGTTGAACACCAGTGTCCATATCATTACCTGAGTCAAAAACTTCTTCCTCACTGTCATTGCTGAGCTCATCATCAGAAAAGAGAACAGCCTGAAAATCTGCCATAGACTGAATCTGCAAAAGTTGGTTAGCTAGCTCCTCTTCATTAGAAAACTTGTCTTGGTTGTGGTCAGGTTCTGACCCTGCCATAATAACTGAGTGGGTTTGCTCAGCCTGGCTCTTGGAGTCAGTTCCCGAGAGAATGGATGCGCCATGAGGGGGTTGTGGTTCCATATCAGTGGGTGGTTGCATGCCCCCTGAGTCTTTGTCCCCATGTGTGCCTTCAAGCACTGGTGGGTGTTCTCTAGTACAATCACTAGGCACTGATTGTGATTGTTGGTGGACCCCCTTCCCATCAGGGTTGTACTGCCCTTTTGGGGATTTAGGGTCCTTGACTCCCTGAGACCCTGAGTGTGATTTCTCAGGGCCATAAGCAGGATGTGATTGGGTGTGGGTCCCCTTCTCAGTAGAGTAGTACTGCCCTACCGAGGATTCAGGACCCTTTACTCCCTCAGGCACAGATTATGATTTATCAGTGCCTTCATCGGGATGTGAGAGGGTGAGGGTTCCTGACTTCACTGACTTGTGTATGTCAGTAGAGCCATGAGGAAGGGTTTTGCCCGAGGATACTGAGGATGATTTCTCAGTACCCTCCGTTGGCGTTTGTTTTAAGGTCAAGAGGGTCTCAATGATAGGTGTCTCTGAGGTCTTGGCCGTTTGCCCTTCTTTAGTGTGGAAAGGTTTTAATGATGTTCAAACACTTGGGATATGAATCTTAGTAATGTGCTTGAGAGATATTTATGTATGAATGTGTTTAGCATGCGGAATCTACTACAACACACTTAAAAGAACACAAGGTGGTGAGTTTATGTAAACGAGAGAATGCAATGAACAAAGAACACAACTTTGGTTAACACAAAACGATTCAATATTATTGATGAAATAATACGGATGATCTAAATATCACCGGGATTACAAAGTAATCTTGAATCTAAGATTGTAAAAGGATTTGTGAGTTGAGTAACTAAGTTACTTGAGAGATGGTTCGGTTTTTGGTTAATAGTTGGTAAAGATGCATGCATGAAGTGTGACTAAGGTATCCTTTTATAAGATAAGGACACCTTATTACAAGTTGTTCAAGTGGTTAAATATAATACTATACTTTGACTATATTAGCGCCTACAATTAAATACAACTACCAATGTACAACTCTGCCATATTCTTCTGTGCACCACAGAGGACTAAACAACTTCTACATAACGTATAACAATGTACAAAGACTAATAATTCAACTAAATATCTATTACAAAATATCTAATCGACTTGACATAAGTTTGGCAGGCTCTTCATCAACTAGCAGTACCTTCTACCCAGAAGGTACTGGTAGAACATCTTCATACTCTTCAAAATCAACTAGCAGGCTCTTTCTCATCTTTGGCAGGCTCTTTGACTTGAACATTTTATTCCCAACAATCCTCCCCTAAACTTGTTATTTCCATTAAAATACACAAGTTTCTGATGAATAAAATACATACCTTGAGGATTTGAGGGAACTCTTCTAAAAACCTTCACTCTCTGTTCTTCCTTTTTCTTTCATATTGCTCAGATATGCTCCTCAGCAAACTCTGAACAACTTCTGAATTCTCTTCATCTTTGTCACACCTTAATCTCTTGGAGATCATAGTTTTAAGCACTTCATAACTAAGTAGATACTCTTTCTCAGCCAACATAAAGAGTTCTATCCCACTCTGTGTGTAAAGATGATGAATATTGCTATGGCTTAGAAATTCCCATGTTGTTGAAGGATCATAATAGGGAAATTTCCAATGAACATCTTTGGGTTTAGGATCAAACATCCTATTTAATTCTACCCATAATTCCTGTTCCTTAGCATCAGTACTAGAATTTGTGTCTAGCCTAATCTGCACTAGATTCCACAATTCTTCTAAGTCTGCTCTGTCACATGCTCTAACTAAATTTTCAAAATTCTTAAAAATAGCAAACTGACCTCCAACCCTTGTTATTTTCCATGATTTTCCTAATCTATCATGGTTGATCTCCCAATCAATAATAGGTCGTCTACAGCTAATTGGATCAGCATGTATGATAGTTGGCAAAGTAATTAACATCTTACTTACTTGCTCTGTGTCCAATTTTGCTACTTCTTTCTTCTGAGCATCCTTCTTCTTCATTGAGGGCTGTACATCAGTTGGAACTTTGTAGTAAAGACTTTTGTAGGCTTGAAGATACAAGTAGAAGATTTCATCAGCAGATTTCTTCTTCAGTTGATAATCAGTCCAATTTGCTTGACCTTTTAGAAATCTCTTCATAAAAATTACTTGATCTTTCTGAGCTTGGCCCACCTTAAAACCACTTTTCTGATTTTCCTTCATCTTTTCAAAAATATCAGCTAGAGCTGCTTCCTTATACTTCTTGTTGATAAAAGATTCAAGCTCTACTGTTTTCTCATCAGAATTTAGATTCTTGTCATTTACTATAATGGCTGCTTGGCCCCTCAAAATTGGATCATTTGCAATAATCCATTGCATCTGTGCATCAAAGGTTTCTTGAGCAATTTGAGTATCAAGAAGAGTCTGAGCAGCATCTTCAGCATCTTTCTGCTCTTTCATTACTGCAAGCATTCTTGAAGCTTCAAGTGCTTTTAGTTCTTCTTCATGAACCCTTTTGGCCTCTTCTTCTCCTAAAGCCATCTGAATTTGCTGTGTTCTTTTCAACTTCTTGGACTTTGGCTCATCTTCAATCATAATGCTTTTGCCCTTATCCTTTGGAGTTGGTTCTTGTGATGGAGCAGAAGATTGCTCATCAGCAGCAAAAATCCTCCCCTGAACAAACAAATTCCCTTGAGGCTCTAAATCCCTCTTTCTCTTGTACACTTTCTCAGCAGACCCTTTGTACCCCATAGCCAATAGCCTCTCTATCCTAGCAGGCTCTTGTTCTTGCCTAGCAGGCTCTTCATCATAAACTTGAGTTCCATCATGGAATTCAAATTGAGCCTCCTCTTCATCTTCAGAACTATCCTTCCTCCCCTTTTTGGAAGAGTGACCTATCCTATCAGCATCAGATTTTGAAGAACTAGATAAAACAACCCTTGCAGATCTTTTACCCTTTAGCTTCTTCACTTGAACCTCCAATTTCTTTACCCTCTTGACTAATTTGAGGTTGATCTCAGAAAATTTGTTGTTTTGTCTTTTAAGAGCATCTTCTAAGAACTTTACCTTCTGTTTTAGTTCTTGCATTGTCTGAGGTGATTGGGGTGGTGTTACATGATGTGATGATGTTGGTGGTGTTGCTGATGGTTCTGGTGATGGTATTGGTGATGTTTGATGTGTTGGTGAAATGTAACCATGTGAAGAACTAGATGATGGTGATTCAGCTGATGGTGTTGGTTCTTCTGGATGTTGTGGTAACATTTCATCAAATAGTGGTATATCTTCCCCTCTAAAACCAATTCTCATATTTGAAAATACTTTGTGAGAAAGTTTTGGTGTGTCATAAATTGAGTCTGTGGGAAGTAACAAATGTTTTAATTTTGCAATGATGCATCCAATAAATCTTGGATACATCAAAAACTTTGTTTCACTTTTTACATTTTTAATCAATCCTTCAAAAATATGTTTTGAAAAATTGTATTTTCTGTTTGTAGCTAAGCAAATGAGAGCAGAAGCCATGTTTCCACTAAATTGCTCCCAAGAGGTTTTCTTCTGGCTCAAACAGTGAAGGATTGTGTGAATCAAAAATCTCCATTGTGGAGTAAGATGCTTTTTCAGAAAAGTGAGTTTGTTAGACTCAGCATGATACCCCATTCTTGTTAAATTTTCAAAAATTTCAGTATCTGGTAACTGACTAATACCATCAGAATCATCCAAATGAAGATGTCTTCTTATGGATGACTCAGTAAGAGTCAAATGTTTACCATCCACTTTGGCCTTAATTCTTTGTTCCCCATTTTCAGAAGTTACAATTTTAGCTGTTTTCCAAAATTGTGAAATTTGAGTTTCATAAATAGTGGGATTGACTAGTAAAGCAAACCTGATGTAGGAGTTATTTAAAAAGTCCACTACTTGATGAAAAGAGGCATTATCCTCTGACTTTTCCAAAAATGCTAATTGATTGTGACGTTGGACAAAGTTTAGAACAACTGTGGAAGCCATAATGAAAATTTTGAATATGATGATGGGATTTGATGGTAGTACTGGTAGAAGATGAAAGGTGTATGTGAATTATGATAATGACTGATGAAAGAAGATATGTGAGAATTACTTTTAACCGACAATAAGAAAGATTATAATAAGTAAATGAAAAGGCGGTTAAAAAGATCTTTTATATGTGAAATATAATATAATATAATCATCAGTAATTTACATAACTACCCCAACGGCTAATTTTAACTACCAGGCCTAACGGCTAAAACTTTGTCTGACAGGCTCAACGGCTATCTAGCATTACCATTTTACTCTAGCAGTACCAATTTTTAAACTACCAGTACCTTTGAAAGTTTTGTAAAAATCCCTTATAGTTTTTAGCAAACTACCAGCTATCAACGGATTTGAGTTGTCTTTACCAAAAGCCGTTTTCTTAAGGACTAGCTAACTATTTACAATTAAGTATGGTTAGTTAACAACCATATAGTTTTTGGTAAACTATCAACCATCAACGGATTTGATTTGTCTTTACCAAAAGCCGTTTGCTTATGGACTAGCCAACTCTTAAGTTTGTAAAAACTTGGTGAACTGAATACCAAAAGCCATAATGGCCTAAAGATGGTGCAATTTCCTTGGATGGAGGAAATTAAAAAGGCAATGATGCTGTGTATCTTGGATGATTGGTTCAACAAGTGAAATCATCTAATTGCATGCCTTTGAGTTGAAACTTTTCTTAGTTTGATCTAGATAGAACTTTCTCCTTGAGAAATGCTTCATCCCTTCTAGATATGTGATCTAACTCTCTCTTTTTCAACTTTGCATCATCTTGTATGCTCTTGTCTTTTCTTTCATAAATTGGTTTTTCTTCCATTCTGGGCTAATATTTCCTCCCCTGAGATTAATATAACTTTTGTTGCCCCTTTTTGTTTGGAAGAACTCTTGTTTTGTTATCAACCTGAAATGTGTTAGTTGCAAACCAAAAGAACAAAGTGCAAAGCACTTGATCTATAGTATTTTAAACATTTAAGCATCAATATGAACAAAACATAGCATATTTTATACTAACAGGACCAATTATGAACTAACAGGACCTTTTGACTAACTAGCAGTACCATGTTTAAAAGCCAATACCAGTTAATTTTATGTACAAAAACACATGTTTTTCAAAGATTTATCATTCCAATACCTCCTACAAGATATTTGAATCTACCTAAATCAAAAGTTTTGGTGAGAAGGTCTGCATAATTCTTTTCAGAATCAATCTTAACAACTTGAATTAACCTTTTCTCATTGCAATCCCTTATGAAATGGTGTCTGATTTCAATGTGTTTTGTTTTTGAGTGTTGAACTGGGTTTTTAATGATACATATAGTACTGCTATTGTCAATATAAATAATGGTGTTAAGAAAATTGTACCCATAGTCAAGCATTTGATTTTGGATCCAAGGAACTTGCCCACAACAACTTGCACCAGCAATATATTCTGCTTCAGTTGTAGAGTTGGCCACCATTGTTTGTTTCTTGCATTGCCAAGAGATGAGTCTGCAACCAAGAAATTGACATCCACCAGTTGTGGATTTTCTGTCAAGAGTTGCACCAGCATAGTCACTATCCGAATAAGCCACCAATTCAAAAGATGATTCCCTTGGATACGAAAGACCCAACCTAGGTTGACCCTTGAGATATCTAAAGATTCTTTTGACTGCTGTGAGATGAGAGATTTTGGGATGTATTTGAAACCCTTGCACATACACATACTGAGAACATGATATCTGGTCTTGATGATGTAAGGTACATCAAAGACCCAATCATTGATCTATAATTGTGCAAATCCATATCTTCTCCTTCAGCATCCTTGAGTAACCCTTTGTCTGGATCCATTGGTGTACTTGCAACCTTAGAATCAGCAAAATTAAATTTCCTTAGGATCTCTGCCACATACTTATCTTGGTTGATAAATATGCCTTCTTGAGATTGTTTCACTTGGAAACCCAAAAAGAAAGTAAGTTCCCCCATGGAACTCATTTCAAACTTACTATGCATAAGTTTTTCAAATTCTACACACAAGTCTTGGTTTGTTGATCCAAAGATAATGTCATCAACATATATCTGTACTAGCAAGATGTCTTTCTTTGTTCTTTTGAGAAACAAAGTTGGATCAATCCTGCCTCTTTGGAATCCACTTTCTAGTAGAAAACAAGCCAATGTTTCATACCATGCCCTAGGAGCTTGGTGTAGACCATAAAGAGCCTTAGTAACCTTATAAACCTTGTCTGGATACTCTGCATCAATGAAGCCTGGAGGTTGAGATACATACACTGGTTCTTCAATTTCACCATATAAAAATGCACTCTTAACATCCATTTGATAGACAGTGAAGCCTATGAATGAAGCATAGGCCAAGAATAGCCTAATTGCTTCAAGTCTTGCAACTGGAGCAAACACTTCTTCATAATCTACCCCTTCTTCTTGAGTATATCCTTGTGCTACCAATCTTGCTTTGTTTCTGATCACTATGCCCCTTTCATCTTTCTTGTTTCTGAACACCCATTTGGTTCCAATTGCCCTATGACCTTTGGGCAAATCAACCAATATCCAAACCTTCTGAATCTTGAATTGGAGAAGCTCTTCTTGCATTGCTTCCACCCAACTTGCATCATCTAAAGCTTTGTTTATGTTTTTGGGTTCAGCCTGAGATAGAAAACATGAAAACAGGCATATGTTGGCACCTTCATTATTCTTTTCTTCGTAAATAGAGGAGATAAACCCTTCTTTATCTGAAGACAAGACTTAAGATAAACCAACTTGAGATCTTGTTCTAACACCAGAATTTATGCTACCAATCACATCATCAGTTGAGTGATCTTTGAGAATTCTAGTGTTGGGTGTTTTAGGAACTTCATAAGTAGATGGAAGATTGCTAATCCCCCCTTCTTCTGGTAAAGAATCATCTATTTGAACATTCTATGGCTCAGCAGTATCATTACTTGAACTAGCAGGACCATCTGGTGAACTAGCAGTACCATTGTTATCTGCACCACTTTCTTGATTCTCTTGATTCTGAGTTCCTTGATCATCTTCATTGCCTTCATTAGTTGTGTTTGAAGGTTCTTCTTGTCTTGAAGATAGATCCAAACTTTTCCAAATTGGCATCCAGATGAAATCTTGATCTTTAGGAGTTTCAACATTGTCTTCAAAACCTGTATCATCATTAGTATTTGTACCTATAACAGGCACATAATTCATAGATTCTGAAAGCCTATCAATATCAAACATCCAATCTGGTCCAATTCCTTTCACATTTGTTAGTTTCTCTTGAAACTCTATGTGAAGATTCTCTTCCACTAGCCTAGTGCAAGTGTTAAACACTCTATAGGCCTTACTCTGCAAGGAATACCCTATCAAATAGCCTACATCTGCTTTTCCATCAAACTTGCCTAAATGATATTTGGTATTTAGAATAGTGACATGACAACCAAAAGGTCTCATAAAACTTAAAGATGGTGTTCTACCAAAGAAAAGTTCATAAGGTGTCTTTCTATGTGGTTTTGTCACAAGAACCCTGTTTTGTACATAACAGGCAGTACCAACTGCTTCAGCCCAAAATGAAATAGGCAACTTAGAGTCTACTAACATAGTTCTAGCAGCCTCTATAAGTGTTCTATTCTTTCTTTCTGCTACTCCATTTTGCTGTGGGGTTCTAGCTACACTAAATTCCCTTTTTATTCCTTTTTCCTTGCAAAAGTCATCCATAACTCTATTCTTGAACTCTGTCCCATTGTCACATCTGATGAATTTGACTTTCTTATCAGATTGGTTTTCTACCTCAGTGATATAAGATTTAAGAATCTCACTAGTTTCATGTTTAGATCTTAAAAAGAAAACCCAAGAGAATCTGCTATAATCATCAGTAACAACCAGACAATATCTTTTGCCATTCAAGCTACACACATTAGTAGGACCAAAGAGATCCATATGAAGCATATGTAAAGCCTGAGAAATAGAGTTTTGGGTCTTGGGCTTACAAGAAGCTCTATGTTGTTTGCCTTTTAGACAATCAACACAGGATTGGTCATTTTGGAAAATCTTTTTGGGTAAACCTCTTACTAAATCATATTTTGCAATAGTGTTGATTGTTTTAAAGTTTACATGACCAAGCCTTCTATGCCAAAGCATAGATTCATCCAATGAGGCTTTTGCTACCAAACAAGTTAAACTCTCCTTAGGATCAATGTTCTTTAAATTGACACTGTACATATTGTTCCTTTTTGGTATTTTAAGAAGGATCTGACTCTCATCAGGCATCTTAAAATCAGAAGAAAGAACCATACATTCATTGTCAGTAAATAGAACATTGTTCTTTTTGTCACACATTTGTGAGACACTAAGAAGATTAAACTGAAGTTCTTTCACAAAATACACATTTTCAAAATCTAGTTTACTGGTTTTGATAGTACCTTTACCAGTGATCTTTCCTTTTATTCCTCCCCCAAAGGTAACATATCCTCCATCAAATGTTTTGAAGTCTGAGAGGAATGACATGTTGCCTGTCATGTGCCTTGAACATCCACTATCAACATATCCTTGATCTCCAATATCAGATGAATGTTCCTGCACATGAATAAACATATTAGTTTCCTTGGGGTACCCAAGCCATGACAGACTTGGGTTTGCCTCTTGCATCAATAAAATCAAACCTTTTCCGGATTGTTGATGCACCTTTTGATTGGATTGGTTTCCAAATCCAACATGCTGAGGACTTAACAGCACTTTCCCTTTTAATCCATTGTGTGGTCTTTGGTCTATTTGTACCAGTTTTGGCAATACCACTTTTGGCAGTACCATTTGGTCTAGCAGGACCTTTTGGTCTAGCAGGACCTTTGGTTTTTGGTTTCCAAATTTGTGTTTTGACCACAGATTTCTTTTGAATAGGACTATTCTCAACTTTTGGTACATATTTGGAAGTGTTTCTTGTACCCTTATCAGTTGGTTTTGTAATAACAGGCTTATTTTGTCTAACAGTATGTTTAACATTTGTGGTGTTAGACTTAACAAAACTTTTTCTGGGGTGAGTAACATTTGTTTTAGACTTTGATTTACTCCCAGTAACCCATTTATTACAATAAGCATGAAGATGATTAAAGCTACCACAATAATAACAAGCCTTATTGAACATAACAAAGTCATCACCTAGTTGTTGTGACTTAAGGTTGTTCCAATTTCTTTGGCTTCCCCTAGGTTTGTTATTACATTTTTCACAACTTTCAACTGTTTTCAAAACAATTTTAGGCTTAGCCTTAACTTCTACTTTCTTAGGACTGAATGGTCCTGCTTTGATTCCTTTGATAGGAACAGTCTCATCTTCATCATCATCAGATACCCAATCTTCAATAATTAGGACATCTGGTCTCTTATCAGTGAGCACCTTGGAGAGTGAGGCATTCTTAACACTCTTAGAAGGTTCACTTATCTCTACAGGTTTAGCTAATGGTTTGTTAATGATTTCATGTAAACCTGATGCTGCAAGATCACTACCTTGGGGACAAGGAATTCCTCTATAAGGAGGTGGACATTCATTGTATCCTATCCCTGATTTTATTCTTTTATTCATCTGATTCTCAACTATGCTTCTAGTGCATTCAGAAGCAATTTCTAATTTAGTAACAGTCAGTTGAATATTATCTCTAGCCAATGTCACTTTAGTACACTCTGTCCTTAACATTTCTATTTCTGAATCTTTCAAAAATATTTGTCTATTAAGAGCAGTTTTTGCATCAAAAAAGGTGAGTTCATTTTCTCTATAGTGAATGATTTGTTTTTCTAGTTTGGCCATACCACACTTATGATCAAATAATGTTTGATGGGTTTTTCTGAGTTCTAATGTTTGTGCATCAAAAGATTTTCTTATAAATTCTAATTCCTTAAGAAATTCACAATTATTAGAACATTTGATAGTTTGTACCTCAGGAGTGGAGAATGCCATTAAAGCCAATTCATCAGAAGTGGACTCATCTTCACCCATGAAACTCCAATCAAAACCCATGCCATCAATAGCAACCATTGCTTTTGGCTCAGCAACTTCTACTGCCTTACTCTTGCTTTCAAAGCTCCCTCTCTTCTCAAAGCTTCCTTTATTCCTCTGCTCAAACCCTCTACCCTTTTCATCCTGCTTCTTAGGTCTTCTACACTCTCTAGAGTAGTGACCCTTCATGTGGCAGTTGTAACACTCCACTTTTGACTTATCATAGCCAGCAGGCTCATTTCCATTTATCATTATCTTCTTGCCAGTCCTCATCAACAACTTCTTTGCTCTAATGCTCAAAAGTGAAAGTAGCCACTTTATGTCCATCTCTTCAAGATCATCAGGATGAATCTCTTGAAGATCTTCAAATGTTAATATGGACCCATTGTGTTGAGATGTAAGAAAAGCACACCCAATTGTTTCATCTAAAATAGTTTTGGTACTACTAGAAGTACTAGCAGTACCAAAGGTTGTGTTGGCAGTACCTTCTTCTCTGCCACCTTTTTCTTCATTATCAACCTTTGAGATGCTTGGGGATGAAACAAAAGCCATATTTCCTGAGCTTGACCCAGTAGTCTTCTTTATTTCATGCTCTACTATTTTAAAATTGTTGTAGAGATCATTAAGACTCATCTGGTCAATATCTGGCTTGTTCTTCCAGACAATAACATGCATAGACCATTCTGAAGGTAAACTCCTAAGAAATTTAGAGTTTAGGTCTTCTTGAGTTATCATCACTTCATGGATGGCTAACTGACTTGAAAGCTTCTGAAGTCTATTGAACATACTGTCCAAAGACTCATTGGTTGTGGCTGTGAAGTTCTCAAATTGCTGTTTGAGAAGTGTTTTCTGTGTTTTCTTGGTAGCATTATTACCACCAAATCTAGCCACAATTGCTTCAAAAAGGGTTTTGGCATCTTTGTATTTGTTAAAAATCAAAAGCTGATCATTTGGAATAGTCATCAGTAACATACTCCTGGCTTTTAGATCATTTCTCTTCTGAATTTTTTCATCTGCATTTGATGGTTGGTCTTGTATTTGAGTTACAAGAGCATCATTTACTGTTGTAGTGGTGATTGAGGGTTTAAATGAGTTGCCTTGTTCAATGATCTCCCAAAGTGCATAGTCTTGCACTTGAAAGTATTGTTCTACCCTTAGTCGCCACATTTCAAACTCATTTTGCTTGAGTAATGGAAGTTTAGCTGCAACATTTGTTTGAATATGTTCAACATCCATTGTTCTTTTAAATTAGTAAATATCAAGCCTAGCTTTGATACCACTTATGGAAAGGTTTTAATGATGTTCAAACACTTGGGATATGAATCTTAGTAATGTGCTTGAGAGATATTTATGTATGAATGTGTTTAGCATGCGGAATCTACTACAACACACTTAAAAGAACACAAGGTGGTGAGTTTATGTAAACGAGAGAATGCAATGAACAAAGAACACAACTTTGGTTAACACAAAACGATTCAATATTATTGATGAAATAATACGGATGATCTAAATATCACCGGGATTACAAAGTAATCTTGAATCTAAGATTGTAAAAGGATTTGTGAGTTGAGTAACTAAGTTACTTGAGAGATGGTTCGGTTTTTGGTTAATAGTTGGTAAAGATGCATGCATGAAGTGTGACTAAGGTATCCTTTTATAAGATAAGGACACCTTATTACAAGTTGTTCAAGTGGTTAAATATAATACTATACTTTGACTATATTAGCGCCTACAATTAAATACAACTACCAATGTACAACTCTGCCATATTCTTCTGTGCACCACAGAGGACTAAACAACTTCTACATAACGTATAACAATGTACAAAGACTAATAATTCAACTAAATATCTATTACAAAATATCTAATCGAATTGACATAAGTTTGGCAGGCTCTTCATCAACTAGCAGTACCTTCTACCCAGAAGGTACTGGTAGAACATCTTCATACTCTTCAAAATCAACTAGCAGGCTCTTTCTCATCTTTGGCAGGCTCTTTGACTTGAACATTTTATTCCCAACATTTAGGCTCTGAGGCGAAAGATCCAAGGGCGAGTGGCGTGGGTTTCACCACCTTCTTGGTCCCTGCCTTCTTTTTCTTCTTCTCCTTCTTTGTAGAAGAAGGTACTGGTGAGACAACATTTGCACCCTGAATGATTACCAACATATAGTTGGTCAGGGCGACTGGTTGTACCTCAGTAAGGCCACTTGTATAATTGGCCTTGTGTAGGACGTCAGGTTTAGATCCTTCAATGTCAGGACTCATATAATCAGAGCCAAGTAAGTCCTGAAGCACACAGGAAATGAACCTAAGGTAAGACATATGTCTTTGCCTAGATTTTCCTGAGAGCTTGGCTACGAGGTCACGAAAGATTATTACTCCGATGTCAATTTTTCTACCCTCTAGGAGACTGAACACCATCAGTTGTTGTGATGCATTCAATTGCTCCGTGGAGGATTTATTGCCTCCAAGGACCTGAATGACAAAAGTCATCAGGATCCTCAAGACGGGGTGGAACCAAGTTTTGATGATAGGCGCTTTGGCCAAAAGGGTTCCTGGGGCCACTTCAGGTTGTTTTGGGTCATGTGGCCCTAGTAAAAGCAATTCGGCCTTTACTTCCTGGTCAGTGTGGTTGGGCTCAAAATTCTCAGCGAAATCAAGACTTGTGGCCTTGATGAAGGTTTGGTAGTCAAGGGAGAGGGTCCTTCTCCCATTCATCACTGAGAAAGTGATTATTGAGTCTCTGGTGTCCTCAGGGCTCGTTGCCACTGTAGTACACCAGAATTCCCTCAGATAGTCATGATATATGACTGAGGGGGTTTTCGTGAACGCCGTAGCAAGAAAGCAGTTTTGAAGGTATTTAACTACATTCCTGTACGCCCAAAACTTCTCGGGGTAGGAAAAGTTTCCTACGATGTTATTCTTGGTCAAGTCTACGCCCTCGATGAGGAATTCCACATTTGGGGCGTATGTAATAGCTTTAGAAGTAGCCATTCTTGTTGATGGGTTTTGGGTTAACAAGAACAAAGGTCTGGGTTTCTAAAGATGATGAACACACACACTAAGTTTTTTGGAAGAAAAAGGGCAGAGTTTGCTTAATATTTTCTAAAAACGTGTGTGTGTTACTCCGTTTTGGTGGTATTTATAGGGAAGTGAAGAGGAGGGGTGTTTTGGGCATTTAAGCGGTTTATTTTCTCAAAAGATATTTTTGAAAAATATTTTGAATAAAACGTTTTGGGATCCGCATTTAATGCCACCCACTCCACTCACCCTGTTTTCGCGCAACTGTCGAGGAAACAGTTGTGCCGTCTGCAAAAAAGGTGTGATTTGCAGAGATTACATTGATGATGTACCCTCCAAGCAGGTCGAAGGACTCCCCTTCATGCCTGTAGAAAGCCCTCCCTTCGGAGGCCCAGGTTAATCTCCTAACACGTTTCATTGGCGTAAAACCATTCTTCTACGAAATGGTTACCATATGGGAACCCGCCAATCGAAGCCCTAAGCCCTACGGGGTATTCCTCTCGAAGGAACTAGCACGGAGGACCATCCTGACCTGGTCAAACCCACGTCTCCTCTTCCCCATGGCTTTCCCGCCAAAACAGAGATCGTGGGCTACGAAGCCCTAGCGGTTACCACAAATCATGGGACGCCCCCATGATCTCCGAACAAAGTGCAACCGCCCACTAAGTCCTATTTCTCTCCTATAAATAGCTTAGTCGGGCCAAAACGATGTAAGTGAACTTCACTCTCGCAAATTATAACCTACTTATCATATCACACATACTTACTCGCACGCCGGAGGTGGTTCGCAGGGTCCAACCCCTGCGCAATCACTTAACGTAGTGTTTTGGTATTTCTTATTTCAGGTTAAGAACAAGCTTGGCGCAACTTCAACATCCCATAATTCCTTTGATCACCATCGAAGGCCTGGTAGTGCATTTTATTGTACAATCAGTGGCGCCATCCGTGGGACCGCTACAATTGGTCTCGTTAATTCTGAGCTTATAACCAACCAACCAACCACTTTCACTATATATCCGGCATGGATCAAGGGAGAGAAGATACTCCCCCCCCCGGGTTTCTCGACCTTGGCGCCAATACCAATCAACGACTCTAACAACCTTCCCCCAATAACCGCTTCCACTTTCACAACACGTTCTCACCCAGAAATCACACCCAACAATCATGCTTCGACATCAGCCAATCCGGAACCTGTCATTAGCCCAGCCTTTGTCGAAGCCAACCACGAAGTGTTGGAATCCCTCCTAAGGGATCGTAAGAGGCAAGTCAGGAATGCTGAGATACGAAGGGAGTTGGAATACTCAAGTGACGAGTATGACGAAAAAATGGAGATGGAACCTAGGCCTCCGACCCAAGGATCAACTCTATCAGCCTTAAGGATTGAGTCTCCGGTCAGTCGAAGGCTAGGTAGAAGGTCTGTTGGGTTCGAAGGAGTCCCTGAGAGGGCTCCGACAAGGAGAGAAGGGGCGGTTACCGAAGGCTCTAACGGTAGGAGCCAACGAAGGGAAGAAGTGGGGTGACTTTGCCTCCATTGCTAGCAGCTCATCTTGGAAGGACTGAAGCTGGGGTTCCGTTGCAGCCTTCTCACGCATCAGGCGTAGAAGGCAATCCGCCTACAATTAATATGGGAGGAAATCTTCCTCCCAATGGTATGTACCCCTCGTTCCAAACTCAGTCTTATCCTCAAAATTTATATCCTCCAGTAAATAGACAGCCTAATAACCCAAGCCTCCCTCAAACTTATGGGAGCATACCCTTCGGGCATCCTATGGCGTACCCTCCGTTTGCCATGAATGCACCTTATCAGCCCTACCCAAGTCAAACTCCTATGGGAATGCCCCCAAAAAACAATCCCTATAATACTGTTCCCATGTATGCACCACCTTACAACTGTCTATACTCAGACCCTATGGGTTCAGCTACACCCTTCGTTAGGTGGATAGAAGATTACCCATTGCCTGATGGGTTGAAAATGCCTTCACACATTGGGACTTATGATGGGAAGGGGGATCCGGACAATTTCTTACACTTGTTCGAAGGGGCTATCAAAATGCAAAAATGGGTTATGCCGGTGGCCTGTCATATGTTTACATACACCCTACGGGATTCTGCTCATATTTGGTGGAATGGGAAAAAGCCCGGCAGTATCGTCAATCTTGATGATCTCAAGGCTAAGTTCCGGTCACACTTCAGTCAGCAAAAGAAGTTCACAAGGACTCATTTAACGGTGCACAACATCAAACAAAAAGAAAAAGAAAGCACAAGGGCCTTCGTTACTAGATACACCGACGAGACTTTGCAGATTTTGGGTCTTCATGAAGATCAGCGCATTTCGGGTTTCGTACATGGTCTTCGAAATCGGAGTTTGGTGGAATTCTTGTCCACTGAACTTCCGACAACTTATAAAGGGTTAATGGAAAAAACGTATACTTGGATCGAAGCGAAAGAGGTATCCACTAATGGGGCTCCGATAGACAGAGACAACAACAACAAGTTCTCGAAGCATTCTTCATGGGAAGGGTCAAAGAACAAGAACAGAGACAGGTTTTCTCCGTACAACAAAGGCCCCAACCACGGTTTGTTAAGCAGTCTAACCAAGTCTCCAAAGGAAATACTTGCTACGGAGAGGGCTGCTAAGGCCTTCGAAGCATCCCCTCGTATGACAAGTAAGGGCAAAAACAGGGATACTAGCAAGTATTGTCACTTTCACGAAGATTTTGGTCACGATACGAACAGTTGTAGAGAGTTAAAGAAACAGATAGAAGAAGCTGTGAAGTCCGGGCAATTGGCACATTTGGTGAAGGGGATAAAGAAGGGAAAGGAAAAGATGTCCGACACTCAATTGGCTAAAGATACTACTCCTCTCGAAGCCCCAATACTCATGGTTCGTTGGGGCGAAACCAGCTTGAAAAGAAAGGTAACGGTGTAAAAGTGCTACGTTATGGTGACACATCAAAGCAAACATAAGCATATGACTTAAATAATACAAATGAATTTCAAAGTTTACAAAGGGAAAATCTGAAATACAAAGGATACAAATGAGATCCACAATAAATACTAAGTCTAACAATGTAATTATCTCTAAGTCCAGGATAGCAAATCTAAGTAAAATCTTCTAAGTCCCAAGTGCTCTCCGCTCATAACCCAGCTTCCAACTAAAACCTGCCGCAGGAAAAGAAATGCGGCTGAGCTACGAGAGCTCAGTGAACAGATATAACGATAACAAAGCAGTAATCATAGGGTAGTGAAGTAAGTGAAACAGTTCAAGATGTAACAGGAGTAGGAAAGAAAATGGGACAATGTTATCAAGAAACGGTTACAATGCCTAAGTGTAAAGGAAACCATAACCCACTACCAGCCCAAGTTCAATTCAGGTCAAGTCAAGTATCAAGTCAAACATAGGTTAAAAGGTAACATATCAGAAATCCACCATGAGCCCAGAGACAGATAATAATCATCATCACACAGAGGGGATACCTCTCAGGCAACCAGATAATATAAGGGGTGACCTCATGTATCAAACAGATATATATGGAGTAGCTAGCTCCCAGAGGTTGTTAAAGACGTGGATTGCACGCATGCATCAGTCACCAGAGATATATAGATAATGTCAAATCATGTTAAGTCCACGAACACGGACACAAACCTAGGATTGCAACCCATACGCCCCCCGAACAATATACTGGCCATAATAACAGAAGTGTACACATAATAATCAGAGATGGGGACGGTGTGAGAAATCACTCACCCACACGTGAGTCATGCCACCGGTGCATCAATGACACGGCCATGTTACCTTCATGGCTAGGAAACGAACTTGGCTCGGGTATCAAACTGAAGGGTCAAAGGTCAAGTATCAAGTTTAGGTTTCATATTAAAATGTTCAGGTCAAGTTTCAAGTTCAAGTAGGTCATATCCAGATTATATCAAGGTTTATATTAAAAGGTCCATAACAGATGGTTCGGAATCAGAAAGGTCAATATCAGAAAGGTTCAGGTCAGATAGTTCAAACAGATGGTTCAGATAGGTTATAGCAAAGGTTCAGATCAAGTGAAATCATATCAAAGGTTCACAAATTACAAGAGAAACAAGGCAAGGTTCACAGAACAAGGGAACATAGCAGTGGCTTAGGGAATCCTAAAATGAAACAGAAATCAGAAAATCATGAGACGAATCGGCACCTTACTAAAGAAGGGCAGAATATCTGTACCTTAACAAAATGTGCAACAAAAGCAAATGAAACGAAAAGCAAACAGGAGATCACTCCTTCTTCACCCGATCTACAAATAATCATAATCGTACTAATAAGTTCCATAGAATCATAATGTTTCATTTTAGTTCTCTTAACATTTTAGGTAACTTTCTATTTTTAGTAACTTTAGTTATTAACATTCCCGTTTATCAAATCAAATTACTAAAGATGACCATATTCGTAGTTTAAGGTTCATAATGTGGTTTTCATAAGTTTAGAGTTCATAATATAGTTTTCATAATTTTAAGGTTCAATATGTAATTATTACATGTTTAGGGTCTAAAGTGTCATTATGTTAATATTAGGGTATAGAGTGTAAATATATTCAAGTTACAGGTTTTTACAAGTTAAGTCCTTTAGTTTTAGCAAAATACCATTAACACCCTTTAGTTTATAAAATAAACACATAACACTCTTTAAACAACTTTTACACTTCTCACAGATTTTACACTCAATTTAGTACTGTTTTCCCCGATTTTTAATCCTTATAAGAACTCAGAGATAAAATTCCCAAAAATTCTCCCACGTACCCAGATGTCTTAAGAACTTACCCTAATTTTTTCTAGAATTTATTATTAAGTATAAATATAGTCAAAAAATCCTTTATTTCAAGTCATCCAGACTACTAATAAATTTTAACATATGAAAACTTTGCAGTTCAAAGCCCCATCAAATTAACTTATAAAAATCCAATAAAATCACAACAACTAAATTATATTCCAAATATTATTATTCCAGAATTTTAGATCATGACTCTTTATAGATTTCAAATTAAAATTCATAAACTACAGGTGAATTTTCATAATCCGAAATACAGTTTTGACACCCGATCTCATAAATTCCGAAAAAGTGACTTCCAAACCTCTAAAAATTATGAGGTTAATTTCTAAAGAAATCTATTTCATTTAACTTAATTCTAGACTCAAAAACCACATAAAAACACGTTCAAATTAATTAGATACATTCGATTTAGTTGGACCTTTTTCCTGGATCAGTAGCAGTTTGATATAATCATGCATATACTTAGGGTTTTTGTCACTCCAATCATTAATTCTTAATACCAAACGATTATAGGTGAGTTTATATCATATCTAGGTCAATTATAATAGGTCTTAACATAATCAAATCGAATAATTTCATCACATAAACTCCTGGTCGATTTATACATATAGACTTTTAGGGTTTTTGATTCATGATTTAATGTAGCCAATAATTCTTTCATGTGACATCAATTCGACCAAGAACAAGAATAATAACGACAAGGATTGAACAAAGATGATACAATACCCTTGTAGATCAACTGAAGAACAAGAATAACACGATATCAAATCACACGAAGCCTTCCTTCTTCTCCTTTGGTTCGAACAGTAGCAAGACAAGAGCAAAAGCACATGTTTTGTTTAATTTTGGTTTCACGAATTCATATAGATCAAGACTAGATTGTGTTACATGGTTACCTTAGAATAAGAACAAGATTCAAGAACTCCTTTTTGGTGTACAAGTCGACAGCAGCAGCAGTAGGAAGAAAGGGAGGCCGGTGTTTAGTTTTTTTTAGGGTTTTATGTTCTTTTTTTTTTTTTTTTTTTTTGTATTCGGTTATGACAAAGAGGGGAAAACCGTGTGATAATTTATGGGGCTTGATGGACCTAACTTGGGCTAGTTAGAAGGAAATATTGTGGGCTTTATCAAGTTATTTTGTTACAATTGAATTTGGTCCCAATTCTAATAAAGGTTCAAGTTGTGGCGTTTTTGTATAATTAATATAGGTTAGGACACTTTTATCACGAAACGGTTACAATGGCTAAGTGTAAAGGAAACCATAACCCACTACCAGCCCAAGTTCAATTCAGGTCAAGTCAAGTATCAAGTCAAACATAGGTTAAAAGGTAACATATCAGAAATCCACCACGAGCCCAGAGACAGATAATAATCATCATCACACAGAGGGGATACCTCTCAGGCAACCAGATAATATGAGGGGTGACCTCATGTATCAAACAGATATATATGGAGTAGCTAGCTCCCAGAGGTTGTGAAAGACGTGGATTGAACCCATGCATCAGTCACCAGAGATATATAGATAATGTCAAATCATGTTAAGTGCACGAACACGGACACGAACCGAGGATTGCAACCCATACGCCCCCCGAACAATATACTGGCCATAATAACAGAAGTGTACACATAATAATCAGAGATGGGGACGGTGTGAGAAATCACTCACCCACACGTGAGTCATGCCACCGGTGCATCAATGACACGGCCATGTTACCTTCATGGCTAGGAAACGAACTTGGCTCGGGTATCAAACTGAAGGGTCAAAGGTCAAGTATCAAGTTTAGGTTTCATATTAAAATGTTCAGGTCAAGTTTCAAGTTCAAGTAGGTCATATCCAGATTATATCAAGGTTTATATTAAAAGGTCCATAACAGATGGTTCAGAATCAGAAAGGTCAATATCAGAAAGGTTCAGGTCAGATAGTTCAAACAGAGGGTTCAGATAGTTTATAGCAAAGGTTCAGATCAAGTGAAATCATATCAAAGGTTCACAAATTACAAGAGAAACAAGGCAAGGTTCACAGAACAAGGGAACATAGCAGTGGCTTAGGGAATCCTAAAATGAAACAGAATCAGAAAATCATGAGACGAAGGCACCTTACTAAAGAAGGGCAGAAAATCTGTACCTTAACAAAATATGCAACAAAAGCAAATGAAACGAAAAGCAAACAGGAGATCACTCCTTCTTCACCCGATCTACAAATAATCATAATCGTACTAATAAGTTTCATAGAATCATAATGTTTCATTTTAGTTCTCTTAACATTTTAGGTAACTTTCTATTTTTAGTAACTTTAGTTATTAACATTCCCGTTTATCAAATCAAATTACTAAAGATGACCATATTCGTAGTTTAAGGTTCATAATGTGGTTTTCATAAGTTTAGAGTTCATAATATAGTTCTCATAATTTTAAGGTTCAATATGTAATTATTACATGTTTAGGGTCTAAAGTGTCATTATGTTAAGATTCGGGTATAGAGTGTAAATATATTCAAGTTACAGGTTTTTTACAAGTTATGTCCTTTAGTTTTAGCAAAATAACCATTTACACCCTTTAGTTTATAAAATAAACACATAACACTCTTTTAACAACTTTTACACTTCTCACAGATTTTACACTCAATTTAGTACTGTATTCTCCGATTTTTAATCCTTATAAGAACTCAGAGATAAAATTCCCAAAAATTCACCCACGTACCCAGATGTCTTAAGAACTTACTCTAATTTTTTACATAATTTATTATTAAGTATAAATATAGTCTAAAAATCCTTTATTTCAAGTCGTCCAGACTACTAATAAATTTTAACGTACGAAAACTTTGCAGTTCAAAACCCCATCAAATTAACTTATAAAAATCCAAGAAAATCAAAAAAACTAACTTATATTCTAAATATTATTATTCCAGAATTTTAGATCATAACTCGTTATATATTTCAAATTAAAATTCATAAACTACAGGTGAATTTTCGTAATCCGAAATACAGTTTTGACACCCGATCTCATAAATTCGAAAAAGGTGACTTCCAGACCTCAAAAAATTATGAGGTTAATTTCTACAGAAAGCTATTTCATTGAACTTAATTCTAGAATCAAAAACCACCCAAAATCACGTTCACATAAATTAGATACATTCGATTTAGTTGGACCTTTTTCCTGGATCAGTAGCAGTTTGATATAATCATGCATATACTTAGGGTTTTTGTCACTCCAATCATTAATTCTTAATACCAAACGATTATAGGTGAGTTTATATCATATCTAGGTCAATTATAATAGGTCTTAACATAATCAAATCGAATAATTTCATCACATAAACTCCTGGTCGATTTATACATATAGACTTTTAGGGTTTTTGATTCATGATTTTATGTAGCCAATAATTCTTTCATGTGACATCAATTCGACCAAGAACAAGAATAATAACGACAAGGATTGAACAAAGATGATACAATACCCTCGTAGATCAACCGAAGAACAAGAATAACACGATATCAAATCACACGAAGCCTTCCTTCTTCTCCTTTGGTTCGAACAGCAGCAAGACAAGAGCAAAAGCACATGTTTTGATTAATTTTGGTTTCACGAATTCATATAGATCAAGACTAGATTGTGTTACATGGTTACCTTAGAATAAGAACAAGATTCAAGAACTCCTTTTTGGTATACAAGTCGACAGCAGCAGCAGTAGGAAGAAAGGGAGGCCGGTGTTTAGTTTTTTTTAGGGTTTTATGTTCTTTTTTTTTTCTTTTTTTTTTTTGTATTCGGTTATGACAAAGAGGGGAAAACCGTGTGATAATTTATGGGGCTTGATGGACCGAACTTGGGCTAGTTAGAAGGAAATATTGTGGGCTTTATCAAGTTATTTTGTTACAATTGAATTTGGTCCCAATTCTAATAAAGGTTCAAGTTGTGGCGTTTTTGTATAATTAATATAGGTTAGGACACTTTTATCACGAAACGGTTACAATGGCTAAGTGTAAAGGAAACCATAACCCACTACCAGCCCAAGTTCAATTCAGGTCAAGTCAAGTATCAAGTCAAACATAGGTTAAAAGGTAACATATCAGAAATCCACCACGAGCCCAGAAACAGATAATAATCATCATCACACAGAGGGGATACCTCTCAGGCAACCAGATAATATGAGGGGTGACCTCATGCATCAAACAGATATATATGGAGTAGCTAGCTCCCAGAGGTTGTGAAAGACGTGGATTGAACCCATGCATCAGTCACCAGAGATATATAGATAATGTCAAATCATGTTAAGTCCACGAACACGGACACGAACCGAGGATTGCAACCCATACGCCCCCCGAACAATATACTGGCCATAATAACAGAAGTGTACACATAATAATCAGAGATGGGGACGGTGTGAGAAATCACTCACCCACACGTGAGTCATGCCACCGGTGCATCAATGACACGGCCATGTTACCTTCATGGCTAGGAAACGAACTTGACTCGGGTATCAAACTGAAGGGTCAAAGGTCAAGTATCAAGTTTAGGTTTCATATTAAAATGTTCAGGTCAAGTTTCAAGTTCAAGTAGGTCATATCCAGATTATATCAAGGTTTATATTAAAAGGTCCATAACAGATGGTTCAGAATCAGAAAGGTCAATATCAGAAAGGTTCAGGTCAGATAGTTCCAACAGATGGTTCAGATAGTTTATAGCAAAGGTTCAGATCAAGTGAAATCATATCAAAGGTTCACAAATTACAAGAGAAACAAGGCAAGGTTCACAGAACAAGGGAACATAGCAGTGGCTTAGGGAATCCTAAAATGAAACAGAATCAGAAAGTCATGAGACGAAGGCACCTTACTAAAGAAGGGCAGAATATCTGTACCTTAACAAAATATGCAACAAAAGCAAATGAAACGAAAAGCAAACAGGAGATCACTCCTTCTTCACCCGATCTACAAATAATCATAATCGTACTAATAAGTTTCATAGAATCATAATGTTTCATTTTAGTTCTCTTAACATTTTATGTAACTTTCTATTTTTAGTAACTTTAGTTATTAACATTCCCGTTTATCAAATCAAATTACTAAAGATGACCATATTCGTAGTTTAAGGTTCATAATGTGGTTTTCATAAGTTTAGAGTTCATAATATAGTTCTCATAATTTTAAGGTTCAATATGTAATTATTACATGTTTAGGGTCTAAAGTGTCATTATGTTAAGATTCGGGTATAGAGTGTAAATATATTCAAGTTACAGGTTTTTATAAGTTAAGTCCTTTAGTTTTAGCAAAATAACCATTTACACCCTTTAGTTTATAAAATAAACACATAACACTCTTTTAACAACTTTTACACTTCTCACAGATTTTACACTCAATTTAGTACTGTATTCCCCGATTTTTAATCCTTATAAGAACTCAGAGATAAAATTCCCAAAAATTCACCCACGTACCCAGATGTCTTAAGAACTTACTCTAATTTTTTACATAATTTATTATTAAGTATAAATATAGTCTAAAAATCCTTTATTTCAAGTCGTCCAGACTACTAATAAATTTTAACATACGAAAACTTTGCAGTTCAAAACCCCATGAAATTAATTTATAAAAATCCACGAAAATCACAAAAACTAACTTATGTTCCAAATATTATTATTCCAGAATTTTAGATCATAACTCGTTATATATTTCAAATTAAAATTCATAAACTACAGGTGAATTTTCATAATCCGAAATACAGTTTTGACACCCGATCTCATAAATTCAAAAAAGGTGACTTCCATACCTCAAAAAATTATGAGGTTAATTTCTACAGAAAGCTATTTCATTGAACTTAATTCTAGAATCAAAAACCACCCAAAATCACGTTCACATAAATTAGATACATTCGATTTAGTTGGACCTTTTTCCTGGATCAGTAGCAGTTTGATATAATCATGCATATACTTAGGGTTTTTGTCACTCCAATCATTAATTCTTAATACCAAACAATTATAGGTGAGTTTATATCATATCTAGGTCAATTATAATAGGTCTTAACATAATCAAATCGAATAATTTCATCACATAAACTCCTGGTCGATTTATACATATAGACTTTTAGGGTTTTTGATTCATGATTTTATGTAGCCAATAATTCTTTCATGTGACATCAATTCGACCAAGAACAAGAATAATAACGACAAGGATTGAACAAAGATGATACAATACCCTCGTAGATCAACCGAAGAACAAGAATAACACGATATCAAATCACACGAAGCCTTCCTTCTTCTCCTTTGGTTCGAACAGCAGCAAGACAAGAGCAAAAGCACATGTTTTGATTAATTTTGGTTTCACGAATTCATATAGATCAAGACTAGATTGTGTTACATGGTTACCTTAGAATAAGAACAAGATTCAAGAACTCCTTTTTGGTATACAAGTCGACAGCAGCAGCAGTAGGAAGAAAGGGAGGCCGGTGTTTAGTTTTTTTTAGGGTTTTATGTTCTTTTTTTTTTCTTTTTTTTTTTTTTGTATTCGGTTATGACAAAGAGGGGAAAACCGTGTGATAATTTATGGGGCTTGATGGACCGAACTTGGGCTAGTTAGAAGGAAATATTGTGGGCTTTATCAAGTTATTTTGTTACAATTGAATTTGGTCCCAATTCTAATTAAGGTTCAAGTTGTGGCGTTTTTGTATAATTAATATAGGTTAGGACACTTTTATCACGAAACGGTTACAATGGCTAAGTGTAAAGGAAACCATAACCCACTACCAGCCCAAGTTCAATTCAGGTCAAGTCAAGTATCAAGTCAAACATAGGTTAAAAGGTAACATATCAGAAATCCACCACGAGCCCAGAGACAGATAATAATCATCATCACACAGAGGGGATACCTCTCAGGCAACCAGATAATATGAGGGGTGTTGGGAATAAAATGATCAAAGTCAAAGAGCCTGCCAATGATGAGAAGAGCCTGCTAGTTGATTTTGAACAAGTATGAAGATGTTCTACCAGTACCTTCTGGGTAGAAGGTACTGCTGGTTGATGAAGAGCCTGCCAAGCTTATGTCAAGTCGATTAGATATTTTGTAATAGATATTTAGTTGAATTATTAGTCTTTGTACATAGTTATACGTTATGTAGAAGTAGATTAGTCTTCTGTGGTGACAGAGGAATATTATCAGAGTTGTACATGGGTAGTTGTATTTAATTGTAGGCGCACATAATAGTCAAAGTATAGTATAATACTCTTCCACTTGACAACATGTAATAAGATATCCTTATCTTATAAAAGGATATCTTAGTCACTACTTCATGCATGCATCTTTCACAACCAATAACCTAAAACAAACTATCTCTCAAGTAACTTAGTTACTTCAAATCACAAATCCTTTACAATCAAAGATTCAAGATTACTTTGTAATCCTGGTGATATTTAGATCATCCGTATTATTTCATCAATAATATTGAATCGTTTTGTGTTAACCAAAGTTGTGTTATTTGTTCATTACATTCTCACGTTTACTTAAACTCACCACCTTGTGTTCTTTTAAAGTGTGTTGTAGTAGATTCCGCATGCTAAACACATTCAATACATAAATATCTCTCAAACACATTACTAAGATTCATATCCCAAGTGTTTGAACTTCAAGAACAACAACGTTCCACAAGTGGTATCAGAGCTAGGCTTGATATTTACTAATTTAAAAGAAAAATGGATGTTGAACATATTCAAACCAATGTTGCAGCTAAACTTCCATTACTCAAGCAAAACGAGTTTGAAATGTGGAGACTAAGGGTTGAACAATACTTTCAAGTGCAGGACTATGCACTTTGGGAGATAATTGAACAAGGCAATTCATTCAAACCCCAAATCACCACTACAACAGTAAATGATGCTCTTGTAACAAGAATACAAGAACAACCATCAAATGCAGATGAAAAAGTTCAGAAGAGAAATGATCTAAAGGCAAGGAGTATGTTACTGATGACTATTCCAAATGATCAACTTCTGATCTTTAACAAATACAAAGATGCCAAAACCCTTTTTGAAGCAATTGTGGCTAGGTTTGGTGGTAATGATGCTACCAAGAAAACACAGAAAACACTTCTCAAACAACAATTTGAGAACTTCACAGCCACAACCAATGAGTCTTTGGACAGTATGTTCAATAGACTTCAGAAGCTTGCAAGTCAGTTAGCCATCCATGAAGTGATGATAACTCAAGAAGACCTAAACTCTAAATTTCTTAGAAGTTTACCTTCAGAATGGTCTATGCATGTCATTGTATGGAAGAACAAGTCAGATATTGACCAGATGAGTCTCAATGATCTCTACAATAATTTCAAAATAGTAGAGCATGAAGTAAAGAAGACTACTGGGTCAAGTTCAGGAAATATGGCTTTTGTTTCATCCTCAAGCATCTCAAAGGTTGATAATGAAGAACAAGGTAGCAGAGAAGAAGGTACTGCCAATACAACCTTTGGTACTGCTAGTACTTCTGGTAGTACCAAATCCATATTAGATGAAACAATTGGGTGTGCTTTTCTTACATCTCAGCACAATGGGTCCGTATTATCATTTGAAGACCTTCAAGAGATTCATCCTGATGATCTTGAAGAAATGGACATAAAGTGGCAACTTTCACTTTTAAGCATTAGAGCCAAGAAGTTGATGATGAGGACTGGCAAGAAGATTCTGATAGATGGAAATGAGCCTGCTGGCTATGATAAGTCAAAGGTGGAGTGTTACAACTGCCACATGAAAGGTCACTACTCTAGAGAGTGTAGAAGACCTAAGAAGCAGGATAACAAGGGTAGAGGGTTTGACAACAGAAATAAAGAAAGCTTTGAGAAGAAAGGAAACTTTGAAAGCAAGAGTAAGGTTGTTGAAGTTGCTGAACCAAAAGCAATGGTTGCTATAGATGGCATGGGTTTTGATTGGAGTTTCATGGGTGAAGATGAGTCAACTTCTGATGAATTGGCTTTGATGGCATTCTCCACTCCTGAGGTACAAACTATCAAATGTTCTAATAATTGTGAATATCTTAAAAATTAGAAATCATAAGTAAAGCTTATGATACAGAAATTTTAGAACATAGAAAAACCAATCAAACCTTATTTGACCATAAGTGTGGTATGTCCAAGCTAGAAAAACAAATCATTCACTATAGAGAAAATGAACTCACATTTTCTGATGCTAAAGGTGCTCTTAATAGACAAATATTTTTGAAAGATACAGAAATTGAAATGTTAAGGACTGAGTGCACTAAAGTGACATTGGCTAGAGATAATATTCAACTGACTGTTACTAAATTGGAACTAGCTTCTGAGTGTACTAGGAGCATAGTAGAGAATCAGATGAATAAAAGAATAAAATCAGGGATAGGATACAATGAATGTCCACCTCCTTATAGAGGAATTCCATGTCCCCAAGGTAGTGATCTTGCTATATCAGGTTTACATGAATTTGTTAACAAACCATTGGCTAAACCTGTAGTGATAAGTGAACCTTCTGAGAGTGCTAAGAATGTTCCACTCTCTAAGGTGCTCACTGATAAGAGACCAGATGTCCTAATTATTGAGGATTGGGTATCTGATGATGATGAAGATCAGACTATTCCTATCAAAGGAATCAAAGTAGGACCAACTAGTCCTAAGAAAGTAGAAGTTAAAGCTAAGACTAAAGCTGTTTTGAAGACAGTTGAAAGTTGTGAAAAATGTAATAACAAACCTAGGGGAAGCCAAAGAAATTGGAACAACCTTAAGTCACAACAATTAGGTGATGACTTTGTTATGTTCAATAAGGCTTGTTATTATTGTGGTAGCTTTAATCATCTTCATGCTTATTGTAATAAATGGGTTTCTGGGAGTAAATCAAAGTCTAAAACAAATGTTACTCACCCCAGAAAAAGTTTTGCTAACACCACAAATATTAAACATACTGTTAGACAACATAAGCCTGCTATTACAAAACCAACTGAAAAGGGTACAAGAAACACTTTCAAAGGTGTACCAAAAGTTGAGAAAAGTCCTATTCAAAAGATAAATGTGGTTAAAACAAAAATTTGGACACCAAAAACCAAAGGTCCTGCTAGACCAAAAGGTCCTGCTAGACCAAATGGTACTGCCAAATTTGGTATTGCCAAAATTGGTACTGATAGACCAAAGACCACACAATGGATTAGAAGGGAAAGTGCTGTTAAGTCCTCAGCATGTTGGATTTGGAAACCAATCCAATCAAAAGGTGCATCAACAATCCTGAAAAGGTTTGATTTCATTGATGCAAGAGGCAAACCCAAGTCTGTCATGGCTTGGGTACCCCGAGGAAACTAATGTGTTTATTCATGTGCAGGAACATTCATCTGATATTGAAGATCAAGGATATGTTGATAGTGGATGTTCAAGGCACATGACAGGCAACATGTCATTCCTCTCAGACTTCAAAACATTTGATGGAGGATATGTTACCTTTGGGGGTGGAATCAAAGGAAAGATCACTGGTAAAGGTACTATCAAAACCAGTAAACTAGATTTTGAAAATGTGTATTTTGTGAAAGAACTTCAGTTTAATCTACTTAGTGTCTCACAAATGTGTGACAAAAAGAACAATGTTCTATTTACTGACAATGAATGTATGGTTCTTTCTTCTGATTTTAAGATGCCTGATGAGAGTCAGATCCTTCTTAAAATTCCAAAAAGGAACAATATGTATAGTGTCAATTTAAAGAATATTGATCCCAAGGAAGGTTTGACTTGTTTGGTAGCAAAAGCCTCATTGGATGAATCTATGCTTTGGCATAGAAGGCTTGGTCATGTAAACTTTAAAACAATCAACACTATTGCAAAATATGATTTAGTAAGAGGTTTACCCAAAAAGATTTTCCAAAACGACCAAACTTGTGTTGACTGCCAAAAAGGCAAACAACATAGAGCTTCTTGTAAGCCCAAGACCCAAAACTCTATTACTCAGGCTTTACATATGCTTCATATGGATCTCTTTGGTCCTACTAATGTGTGCAGCTTGAATGGAAAAAGATATTGTCTAGTTGTTACTGATGATTATAGCAGATTTTCATGGGTTTTCTTTTTAAGATCTAAACATGAAACTAGTGAGATACTTAAAACCTATATCACTGAGGTAGAAAACCAATCTGATAAGAAGGTTAAGGTCATCAGGTGTGACAATGGGACAGAGTTCAAGAATAGAGTTATGGATGACTTTTGCAGGGAAAAAGGCATAAAAAGAGAGTTTAGTGTAGCTAGAACACCTCAGCAAAATGGAGTAGCAGAAAGAAAGAATAGAACACTTATAGAGGCTGCTAGAACAATGTTAGTAGACTCTAAGTTGCCTATTTCATTTTGGGCTGAAGCAGTTGGTACTACTTGTTATGTACAAAACAGGGTTCTTGTGACAAAACCACATAGAAAAACACCTTATGAACTTTTCTTTGGTAGAAAACCATCTTTAAGTTTTATGAGACCTTTTGGTTGTCATGTCACTATTCTCAATACCAAAGATCATTTAGGCAAATTTGATGGAAAAGCAGATGTTGGCTATTTGATAGGGTATTCCTTGCAGAGTAAGGCCTACAGAGTGTTTAACACTTGCACTAGGCTAGTAGAAGAAAATCTTCACATAGAGTTTCAAGAGAAACTCACAAATGTGAAAGGAGTTGGACCAGATTGGATGTTTGATGTTGATAGGCTTTCAGAATCTATGAATTATGTGCCTGTTACAGGTACAAATGCTAATGAAAATACAGGTTTTGAAGACAATGTTGAAACTCCTAAAGATCAAGATTACATCTGGATGCCAATTTGGAAAAGTATGGATCTATCTTCAAGTCAAGAAGAACCTTCAAACACAATAAATGAGGGTAATGAAGAAGATCAAGGAACTCAGAATCAAGAGAATCAAGAAAGTGGTGCTAATGACAATGGTACTGCTAGTTCTTCAGATGGTCCTGCCAGTTCAAGTATTGGTACTGCTGGGCCATTGAATGTTCAAATAGATGATTCTTTTCAAGAAGAAGTTGGGATTAGCAATCTTCCAACTACATATGAAGTTCCTAAAACACCAAACACTAGAATTCTCAAAGATCACTCAACTGATGATGTGATTGGAAGCATAACTTCTGGTGTTAGAACAAGATCTCAAGTTGGTTTATCTCAAGTCTTATCTCCAGATGAAGAAGGGTTTATCTCCTCTATTTATGAAGAAAAGAAGAATGATAGTTCCAATATATGCTTGTTTTCATGTTTTCTATCTCAGGCTGAACCCAAAAACATAAACAAAGCTTTGGATGATGCAAGTTGGGTGGAAGCAATGCAAGATGAGCTTCTCCAATTCAAGATTCAGAAGGTTTGGATATTGGTTGATTTGCCTAAAGGTCATAGGGCAATTGGAACCAAATGGGTGTTCAGAAACAAGAAATATGAAAGGGGTATAGTGATCAGAAACAAGGCTAGATTGGTAGCACAAGGATATACTCAAGAAGAAGGGGTAGATTATGAAGAAGTGTTTGCTCCAGTTGCAAGACTTGAAGCAATTAGGCTATTCTTGGCTTATGCTTCATTCATAGGCTTCACTGTCTATCAAATGGATGTTAAGAGTGCATTTTTATATGGTGAGATTGAAGAACCAGTATATGTGTCTCAACCTCCAGGCTTCATTGATGCTGAGTATCCTGACAAAGTTTACAAGGTTACCAAGGCTTTGTATGGTCTACACCAAGCTCCTAGGGCATGGTATGAAACATTGGCTTGTTTTCTACTAGAAAGTGGATTCCAAAGAGGCAGGATTGATCCAACTTTGTTTATCAAAAGAAGAAAGAAAGACATCTTGCTAGTGCAGATTTATGTTGATGACATAATCTTTGGATCAACAAACCAAGACTTGTGTGTAGAATTTGAAAAACTTATGCATAGTAAGTTTGAAATGAGTTCCATGGGGGAACTTACTTTCTTTTTGGGTCTCCAAGTGAAACAATCCAATGAAGGCATATTTATCAGCCAAGATAAATGTGTAGCAGAGATCCTAAGAAAATTTAATTTTGCTGATTCTAAGGTTGCAAGTACACCAATGGATCCAGACAAAGGGCTACTCAAGGATGCTGAAGGAGAAGATATGGATTTGCACAATTATAGATCTATGATTGGGTCCTTGATGTATCTTACATCATCAAGACCTGATATCATGTTCTCAGTATGTGTGTGTGCAAGGTTTCAAATACATCCCAAGATCTCTCATCTCACAGCAGTCAAAAGAATCTTTAGATATCTTAAGGGTCAACCTAGGTTGGGTCTTTGGTATCCAAGGGAATCATCTTTTGAATTGGTGGCTTATTCGGATAGTGACTATGATGGTGCAACACTAGACAGAAAATCCACAACTGGTGGATGTCAATTTCTTGGTTGCAGACTAATCTCTTGGCAATGCAAGAAACAAACAATGGTGGCCAATTCTACAACTGAAGCAGAATATGTTGCTGGTGCAAGTTGTTGTGGGCAAGTTCTTTGGATCCAAAATCAATTGCTTGACTATGGGTACAATTTTCTTAACACCATTATTTATATTGACAATAGCAGTACTATTTGTATCATTAAAAACCCAGTTCAACACTCAAAAACAAAACATATTGAAATCAGACACCATTTCATAAGGGATTGCAATGAGAAGAGGTTAATTCAAGTAGTTAAAATTGATTCTGAAAAGAATTATGCAGACCTTCTCACCAAAGCTTTTGATTTAGGTAGATTCAAATATCTTGTAGGAGGTATTGGAATGATAAATCTTTGAAAAACATGTGTTTTTGCTCATAAAATTAACTGGTATTGGATTTTAAACATGGTACTGCTAGTTAGTCAAAAGGTCCTGTTAGTTCATAATTGGTCCTGCTGATACAAAATTGCTATGTTTTGTTCATATAAAGGCTTGAATGTTTAAAATGCTCTAGATCAAGTGCTTTGCATCTTGTTCTTTTAGTTTGCAACTAACACATTTCAGGTTGATAACAAAACAAGAGTTCTTCCAATCAAAAAGGTGCAACAAAAATTAAATTCATTTCAGGAGAGATAACAATCTCAGGGAGGAATTAATAGCCCAGAATGGAAGAACAACCAATTAGTGAAAGAAAAGACAAGAGCATACAAGATGATGCAGAGTTGAAAAAGATAGAGTTAGATCACATATCTAGAAGGGATGAAGCATTTCTCAAAGGAGAAAGTTCTATCTAGATCAAACTAAGCAAGGTTTCAACTCAAAGGCATGACATTAGATGATTTCACTTGTTGAACCAATCATCCAAGATACACAGCATCATTGCCTTTCTAAATTTCCTCCATCCAAGGAAATTGCACCATCTTTGGGCCATCCTGGCTTTTGGTATTCAGCTCACCAAGTTTTCACAAACTTAAGAGTTGGCTAGTCCATAAGCAAACGGTTTTTGGTAAAGACAAATCAAATCCGTTGATGGTTGATAGTTTACCAAAAACTATATGGTTGTTAACTAACCATACTTAATTGTAAATAGTTAGCTAGTCCATAAGCAAACGGCTTTTGGTAAAGACAACTCAAATCCGTTGATAGCTGGTAGTTTGCTAAAAACTATAAGGGATCTTTATAAAACTTTCAAAGGTACTGGTAGTTCAAAATTGGTACTGCTAGTATAAAAAGGTACTGCTAGATAGCCGTTGAGCCTGTCAGAAAAAGTTTTAGCCGTTTGGCCTGGTAGTTAAAATTAGCCGTTGGGGTAGTTATGTAATTCACTGATGATTATATTATATTATATTTTACATATAAAAGATCTTTTTAACCGCCTTTTCATTTACTTATTTTAATCTTTCTTATTGTCGGTTAAAAGTAATTCTCTCATATGTTCTTTCATCAGTCACTATCATAATTCACATACACCTTTCATCTTCTACCAGTACTACCAACAAATCCCACCATCATATTCAAAATTTTCATTATGGCTTCCACAGTTGTTCTAGATTTTGTCCAACGTCACAATCAGTTAGCATTTTTGGAAAAGTCAGAGGATAATGCCTCATTTCATCAAGTAGTGGACTTTTTAAACAACTCCTACATCAGGTTTGCTTTGCTAGTCAATCCCACTATTTATGAAAATCAAATTTTGCAATTTTGGCAATCTGCTAAAATTAAAACTTCTGAAAATGGGGAACAAAGAATTAAGGCCAAAGTGGATGGTAAGCATTTGACTCTTACTGAGTCATCCATACGAAGACATCTTCATTTGGATGATTCTGATGGTATTAGTCAATTACCAGATACTGAAATTTTTGAAAATTTACAAAGAATGGGGTATCATGCTGAGTCTAACAAACTTACTTTTCTGAAAAAGCATCTTACTCCACAATGGAGATTTTTGATTCACACAATCCTTCACTATTTGAGCCAGAAGAAAACCTCTTGGGAGCAATTTAGTGGAAACATGGCTTCTGCTCTCATTTGCTTAACCACAAACAGAAAATACAATTTTTCTAAATATATTTTTGAAGGATTGATAAACAATGTGAAAAGTAAAACAAAGTTTTTGATGTATCCAAGATTTATTGGTTGCATCATTGGAAAACTACAACATGTGTTGCTTCCCACAGACTCAATTTATGAAACACCAAAACTTTCTCACAAAGTATTTTCAAATATGAGAATTGGTTTTAGAGGGGAGGAAGTTCCACTTTTTGATGAAATGGTACCACAACATCCAGAAGAACCAACACCATCTGCTGATACACAATCATCTAGTTCTTCACATGGTTTCATTTCACAAACACATCAACAATCACCAATACCATCTCCAGTACCATCAGCAACACCACCACCATCACCACATCATATATCACAAACCCAATCACCTCAGACAATGCAAGAACTGAAAGACAAGGTGAAGTTCTTAGAGAATGCTCTCAAAAGTCAAAATGAAAGGTTTTCTAAGATCAACATCAAATTGGTCAAGAGGGTCAAGAAATTGGAGGGTGAAGTGAAGAAGTTACAGGGTAAAAAGTCTGCAAAGGTTGTTTTATCTAGTTCTTCACAGTCAGATGCTGATAGGATAGATCACTCTTCCAAAAAGGGGAGGAAGGATAGGTCTGAAGATGAGGATGAAGAGGAGGAACAGGCTCAATTTGAATTCCATGATGAAACTCAAGTTTATGATGAAGAGCCTGTTGGAGCAGGACAAGAGCCTGTTGGAGCAGGGCAAGAGCCTGCTAGGGCAGAAGAAGAGTCTGCTAGGAGAGAAAGGCTATTGGCTATGGGGTATAAAGGGTCTGCTGAGAGAGTGTACAAGAGAAAGAGGGTTTTAATTGCTGATGAGCAATCTTCTGCTCCATCACAAGATTCAACTCCAAAGGATAAGGGCAAAGGTATTATGATTGAAGATGAGCCAAAGTCCAAGAAGTTGAAAAGAACTCAGCAAATTCAGATGGCTTTAGGAGAAGAAGAGGCCAAAAGGGTTCAACAAGAAGAGCTAGAAGCACTTGAAGCTTCAAGAATGCTTGCAGCAATGAAAGAGCAGAAAGATACTGAAGATGCTGCTCAAGATCTTCTTGATACTCAAATTGCTCAAGAGACCTTTGATGCACAGATGTTATGGATTATCAATAATGATCCAATTGTGAAAGGTCATGCAGCAAATATAGTAAATGACAAGACACTAAATTCTGATGAGAAGACTGAAGCACTTGAATCTTTCATCAACAAGAAATACAAAGAAGCAGCTTTGGCTGACATTTTTGAGAAGATGAAGGAAAGTCAGAAGAGAGGTTTTAAAGTGGGCCAAACTAACAAAGATCAAACAATCTTTATGAAGAAATTTTTGAAGAATCAGGCAAATTGGACTGATTATCAACTTAAGAAGAAATCTGCTGATGAAATCTTCTTTTTATATCTTCAAGCCTACAAGAGTCTTTACTATAATGTTCCATCTGATGTACACCCCTCAATGAAGAAGAAAGATGCTCAGAAGAAAGAAGTAGCAAAATTGGACACAGAGCAAGTAAGTAAAATGTTGATTACTTTACCTACTATCATACATGCTGATCCAATTAGGTCTAGACACCCTATAATTGATTGGGAAATACACCATGATAGATTTGGTAAGTCATGGAAAATATCAAGGGTTGGGGGACAGTCTGCTATCTTCAAGAATTTTGAAAATTTAGTTAGAGCATCTGATAGAGCAGATTTGGAAGAATTGTGGAATCTAGTGCAGATTAGGCTAGACATAACTTCTAGTACAGATGCTAAGGAACAAGAACTTTGGGAAGAATTCAATAGGATGTTTGATCCTGATCCCAAAGATGTTCATTGGAAATTTCCCTATTATGATCCTTCAACAACTTGGGAATTTCTAAGCCATAGCAATATTCATCACCTTTTCACACAGAGTGGGATAGAACTCTTTATGTTAGCTGAGAAAGAGTATCCACTTAGCTATGAAGTGCTTAAAGCTATGATCTCCAATAGATTAAGGTGTGACAAGGATGAAGAAAACTCAGGAATTGTTCAGAGTTTGCTGAGGAGCATATCTGAGCAATATGAAAAAAAAAGGAAGGATAGAAAGTAAAGGTTTTTGGAAGAGTTCTCTCAAATCCTCAAGGTATGTATTTTATTCATCAGAAACTTGTGTATTTTAATGGAAATAACAAGTTTAGGGGAGGATTGTTGGGAATAAAATGATCAAAGTCAAAGAGCCTGCCAATGATGAGAAGAGCCTGCTAGTTGATTTTGAACAAGTATGAAGATGTTCTACCAGTACCTTCTGGGTAGAAGGTACTGCTGGTTGATGAAGAGCCTGCCAAGCTTATGTCAAGTCGATTAGATATTTTGTAATAGATATTTAGTTGAATTATTAGTCTTTGTACATAGTTATACGTTATGTAGAAGTAGATTAGTCTTCTGTGGTGACAGAGGAATATTATCAGAGTTGTACATGGGTAGTTGTATTTAATTGTAGGCGCACATAATAGTCAAAGTATAGTATAATACTCTTCCACTTGACAACATGTAATAAGATATCCTTATCTTATAAAAGGATATCTTAGTCACTACTTCATGCATGCATCTTTCACAACCAATAACCTAAAACAAACTATCTCTCAAGTAACTTAGTTACTTCAAATCACAAATCCTTTACAATCAAAGATTCAAGATTACTTTGTAATCCTGGTGATATTTAGATCATCCGTATTATTTCATCAATAATATTGAATCGTTTTGTGTTAACCAAAGTTGTGTTATTTGTTCATTACATTCTCACGTTTACTTAAACTCACCACCTTGTGTTCTTTTAAAGTGTGTTGCAGTAGATTCCGCATGCTAAACACATTCAATACATAAATATCTCTCAAACACAATACTAAGATTCATATCCCAAGTGTTTGAACTTCAAGAACAACAACGTTCCACAAGGGGTGACCTCATGTATCAAACAGATATATATGGAGTAGCTAGCTCCCAGAGGTTGTGAAAGACGTGGATTGAACCCATGCATCAGTCACCAGAGATATATAGATAATGTCAAATCATGTTAAGTCCACGAACACGGACACGAACCGAGGATTGCAACCCATACGCCCCCCGAACAATATACTGGCCATAATAACAGAAGTGTACACATAATAATCAGAGATGGGGACGGTGTGAGAAATCACTCACCCACACGTGAGTCATGCCACCGGTGCATCAATGACACGGCCATGTTACCTTCATGGCTAGGAAACGAACTTGGCTCGGGTATCAAACTGAAGGGTCAAAGGTCAAGTATCAAGTTTAGGTTTCATATTAAAATGTTCAGGTCAAGTTTCAAGTTCAAGTAGGTCATATCCAGATTATATCAAGGTTTATATTAAAAGGTCCATAACAGATGGTTCAGAATCAGAAAGGTCAATATCAGAAAGGTTCAGGTCAGATAGTTCAAACAGATGGTTCAGATAGTTTATAGCAAAGGTTCAGATCAAGTGAAATCATATCAAAGGTTCACAAATTACAAGAGAAACAAGGCAAGGTTCACAGAACAAGGGAACATAGCAGTGGCTTAGGGAATCCTAAAATGAAACAGAATCAGAAAATCATGAGACGAAGGCACCTTACTAAAGAAGGGCAGAATATCTGTACCTTAACAAAATATGTAACAAAAGCAAATGAAACGAAAAGCAAACAGGAGATCACTCCTTCTTCACCCGATCTACAAATAATCATAATCGTACTAATAAGTTTCATAGAATCATAATGTTTCATTTTAGTTCTCTTAACATTTTAGGTAACTTTCTATTTTTAGTAACTTTAGTTATTAACATTCCCGTTTATCAAATCAAATTGCTAAAGATGACCATATTCGTAGTTTAAGGTTCATAATGTGGTTTTCATAAGTTTAGAGTTCATAATATAGTTCTCATAATTTTAAGGTTCAATATGTAATTATTACATGTTTAGGGTCTAAAGTGTCATTATGTTAAGATTAGGGTATAAAGTGTAAATATATTCAAGTTACAGGTTTTTACAAGTTAAGTCCTTTAGTTTTAGCAAAATAACCATTTACACCCTTTAGTTTATAAAATAAACACATAACACTCTTTTAACAACTTTTACACTTCTCACAGATTTTACACTCAATTTAGTACTGTTTTCCCCGATTTTTAATCCTTATAAGAACTCAGAGATAAAATTTCCAAAAATTCATAAAAGTGCCCAGATGTCTTAAGAATTTACCCTAATTTTTTACAGAATTTATTATTAAGTATTAATATAGTCTAAAAATCCTTTATTTCAAGTCGTCCAGACTACTAATAAATTTTAACATACGAAAACTTTGCAGTTCAAAGCCCCATCAAATTAACTTATAAAAATCCAAGAAAATCACAACAACTAACTTATATTCCAAATATTATTATTCCAGAATTTTAGATCATAACTCGTTATAGATTTCAAATTAAAATTCCTAAACTACAGGTGAATTTTTGTAATCCGAAATACAGTTTTGACACCCGATCTCATAAATTCGAAAAAAGTGACTTCCAGACCTCTAAAAATTATGAGGTTAATTTCTACAGAAATCTATTTCATTGAACTTAATTCTAGACTCAAAAACCACCCAAAAACCCGTTCACATCAGTTAGATACATTTGATTTAATTGGACCTTTTTCCTGGATCAGTAGCAGTTTGATATAATCATGCATATACTTAGGGTTTTGTCACTCCAATCATTAATTCTTAATACCAAACGATTATAGGTGAGTTTATTATCATATCTAGGTCAATTATAATAGGTCTTAACATAATCAAATCGAATAATTTCATCACATAAACTCCTGGTCGATTTATACATATAGACTTTTAGGGTTTTTTATTCATGATTTTATGTAGCCAATAATTCTTTCATGTGACATCAATTCGACCAAGAACAAGAATAATAACGACAAGGATTGAACAAAGATGATACAATACCCTCGTAGATCAACCGAAGAACAAGAATAACACGATATCAAATCACACGAAGCCTTCCTTCTTCTCCTTTGGTTCGAACAGCAGCAAGACAAGAGCAAAAACACATGTTTTGATTAATTTTGGTTTCACGAATTCATATAGATCAAGACTAGATTGTGTTACATGGTTTACCTTAGAATAAGAACAAGATTCAAGAACTCCTTTTTGGTATACAAGTCGATAGCAGCAGCAGTAGGAGAAAAGGGAGGCCGGTGTTTAGTTTTTTTTTAGGGTTTTATGTTCTTTTTTTTTTTTTGTATTCGGTTATGACAAAGAGGGAAAACCGTGTGATAATTTATGGGGCTTGATGGACCGAACTTGGGCTAGTTAGAAGGAAATATTGTGGGCTTTATCAAGTTATTTTGTTACAATTGAATTTGGTCCCAATTCTAATTAAGGTTCAAGTTGTGGCGTTTTTGTATAATTAATATAGGTTAGGACACTTTAATTTATTTAGCATATAAGTATTAACTTAAGTATTTAATTTCAGTAGGTAACTTAATGTATAATGTACATTAAGTTAAATACAATTTGTGTTACTTGTATGATTTTCTCAAGTTCTCAAAATTTTAATTCGAGGGCATTATTGTCAATTCATATTATGTTAAATTTTGGGTTTTACAAACGGAGCAGGAGGGTAATGAAGTAGGAGAGGTAACTTTTCCTCCTCTTACAGGCCAAGTCCCTTCAAATGATCCGGTAGTCATCAAAGTCCTTATCTCTAACCAAGAAGTAAACAGAGCTTACATGGACTGCGGGAGCTCCTGCGAAATCATTTATGAGCATTGTTTTCTTAAGCTCAAGCCTTCGATCAGATCGCAGCGGGTTGATTCAAAGATACCTTTGGTAGGATTTTCTGGTGAGCATTCGTGGCCTCTGGGAGAAGTTTCGTTGGAAATAACAATTGGAGAAGGCAAGCTCGTATGGACAGAAACCCTCATGTTCGCTATCGTAAGGTCCAACTCTCCTTACAACTTGTTGATAGGAAGGACCACTATGCAGAAGATGGGTATCATAGTCTCCACTATACATGCAGCGGTAAAGTTCCATACACCTTATGGGATAGGAACCGTATTCTCCAGTTACAGTCAAGGACAAGTCAGAGACAGGGGCAAAAAGATTAGGGAAAGTCCGGAAGAGCCTCCGAGGGCTATTCTAAGTTGTACAGATGTCGAAGAGCGTATTGTGATATATGAGCTCTATCCAGAGCAAACAGTGGTAACTGGAAGGCAACTCCCTGCTAACTTCAAAGCAGACCTGGAGAAGCTACTCAAAGCCAACAAAGATGTGTTCGCATGGACATATTCAGACATGACAGGAGTTCCCAGGACACTTATGATCGATGGCAAGCCTTTCGACACAGAATATAAGCTTAACGAGTTCAAGCACATTGAACCAATTAAGCAGAAGTGACGAAGCCTGGCACCAGAAGGAAATGCATCTGCTTGCAAAGAGGTAAATGAACTTGTGCGAGCAGGAATTCTCAGGGAAGTAAAATTCCAAACTTGGGTTGCCAACCCAGTCATGGTAAAGAAAAGTGACGGAGGGTGGCGTATGTGTATTGACTTCACCGATATAAAAAAAACCCCCCCCAAAAGAATTTGCTACCCCTCAAAAATTGAAAAAAGGGGAAAAAAATCCCCCCCCGGGTTTTTCCGTTTGAAAGCTTTCGGGTTTCCAAAAAAGGGGTATCACCAATAAAAAGGGAAAAAAAGATAAGAAAACCCCTTTTTCTACAAAAAAGGGGGTTTTTGCTACAAAAAAACCCCCCTTTCCCCGTAAAAAGGGGAACCCAAAAAAACCCCCTATCAACTTTAAAAAAAGGGGCCTTCCCCAAAAAATTTGGGGGAAAAATTTGGGAAAACCCCCTCGATGACAGGTAAAAAAACAAAACTAAGAAGACCCCTTTAAAAATTTTAAAAGCCCCCTTTTTCGCCCAATTTTAAAAACAATCAACAGTTTTTAAACCCAAAAAAACCCCCTTTTTTGGTTGGAAGAAAAAAAATTTTTTGGGGTTTTTCTGTTTAAAAAAAGCGGGAAATCAAAGCCAACCCTCAAAAAAAAAAGCCCCCCCCAACATCCAATCCAAAAAGCCCTTTTAAAAGGTAAAAGGGGGGGGGAACTCCAAAAAAGGGGTTAAATTGATGAAAAAAAAAGGGGGAAACCTTTTTTTAAGGGGGCCCCAATTAACCAAAAAAATCTATTTATTTTTTTTAAAAAAATTGCCCTAAATCTTTCCTTTAAAAATTTTTAGGGTACTTTTAAAAAAAAGGGGGAAAAAAGGGGGACTTTTGGGGGAACTTTTTGGACAAAATTTTTAAAGAAAACAAAAAATTTCTCAAAACAGAAAAAATTTAAAAATTTAAAAAGGGCCCGGGGGATTACCCCCCCCCGGGGGGTTTGGCAAAAGGGGTTTTTTAAAATTTTTTACTCATGAAAACCCCAAAAAAAATTTAAAAATGGGAATTTTTAAGGGGGCATAAACCCTTTAATTTGATCAACGGAAATCATTTAAAAATTTTTAAAGGGGAGGACGAAAAACGTCATAAAAGCGAGGGCGTCAACCCTTGATAGGCCATAAGGGTTTTTTTGGGGAGAGCAAAAGGGGGGGAACTTCTTAAAAAAGGGAAAAACCCGGAACCCAAAGGGGGCGAGGTAAACCGTAAACCCTCCATAACTACGCCGCAAAAAAAAATCTAAAATATATTTTGAAATTTTTTTTCCCCTTTTTTTGGGGGTTTTTATTGTGGTTTTTAAAAGGGGAATTTTGGGGGGTTGTAAAACCCAAAAAACCCAATTTCCCCCCTCTTTCAAGGCTTTTTTTGCCTGGGGTTTTTCCCCATTTTAAAAATAAAAAAAAGTTATAAAAAAAACCTCAATATTAAATTTTTTTTGGGGTTTGATTCTATTTTTTCTTGCCCTTTTGTTTAACATGCTAGCCTAGATTTATTTGTTTTGCTTAACCCAAATTAAACCTAGCAATTTTTTTTTGGGGTTTTTTAAAGTTTTTTATTTTTTTTGGGGATGATTGTTTTTTTATGTTAGCTTAAGAAAACGGCTAACTTCCCCCAAAAGGTTTTTTTCCCTTGAACGTTTTAAAAAAAAAAGAACCAATGCGTACAAAAGGGTTTTTTTTGGGGTTTTTTTTAAAAAGCACAAGCAAATTTTCCCAGTGATCCCATGTTAGGATTTCCCCCCGGGGTCGACTTAGAGTAATAGGACTGTAATTTTGGGGGAAATACTTTTCGCCACCCCACAACGGTTTTAAGGGGAAAAAAACCCGCATCCCCCCCAAAAAAAACACACTAATAAACCCGGGGAAAATTTTTTAAGGGAGAAAGGGGAAAACAAAGAAAAATTTTTTTCCCCCCCCCAAATTTTAAAACCCAAAATTTTCTTTTTTTTTTTTTTAAATTTTTTTTTATTCTAGAAATTTTTTGGGGGTTTGTGACTAGCAACTAATTCCCCCAATTTCCCTTAAAAAACCCCAAAATTTTACTTGCTTTCATAAAAAAATAAAAAACATAAAAAAATCTTTTTTTCCCCCCCTTAAAACCCCATTAAGTAATTTTTCATACCTAACGAAAACTTTTCCCTGGGGAAAAAATAAAACAACCCCCCAAAAACCAAAAATTTTAAAACTTATCCCCTACAACCCCCTTTAGGTAAAACCCCCCCTGGTGGGTTTAACCCTTTAGATCCCCGAGAGGAAAAACCTTTTTTTAAATTTTTCAAAACCACGCAAAAATTTTTTTGGGGGGCCCCGGCCGGGGGAAAAAAAATTTTTGTTTAGGTTGAATTTTTATTTTATGGGGCCCATTTACTAGTTTCCCCTTTTATGAATTTTTTATTTTTTTTTTCCCCGGGGTTTCCCCCCTTTTGCCCCAAATTTTTTTTTCTTCGTTTCTTTTTTTGAAAACCCCTAAACCTCCGACATCAGGGGGAAAAGGAAATATCCAAAAACCCAAAAAACCCCCCCCACCACAAAAACCCCCCCCCCTCCTAGACCCCCGTATTTAGGAGTGTACTCCCTCCTACCCCCGGGGGCCAAACAAAACACCATTGACTTACTCAACCCCCCAATGTCACTTCCCTTGCCAATCCACATCTTTCCGTTGGTGCAAACGGAGCCCTCCATGGACTTCTTTTCGGAACCCCCCAAAAAAAACCATCTAAAGGGTTTTTTCCCCAAAAAAATTCGTTGACCAAAAACCCCTTATTTTGCCACTCGAGAGCCCCCGATTCCCCCCCCTTTTTCCAATTCTTTTTGGGGGGAAAACCCTTTTTAAGTCAATGGCTAAACGTCCCCCCCCCGCCGGATCCCCCCCCCTTTTTGGGATGATCTCACCATTTTTTTTCCCCTTTTGCTCATTTTTTTCCCAGGGGAAAAAACTCCCAAAAAAAAGGAATGAAACCCAGATTTCCAACAACGCAAGGCAAAAACCCCCCTAGGGGGAAATGACTCGAAAAAGGGGACTTCCCCCAAAATTTTTCCCCTCATCATGGCAAAAAATTTGGGGCCCCAAAAGGGCCAAACTTCTATGCCCAAAAATCAATCTCTCCAGGGGAAAAAAATTTTTGGGGACCAATGGGCCGGGGTGGCAACTACGTAAACTAAGTCAACCCCAATCATGGCCTCCTAAGGATCTTGCTTTTTTATACAACAAATTTTTGGGGAGTATCCCCGTGATTTAAAAAAACGGTAAAAAAAATATCTTTCCCCTTCTGTTTAAGGGGAAAAAGGGGGAAACCCTTTTTTTTTTAAAGGGGGGTCATTTAAGCCCGAAATCTTTTTTAAAATTTATCAAAATTCCAAAAAAAATATCCCTTTTTCATTTTGGGTTTTTTGGGGAAAAATTTTAAAAAAAAGGGGGCTTTTTTAAATTTTTTGGGGATTTTTAAAAATTGAAAAAACGGAAAAACCCCCTAAAAAAAGGGGCTAAAATTACCTTGGGGGGCGCCCCCAAATTTTAAAGGGGGGAGGGCTTCCCCCCTTTGGGGCAAAGAAAATTGGATGTGAAATTTACTCAGGGGGGGCCCAGGATTTGAGAATTCTGACCGCCCCCTTTTTAAATTTTAAACCCCCAAAGGGCGTCACCTTAAAACATAAGGGGACGGCAAAAACTTCCCCATGACCGACGGCGCAAGCCTTAAAACCCAAAAAGGGATTTTTGAAAGCAAAAGAGGGACGGCGTCAAATGGCCCATCCCGGAACCCAAAAACCCGAGGTCCCCCCCCAAAAATTTTAAGGGGGACCCCCCCCCAAAATTCAAAGTCAATATATATTTTTTCAAATTTTTTTTTTTTTTTAAAGGGGAGAGCTTATTTGTGGAAATTGGGAAAAAAACCCCCTAAAATTTTTTTAATATTTTTTTTTCAGGGTTTTTCCCCCTTTTTAGTTTTTTCCTTTTTCTTTTAAAATAATTTAATTAATAAATTCAATTTAAAAATGTTTTTGTTTGATTCTTTTTTAAAAGCTTTTTTTTTTTTTAACATGTTAGGCTAATTTTATCTTGTGTTTCCCTTTGACCCCAAGAAACCTAGCTATTGATTATTGGTTGTTAGTTGTTATTAGTTTATTGGATAAAAATTTTTTTTCTATTTTGGGGTTAAGAAAACTCTAATTTTCCCATTCGGTAATTTTTTTGAACGTCTTTAAGAAACATAACCCAAAACCCCACAAAATTTTTTTTAAAAGGGGTTTTTTTTAAATCACAAGCGAATTCTATTTCCCCAAAATTTTGAGCTTCCTAGCCCCGACATGGGGTAAGGGGAAAAGCTTGTAGATTTTTGGGGGGGAAAAAAAGTCCCAAAACCCCCCGAAGGGTTTTTGGGGTACACCCCATCCACGCACAATACACACAAATTTAAACCCGGGGAAAAAAAAATTTAAAAGGGAAAAGGGGAAAACAAGTAAACACATTTCGTACACAAAGTTTTTCCCCCCCTTTTTTCATTTTTGTTATTTTATTTTTTTTGCAGGGGGGAAAATTTTTGGGGTTTTTGACTAGCAACAATTCCGCCCATTTTCCTTTAAAAAAACCCCAATTTTATTTTTTTTTTTTAAAAAATAAAAAAACCCCCTAAAAAAAAAACCCTTTCCCCAACCCTTAGCCCAAAAATTTGAGTACCCCTTTTAAAACCAAAAAACACTTTCCCTGGGGAAAAAACGTTCAATCCCCCGACCTACCACTACACAAACTACATCGGGCGGGGCACTGCCTGTGGGTTGTAACCCCTTGAGATCCCCGAGGGGAAAAAAATTTTTTTAAGGTTGAAAAAAACCCAAAAGAAAACAATTTTTTGGGGGGCCCTCCCCCGGGGAAAATTTTTTTATTTTAAATTTTTTTTTTAAAATTTGGCCCCACTAAAAAGTTTCCCCCTTTTTAGGGTTTTTTTAATTTTTTCCCCTTTTTTTAAAAATATTCTTTAGCCCAAAAATATTTTCTTTTTTTCTTTTTTTCCAAAAAAATTTTTTTTATTGACTTTTTTATTTTCCATTATGGAGAATGCAATCCCACCATACCCCCAAAACCCCAAATTTTACCCCCCCCCCATATGAAAAATCTTTATGTTTAAACAACATAAAGAGGGGAACCCCCCCAAAAACAGGGGGCCCCTTTTTTAAAAATTTACTCCAAAAAGCCCCCCATCTTAACTTCGTTTTTTGGGGCCCCAACCCAAATCTTTACAATCATTCGCCCCGGGGCATCCCAAAAGGGGGCTTTTTCCATTTTGCCGCAGGATATTGGGGGAATTTAAAAATGGGAAAAGCAAAGGAAAACTATAAAGTGTCCCCAAAAAATTTTAAAAAGAAACAACCCAACAAAACATTAATACAAGTCAATTAAAAAAAAAATTTCCGGGGGTCATGAAAAAAAGTTTTTTTGGGGGGTAAAAACTTTTGTTTTTAAAAAACCAAATTTTGGGTTTTTTTATGTAATCCCCCAAAATACAAAACAAACACATAGGTTCCTATGTGATGGAAAAATTTAGCCGAACATACACATTGATCAAAAAACCTGGGTTTTTTGATCGATAAAATTTATGAATCCCCCAAAAAACACATAGGGGAAATTTTTTTGGGGAATTTGAATATAGCAGCATAAAATTGAGGATGACCCTTTTTGATTCGGATATAAAAATTAAAAACCCCAAAAGCACGGGGGAAAATTTGGGGGGAAAAAGTTATTTTAAACCTACTAAAACGAAAAATGAGGAAAAGGGGGAGCTTACAAAAGGGGAAAAATGATTAAGAAACCCCAAAAGGGGCCCCCCCAAATTTCCCCACAAGTCTACCATCTTTTTTGGGGCCCCCCCAAAAAAACCCCCCCCCCTGACTTCCCCGGGAAAAAAATAGAAGGGACTATGGGGAACCCCCAAAAATTTAATGGGAAACCTTGAAGAAACAAAACTAAAGAAATGGGTTTGAATATTTTTTAGTAAATAACCTTTCTTTTTTTTTTTTAGGGGAAATTTTCCTATTTTGATGAACCAGACCTCAACCAAAATTTTTAAAACCTAATCTTCCATCTTTAGATGTGAATTTAGGAAATAAAACCCCCCAAACCCCACCCATCAAACCAAATAGCCCGGGGTTTTTTTAAAATTTTAAGGGGGTAGTAACCAAACCTTGTAAAGGGGGAAAGGGCTAACATGGGAAAAAACCCAAAAGACCTTACATACTTACACACCCTTTTAAATTGATCAAAAAAAACCCGGGGTTTAAAAACCCGGGGGTTTTTGGGGTCAAGATGGATTCCCCCAATAGGAGCCCAAAAAAGTTAATAGAAAAGACCCCTTTTTTGGGGGAAAAAACCAAAACCCCCTTTTCCCCCCAAAGTGAAGGGGGAAAGGGTTTAAAAAAAAAAAGGAAAACCCCCCCCTTTTTGAGCTATAAAAAAACCCACCAACTTTCCTAAACTGTATACCCAACCACTTTTTTGAATCGCTACTATCCCCCCAAAATTAATCCTAATGGGGGAAAACCCTCCTTTATTTTTTAAAAAGGGGGAAGATTTGGGGGCTGGGGGACTCAACAAAAACAAGCGCTCTTAGGCGCCCGGGGGTTTTTTAATTTTTTTGTTGTTTTTTTTTTTTTTTGTTTGTTTTTTATTTGCTTCCGTATGTAGGGAAAAATTTTTTTATTATTATTGATTTTTTTTAAAACAAAAAATGTAAAATTTTTTTGGGGGTTTTTAACTTGTTTTAACTACATAAAAGGGGAAATTTTTGCAAAAGATTTTTTAAAAGGGGAAAATCAAAAGGGGGGTTTATTAAACACAAATGAACATGAATTCGAAAAAAATAAAAAAAGCATACATTTTTTATTTGTTTGAGTCAAAATTTGTATCGAGTCATAATGTTTTTGTTTTAAATTTCCCCGGGGGAAAAAAGGGGGAATTTTTTCCCAAAAATTTTTCCCGGGAAATTTTAAAAAGAAAATTTTTTTTAGGTCATTTCTGGGGGCGGGGGGGTTTAAAAACCCGACCGTCAGTTTTTAATTTTCCCCCCAAAATTTTTTAAAAGGGGTTTTTTTTTCAAAAAAATTTTTTTTTTAAATCTCCAATTTTTAAATCCGGGGAAACTCAAAATTTTTTTTCCCCCAACATTAAAAAACCCCTTTTATATAATTTTTTTCCCCGCCAAAAATTTTTTAGGTTTTCCCCTTTTGTTTTTCTCGGGTTTTTTAAAAGGGGTTTTTTTGGAAAAAGGGAAAAATTTTTTGGGGCTAATTTTAAGGGGGAAAGCATTAGTCATGGACTTCAACATTTTTTCCTTTGGGGAAAAAATTTTAACCGGTGATTTCACAAAAAAACGAGCGAATCAGGGGGGTTTTTTATTTTTATTTTTTTTCCTTTAAAATTTTTCTTTTACATCTTTTTTTTTAACATTGGGCAAGTCACTTAAGAAAGGGGGGGGGGAAAAAATACGTTTTTTTGAAATACAATTGCGCTTATTTTGTTGTTTAAAAAAATGGTAAAAAAACTAGAGAAATATTTAAAAAGGGGGAATTTTTTGTCCCAAAAATTTTAAAAATTTTTTCCCCAAAAATGGGGGTGAAATTTTTATTTTAAAAAACTTTTCCATGGATGGGGGTTTTAAAAAGACTACAAAAAAAACCCCTCCCAAAAAAAAATTTTTTTCCCCCCCCCAAATATTGGGGGGCCCCCCCCAAAAAGGGAAAAGGAAAAAACATTTATGCTATTTTGGAAACCCGGGAGCACTTAGTTTCCCAGAACTTTCGTTAGGCCCCTTCCGGGGGCCCCAAGTGAGACAAAATTGGGTTTTTTTAAAATTTTCCCCCCCATGAAAAAGGCATTAGGGTTAACCCATTGTTTTACACCCCAAAGTTTTTTGTTAAAAAATTTCTTGGCTACTTTTTGGCCCCAAAATTCCCCCCCCCCCTTTCTTTACTCTTTTTTTTACAAAAAACCCCTATAAAACCCCCCTCCAACCCATTTTTTTCGTTTCGCCCCTTTAAACCTTTTTTTTTTAAAGGAAAATTTGTTAAAAACCCCCCTTTTAAAATTTAAACCCCAAAACGCCTTAGCCCCCTTTTTTTGCACTTTTTTTTTAGTGAAATTTTTGTTACAACATTTTTAAACCCAATTTTTAAATTTTCTATTTTTTTTACAGGGGTTTTCTAAGTCATAAACCCCTTTTTACAATTTTTTTTGGGACGTTTGGGGGTCGGGGGGAAAGAAAAAATTGAATTGGGTAAGGGGGAAAAAAACTTTTTTTTACCCCCTATGTCAAAAAATTTTAAAAAAAACTCCAAATTTTTTTTAATTATCTTAATTGAGTCATTAAAAAAATTAAATTTTGTAAAGTTAGTAAAAGTTCAAGAAAAAGGGGGGAATGCAACCCCCTATGTTTTTTTTTTTGGGGGAGGGGGGGGTAAAAGTGTATGAAAAAAAAAAAAAAAAAAAAAAATAAAAAAAAATTAAAAAAAAAGGAAAAAAAAAGAAAAAAGAAAAAAAAAAGGGGGACTACCACCCTTTTTTTTTCCATTTATGTTTATTTTATTTTTTTTTTTGTTATTTTCTTTCATTAGCTTAAAAATGGGGGCCCCAATTTTTTGTTTAAAAAAACCCCGTTTATAAAAAACATTTTTTTTAAAATCAAGTTTTTTTAACTAGCCACCGGGTAAAATATCCCCTTATCCAACAAAACCTTTTTTTCCCCCTTTTTTCCCTAAAAAAAATTTTAAAAACCCCCTTTTAAAACCCCCCCTTTTTTTAAATATTTATCGGGGGTTCTTACGCCTAGGGGGAAGGGGTTTTTCGATCCTTTCCCAAGCCAAGGAATCAAATTTGCTATGCCAGTAGTGAAGATATTTTCCTTTTCATTTTTTAATTTATTTTGATACACAAAAAGAGATGTGATTTATTTTAAACACTACTTGGGGGGGGTGCTAGTATTAATCCCTCTTAAAAGATTAAGGGGAACAAAAAATTTTTTTTGTAATTTTTTTTATGTTTTTTTTAAAAATGACCCATAATTTTTTTTTTAAAATTAGAAAAAAAGCGCATTTCTTGAGGCCAAGCAAATCTCTTTTTAAAAAAAATTTGATGAACGAAAAGTGTATTTTTTTTTAAAAGGGGGGTTCATTTCCCCCCCAAATAAAAATTTTTTTTGATCAAAATTCCAAAAAATTTTTTCCCCTTTTTTTCATTTTAGTATTTTTAAAAAAGGGGGAAAAAAATTTTTTTGGGAAAACTTTTTTGGATTTTTAAATGAAAAAACGGCAAAGCCCTCAAGAACCCTTTAAAAATTTAAAAAATTTCCTTTGGGGGGTCAAAAATTTAAATTTTTACGCGTCATCCCTTAAAAAAGAAAAGTTGGATTGAAATTTCCCTCATCCCCCGGGCCATGAGTTGCATAGAAATTCTAAACGGCTTCATTTTTTAACTAAAAAAAAGGGGGCGTCACCCTTAAATAAAAAAGGGGGGGGCGTCACGTTCATACCCGGGGGCGTAAACCCTTGTTTAAAGCCAAAAATGGTTTTTTTAGAAGAGCTAAAGGGGGGGGGGCGTAAAAGGGGCCCCCCGGGGAACCCAAAAAAGGGGGCGAGGGACGGTTTCCACAATCCAAAGGGACCCCGTAAAGATTCAAAGCTAAAATATAGTTTCAAATTTTTTTTTTTTAAAGGGGGAGAGCTTTTTGGGGGAAAATTTTGGGGAAAAAAACCCCCCTAAGAAGTTTTAGCTACTTTTTCATTTTTTTTTGCCTTGAGATCTTCCATTTTCATTGAAAGATAATTTTATAAATTTAAAAAAAATTCAATATTTTTATGTGTTTTTTTGATTTTTATCTTATGCTTGTCTTTTGTTTAACATTTAGCTAATTTTATCTTGTGTTTTGCTTACCCCCTTTAAAACCCGGGGGTTTTTGGTTTTTTGGGGTTTTGTTTTTAAAATTTTTTGTATTGGATGTTTTTTTATCAAATTTTAAGGCTTAAGAAAACGGGCTAACTTCCAATTCCAAAAACTTGTTTGAATTTTTAAAAACATGAAACCAAACCACTAAAGGTTTTTAGGGGTTGTATTTAATGCACAAGCGAATTCTAGTGCCCCCCATTTAAGGAGCTTCCTGGGGCCCGGGTCGAAAAGGGGGGTGAAAGGAGTTTTTAAAAATTTGGGGGGAAATAATACCCCCCCCCACGAATGGTTTTTAAAAGGGAAAACACCCGTCATCCACCCCCCTAATACAAAAAAAATTTAAAAACCCGGGAAAAAAATTAGGGGAAAGGGGAAAACTAAGAAAAAACATTCTCAAAAACATAATTTTTTTTACCCTTTTCATTTTTGTTATTTTTTTTAAATTTTTTTTGTAAAATTTTGGGGGTTTTTGACTACCCCAAAAAATTCCCCCCCCCCCTTTAAAAAACCCCAAAAATTTTTTCTTCTTTTAAAAATTTAAAAAAAAAAAAATAAAAAGAATCTCCCCCAAACCCTTTAAACCCAATTAGAGTAGCCCCTTTTCCCCCCCCTAACAAAAACTTTTTCCCCCGGGGAAAAAACGATCAATCCCCCGACTTACCACTACCCCAAAAATAACCCCTTTGGGTACACTCCTGGGGGGTTGTAAGCCTTGAGATCCCTCGAAAAGGGAAAACCAGTTGAAAAGGTTTTAAAAACCCCAAAAGCATACCTTCGAACCAAATTCAAGCACTTCCACCGTAACCCCCTAAATTTTTTAAAACCAAGCCAAGTTTACTTTTTAAACCTATGGGGCCCTCCTAAACCTTAAAAACCAAAATAAAAAAATTTTATTCTTAAATGGAATTATTTATGGTCCCCCACACTCGTTTTGCATGAACCCCCCGGGAAAAAGCTTTTGGGGCTACACACCTCGCGAAAACCGGGGGTGGGAGACAAGGGGGCCACTTTAAAACCCCGGGCCCCCAAAACCCCCCAGGGGGAAAAATTTTATATACCCCCATGGAAAAAAAACACCCAAACCTTTGGGGGAAAACCCCAAAAACCCAAAAAGCAAAAACCAAAAAACCCAATTTTTTCCCCAAACCCCCCTAATCATTTTCCCAAACAAGCGGTTCCAACCGAAACCCTATTTTTTCCCCCCAATCCCCCCCCAAAAATTTTTTTACCAAAATTTTTTAAGGATTGACCCCCCAAAAATTTATGGCATCTCAAAACTTTTTTTCCCAAAATTTGAAGCCGTTTTCAAACAAAAACAAAGCGAGAGGGACCAATAAGATTGACACCCTTGTTGAAAGCCCTCAATGAAAAAAGGGAAAGGGGGGGACCCCCTCCCTAAAAAAACAAAAAAACCCCCAAAAAACTAAACGAAAAACGCTTTTCATTTTTTCCGTCCCCTAGTTTTTTTGCCAAAAAAATTTTTTCCTTTTTCCATAGCACGTTTTTAAAAACAAACCAATTCGTTCCAAATAACCAAGAATTTTTTAAAACCCCAAATTGGTCAACACCCATAGTTGAAACACCTCCCCCAAAAAACCTTGACGAAGAATTCAAGGACCCCAAAACCTTGAAATCCTTTTTTTGATTTTTGGATGAAAAGAAGCTCAATTTAACAAAAGGGCCCCCCTTTTTTTTCCCCAAAAACAAACTCCTAAGAAGTTAGAAAAAAACCCGGGGGTTTAATTTTTTTAAACCCCTTGCCAAAACCCCCAAAAAATTTTCGAAGGCTTATGACCCCTTAGCCGTTTTTGGAAAAAAACCTTAACCAACTTCCCCCCCCTTTTCCTACACCTCTCTAAAAGGGGGAAAACTTGAAGAAACCGAGGGGATTAAAATTTTAAAAAGGGGCGGAGGGGAAAATTTTGCTTCCCCTTTTTGGATTTTAAAGGGGGGGGTTTTTTGGGAAAAACATTGGAAAACTAATTTTTTTTAACCAAAAATTTCCACGCCCCTTGATTTTTTAAAAAACCCCTACAGCCCCTTGTTGTTTAAAGATTTTTTTTTTGGGCGACCCGCTATGTTTTAAAAATTTGATTTTTTAATTTTAACCCCCAAATTTTTAGCGGGTTTAAAAAAGGGAAAATTTTTGGGGTCGCCCAATGTTTTTAAGAAACATGCCTATGAAACTAGTGAGGAACCAACACCACGGGGGTTAGAATAAAAGGGGGAAGACCACTAATATCCCCTTTGGATTGATAAAATTTTTCAAAAGACCCCAATGCCCTTTTACCAAAAAGGGGGATTTGTGAACCGAACACAAAGGGGTGGGAGCAACCTTACCCTAGGGACACCAATTTGGGCCCCCAAAATTTAAAAAAACTCCAATTTTGGGGGAAAGTATTGATTTCCTAGGATTTTTTGCCATTAAAAAACCCGGGGGGAATGAATAAGTGGAATTAAAAAGGAAAGGGTTTTTGGGTGGGGGCTTTTTAAGATCCCTTTTTTTTTCCCCGGGGGAGAGAAGTTTGAAAAGATAAAAACAAAAAAAGCCCCAATAGGAAACTTCAATCCAAGCAAACCCCCAAAGGGGCGTCCTCGAAAAAAGCCACTTTTTTGGGTTTAAAAAGTGACTTTTTTTTTAAAACTACAAACTCTTTAAATAAAAAAAAAGGGGGTTTTTGGGGGCCCCCCCAAACTTTTTTCTTTTTTTTTGGGTTTTTTTTTGTTTGTTTGATTTTTTTTTTTTCCGGATGTTTTTAATTTTTATTCTTTTTGTTTTTATGTTCAAAAGAAAATTTTTAAAATGCTTTTTCTTTTTTTAAAAATTCGTCTTAACTAATATAAAAGGTATTTTTTCAAAAATAATGTAAGGGAAAAAAATTTTAAAAAAGGGTTTTTTAAAAAAACAAAAAAAGAACTGAATCATAAAATTTAAAAAAAAAAATTTAAAAAAAACAATTAGTATTTTTTTGAGTCAAAAGCTTGTTTTCGAGTCCCCAAGATGTTTTTTTCAGATTTTCCAAAAAAGGGGGAAAAGGGTTTTTTTAAAATTTTTCCCCGGGAAAAAAAAAAAAAAAATTCGTCCCAAAAAAAAATCTACCGTCAGGCTTTACAACCCAACCGGGGGCAGGTTTTTTAATTTTTTTAAAAAAATTTTTTGGAAAAAGGTTTTTTTTTTATAAAAAGTTTTTAAAAAATCTTTTTAAAAAAAATAATCCCCAAATCTCAAAATTATCATTTTCCCCCAAACTTTAAAAACCTTATATAAAAATTTTATCCCCCGAAATTTTTTTTGGTTTTGGGGTTTTTTTTCTCCCGGGGTTTTTAAAAGGGTTTGGGGGAAAGGGAAAAGTTGGGGGAATCAACTTAAAGGGGGGCCCCCAACCCTGGAGCTTCAACATTAAAAATTTTTGGGGGAAAAAATCTCAACCCTGTAACTTTCCCCCACCACCCCCCGAATCAAGGGGGGATTTAAAATTTTTTTTTCTTTTTCTTTATGCTTTAAAAACTTTTTTTTTTAAATTGGGGGGGAAAAATTTATCTTTTAAATTTTAAGGGGGGGGAAAAAAAAGTTGAGAATGCCCATTGGGGCTTTTATTTTTTTTGTTTAATAGTTTGATGTGTAAAAAAAACTAAGGGGAAAAAACCCTTTTTGGGCAATTTTAGTGGCCCAAAATTTTTAAAAATTTTTTTTTTAAAATATAGGGGAAAAATTTTTTTTTTAATGAGGGCTCACTAGGTTATAAAAAGGGGGGCACAAAAACCTAAACCCCCCCAAAAAATTTTTTCCCCCCCCAAATATGTTTTCCCCTAAATTGGGGGGGGAAAAAATTTTTCTATAGTGTGGTAAATAGCAATTAGTTCCCAGAACTTGCTTAACCCTTCCGACCCCAATAACTACATCTGTATTTAAGATTTTTCTACATATAAGGGGGTTAGGATTAACCCACTGTTTTACACCTTGTTTTTGTTATAATTACTTTGGGGGCATTGGGGGAAATAATTCCCCCAACCCCTTTTGCGTTTTTTCTCAATTTTTTTTACCCCATAAAACCCCCCCACAAACCCCCCCCCAAACCTATCCCCTTTTTTTTTTTCCAGCCCTTTTAACATTTTATTTAAAAAGGGAAAAATTTTTTTTCCCCCCCACTTAAATGTACACCCAAAACCCCCTTTCCTCCCTTTTTTAAGCCCTCTTTTTTGTGCTTTTTTGTTACAAAAAATTTTTTTTAAACCCAATTTTAATTTTTAGTTATTACATGGTTCCCCAACCCAGTCATACCCTTTTACAAATTTTTTTTGGGGGCGTTTGGGGGCCCTTTTGGGGAAAGAATTTAATGAAAAGGGGGGGGAAAAACATTTTTTAAAATTTCCCCCATATGTCCCAAATGTTTTAAAATAACCCCAATTTTTTTAATTACCTTTTAAATTTGAGTCATTAGAATATTTTTTTTAAAATTTTTGAAAAATTCAAAAAAAAGGGGGGAAACCCCCCTTTTTGGAAAAGAAAATTTTTTTTGGGTGGTAGGTAAAAGTGTTGAAAAAAAAAAAAAAAAAAAAAAAAAAAAAAAAAAAAAAAAAAAAAAAAAAAAATCGAAAAATTTTAAGAAAAATACAAAAAAATAAAAAAAAAATAGAAAAAAAAAAACGCCCTTTCCTTTCCCCCTTTTATTTTATTTTGTTTTTTTTGTTTTTTTTTTTTTCTTTTTTTTTTGCTTAAAATGACGAGCCCTTTTGGGTTAGCAAAAAATTTTAAGAAAAATGGGGAATTATCAAGATCTTTAACTCGCCCCCAAAATAAAAAAAAAATTTAACCCCCAAAAAAAACCGTTTTTTTCCCTTTTTTTACAAAAAAAAGTTTAACCCATTTAAAAGCCCCCCCCTTGATAGTTTTTCTTTGCTTACCCAAATTGGGGGGGTTTTTTGCCCTTTTTCCCCAAACCTTTTTTAATCAAATTTTCCTAAAAAAAGGGGAGGGGGGAAAAAAAACCCCCTTTTTAATTTTTTTAAAAATTTTTTTTAAAAGACACTTAAAAAATTTATATCTAAACACACTTTTAGGTGCAAAATTTAAAAAACTCTGTGCTTATTAGATTAAAGGGGGAAAATTTTTAAATTTTTGTAATTATTTTTTGTTAAAATTAAAAAACCCCCCCAACTTGTGTTTGATTAGAAAAAAACCTTTGCTTGAACAAGCAAACCCAAAAATGAAAGGGGTTTTTTGATTAAGCGAAAAGTTTACCGTTTTTTAAAGGGGGCTTTTTGGGCCCCAAAACATTTTTTTTTTTACCCAAAAAATTTTCCCCAAATCTTTCCCCTTTTTTCTTTTTGGGGACTTTTGAAAAAAATTTAAAAAAGGGGGCTTTTTGGGGTTTTTTTTGGGGCATAAAATGAAGAAAACGACAAATCTAAAAAACATGCGGAAATTATTTTTTAGGGCCCCAGGATTAGTCCGGGCCGGGGGTCAGGGCTTGCAAAATTTGGGGTTTTAAATTTACTCAGGGGAAAAACCAAATAGAAAATTGCAGGGGGAAAACTACGGCCCCCCTTTTTAAATTTTATAAAGGGGCGTCACGAAAAAATTTTTAAAAAAGGGAAAAGGCGTAAAATTTTTATAATCAGGGCATCAACCCTTTTTAACCCCAAAAGGGTTTGGAGAGCAAAGAGGACGGGGGGGCAGAAGGTCTTTTCCCGGGGAAACCCCAAAAGCGGGCGAGGTTAGGGGGCACACTCCATAACGTTACCCCCTCAGATAAAAAAATCTATATTTATTTTTTCAATTTTTTGTAAATTTGTGTGGAACTTTTTGAAAAATTTTTGGGGAAAAATTTTTTTTTTGGGGAAAAAAACCCGAAAGGGGAAAATTTTTGGCAACTCTTTCGGGGTTTTTCCCTTTTTAATTTTTCCCTGTTAAAAATTTAAAATAATTAATCAATTAATTTTTTAATTTTTCTATTTGTTTTTTTTTTTTATTTTTTCTTTCTTTTTTTAAAAATGCTACCAAATTTTTTCTTTTTTTCTTAATCTAATAAAAAACCCACTATTGATTTTTTTGGGTTTTTTAGTTGTTTTTAAAATTTTTTTTGGGGTGATTGTTTATCATGTTTGGGCCCCCAAAAAAACGGGGAAAATTCCAAAACCTTTAAAATTCTTAAAAGTCTTAAAAAACATAAAAACCCAAAGGTACAAAAGGGTTTTTTTTGTTTTTTTTTAATTTTCCCCAAGCGAATTCTATGACCCATTTTTGGACTTCCTAGCCCCCTCGACATATGTGAAGTAGGACTTTTAAATTTTGGGGAAGTGGGGGGAAAACCCCCCCCCACGACGGGGTTTTAAAAATTAAAACCCCCTTTTATCCACGCAACTAATTCACACAAAACAACCGTAAAAAAAATTTTGGGAAAATAAGGAAATCTAATAAACACATTTCCCTCCACAAAATTTTTTTCCCCAAAAATTTTCCCCTTTTGGGGTTTTTTTTAATTTTTTTTGCATTCTATAATTTTTTGGGTTTTTTTTACTAGCAACTAATTCCCCCCCAAAATTCCCTTTTTAAAAAAAACCCCGAATTTTTTTTTTTTCTTTTTATAAAAAATATAAAAACAAAAAAAAGTACTTTCTCTCACCCTTAACCTATTAGATAATTTTTCATACCCAAAAAAAAACTATTTTTTTGGAAACGATCCCCAAAAACCCCCTACTTACCACTACACTAAACCAAAAACGGGGCAAAAAAAACTGCCTGGGGGGGGTTGGGGGGCCTCTTGAGATCCCTCCAAAAGTAAAACCTGTTGTAAAAGTTTTTTTCCCCAAAAAAAAAAACCAAAAAAATCATCAGTAATTTCAGCTTTCTTTTGAACACCCTCCAACCCAGCCCCAAAAAAAAGAAAACCTCCCAAAGGGAAAAAAACCCCCCCAAAAAACCCAAAAAAAAGGGGGGGAAAAGTACAAAAAATGGGGTCTCAAAAATTTTTTTTTGGGGGGTTTTGGGGGGGAAAAATAATTCAAAACCTTTCGGCCAAAGGGAAAAAGGGGAACGCTTATTTCATTACGCATTTTAGTTTAAAGGGGGTACAAAAATAAGCCCGAGTATTAGGGGGTTTTTTTAGCTGGCATTTTGACAGCAAAGGGGGGGGGCTTAAAAAACCCCCCATTTTTGTAAGGGGGCCCAAATATTTCCCCCCAAACCCAAAACAAGGGGTCCTAAAAGGGGGGGAGAGCACTCACCATCAAAAAATATTTGGATAAACTAAAGAGTTTTTTTAAGGGTTTTTAAACACATGAAATAACACAAAAATTTGAAGGGGGGCCAAAACAAAAAGCGGGGGCCTAACAACTAACCCTTTTTTTTTTTTGCTCTTTTGCCCGAGGGAAAAAAAAATAAAGTATTGTTTTCCCTTTTTTTTAATTACAAAGACAAGCATTTAAAAAGGGGGAAAAATTGGGTTTTTTCCCCCAAAAAAGAGTACTTGATCAGGGTTTTTTTGCCAAAATCCAAAGCTTTTTTTGAAAGATCCCGGGGGGAAAAATCCCCCAATATAGACTTTTTTTGGGGGCAAATCTATACAAAGGGGAAAAAAATTTTTTTCTCCCCTGACTTTTTTTGTGTAAGACTAAACACTTCGAACATTCCAAAAATGCCCCCAAAAAAACTTAGGGGCACGCAGGCCCCAAAAACCATGGCCTCGAGCAAAACCCAAAAGGGGGGTATTATGCCACATATTAAGACTAAAAGGGGAAATCAAGACGCGCAACTTTCCAGATATCTAAAAAGCTGGGGAACCGTTAAGTATGGCGCTTTTTTCTACCCAAACCCACAAGCCTTTTTCGCCAAGGGGTTTTTACAAAAATAACCCCTACATTGCTCCCGGGGGTAAAATTTTTGGCATAACCATAACCCCTTCACCAAAGGGGTTTTTAGGCCAACCTTTGGCTCAAACGGGGAAGGGGATGTGGAAAATTTATTTGGGAACCAAATTTTTCAATTTGGGCCCCCCCAAATCACTTCAAAAAAAGGGGGAAAAACTTTGCCAAAGGGGGATTCCCTTTTTTAGCGAAAGCCAAAAGTGAAAAAATTTTTCCCATTTTTTGGGGGCCGGGGTATTGTCTGGAAATTGAATTAAGGTGGGCCCCAAACCCAAAAAAGGAAAAAAGCTACCTCAATCCTACGACTACGGGAAAATTTTTTTAATTTTAAGGGGCAACAAAACCCACACCCAAAAGTTAAAATAAAACGCGCTCAAAAGGCCAAGGCCCCAAAAAAAAGGCCAAAGCAAGGCACAACATTTAAGTTCTACCAAAAACTTATATTTTTTTAACTTAGCTTATTTTTAAGTTCATGTAACTATTTTTTTCATTGGGGGTAAGCTTAAGGAAAAGGCGTTTGAAAATTCATTTTTTTAAAAAGATTAATCCCCCCAAAACCCAATTAAAGGGAAAATTTTTTCCCCTCAAATTCTTGTTTGGGGTTTTTTCAAAAAAGATTTGTTAAACCAAAACTTAAAATTTTTAATGTCGGAGGAAGCAAGACACATTCTTTTTATAAATATAAACCCTTTTTAAAATTACATTAACTTTCCAAAAAAATTTTTTTCTAAGCCCTTTGAACTTTTAAATTAAAGCAAAAATGGGGGGGACCCTCTGTTTGCAGCAAATTTTACCATGCTGAAAATCTTGGCCAAAAAACAACCAAAAAGGTTTTAAAAACCTTTTGTAATCAAACTTATAAGTGTAAAGAAAAAAAGCATGGGAACAAAAGTGGGGGACAATTCCCAATTTGGCATTTATCGGTTCAAAAAGTCCTTTCCAAAGTTAAAAATCTAAACAAATTACTAAGGCTGGGCGAAGCCCGAACATAAAAGATAAATTTTCAAAAATAAAACACATGCCTTCAACCAAAGGAAAAATTTTTTTTTAAAAAGGGACATGCCACCCCCTTTAAAACTGAAAATTCTTCCCAACACGGAACCTTAAAATTTTTTGGAAAAGTTGGACCCCCCGGGGAGCTGCAACGAGGGTTTCCAGAATGGTTTTTTTGGTGGAAGGGGGTTATCTTCTTTGGGGTTTTTAGATGGAAAACTTCAATTATGCTAAAGGTTTGGGGGCCCTTCCGGGGAAAAAACCATTTTTTCGCTGTAGTGTATGCATTGCCACTTCTCATATTCTTTCCCCCGAATTCCAAAAAGTAGGGGAAACACCTCCACAACACAATTGGGGTTTTTGGTTTGGCTATTTTTTCCCCAAATTTGATTTTTCCCTAAAATGGCGCATTCACCAGCTTCCCCACAACGGGTCCCACCCATCACTTTGATTGAACAAATAATTGCCAACCAACCTTCGATTTGGATCAAAAAAATAAAAAAGGGGGTTGGGAAAATTCCCAATTTTTCTTAAATGAAAAAAAAAAAACAAAAAACTACGTTAATATTGCGAAAAGGGTTGGACCCTCAACCCCTGGGAAGATAATAGGGAAAAGGAATATAGGTGTAATTTTTAGAGAGTAAGTTACTTCCTTATTTTTGGGGCCCGACTATGCTATTTTGGGGGGAAAATAGGCAAGTGGGGGGTTGCACATTGTTCGGAGACATGGGCGTCCCATGGAAAGGGGTAACCGCTAGGGCTTTGTAGCCCAATCTTTTATTTTGGCGGGAAAGCCAAAGGGAAGAGGAGACGTGGGTTTTGACCCAGTCAGGGTTGGCCTTCGGCTATCCCTAGTCAAAACCCCGAAGGGTTGGGGCTTCGATTGGGATTCCCACATGGTAACCAGTTCGCAGGCAAGGTTTTACGCCAAGAAACATGGTTGAAGATAACCTGGGCCTCCGAAGGGAGGGCTTTCACAGGCCGAAGGGGAGTTCTTCGACCCGTTCGGGGGGTACATCATCAAGCCCCCCAAGGGAAAAATGATAAATATGTGCGAGTAAAAATTGATTCGACTCAAAAAAATTCCACCCCCTATCCATTCTTTCAAAAACAAATAAAAGATAAACATCAAATTGAATTCCGCATTAAATGCGAAAAACCCATCTTTTATCCCCCCCACTTGCAAACCCTTAATTACCATTTTTCGGTAATCATAAAACCATTTCAAATTTAGCCCCCGGGTTTGAGATCCCTTAATAGCAAGAAAATGTACACTGTTCGTTATGACAAAGATTTCATAAGTATTTAATCCCCCGACACTTAAACCCAGAACACTTTTACCTCCCCCCAAAATAAACACCAACCTGTGTTATCGTGCTTCCATTGGAGATCGAAGGTAATTACCCTTCTTTTTTTCTTTTGTTACAAATACAAATGAGTATGGCGGCAAAAAGAACCATTAGGCACAAAAGTTACCTTATCAGAACAATCTTTGGCGGATTTTTTTTTGAAAAATATCCCATACTAAAAAAGCATAAATGATACTCCAAACAAAAACCAAAGTATTTTTGCGCCCCTGGGGTATTTTTGGGTTTAGTTAAAGCTTTTACAAATCCAAATTTAGGATTCCAATTCACCACTAATCTTAGAATTTTTACAGTATTATCAAGTACATATTTCCAGTTGAACCCATTTGGCTTAGCCAAACTAACCACCTACATTGTCGTATGCAAAGCTTATGGTTATGAGCCCACGCTTAACGTGCTTAGAGGCTTTATCAACCTTTGCCCTGGTGGTGATTGGTTAACCTTAGGTAAAAGAAGGAACCTGATGTTCCCTGTTTAATAACAAAACCTTTTGCCAACAATAAGAAAATGAAAGGTTTGTTTTTCTATGTGCAAAGACACTATCAATACCTCCCAAATAATCCAGCGTTGCTAAACAAAGGCTTTCGTTTTGACGAAAAATGCTTTGATGATCCTTTGCCACACTTCGTTATAAGCTATCCCCTCTACCAACGTCTTAAACGTCACCCATTTGATGTGCAAACGTTTCCTGAGCCGATTACTGTTTATGGCGGGGATTGTAGATCATTGGAAGGCTCTCCACGGAACCTGCGATAATCTGCAATGGGAAAAGTATGTGCATACCTATTAAAATAAAGTAAATGAACTTATCGATGATATTTATCTCTTCTTTTTGTTTTCTGTAGGATGGCATTCAGGAACTTCGTCGTGGCTCGTGGTATTAGGGAAGTTAGTTTTGTCCCTAAAGAGCCAGAAAATATAAGCTACGGATAAAGGTTCTCCATCCATGTCAATTGAGAATGACAAAACTCCGCAGTTCGTGGAAACTGTTGCAGATTCCGATGATCCCCTTATCAAGGAATTTCAAACGAGGCTCGCAAGGTCCTCCGGTCTTTCCAGAATAAGAGAAGTAGGAAAGCAAAGGCTGCCATGTCTATAAGGAACCCTCCAAAGAGGAAATTAGCCCTTCCTACTCCTCCACGAGAGTTGTGAGCCCAAAGATCGCACTCTAAAAACCTATATACCCACTCCTCTAACGATTCCTATGATCCTACTCCAAGTAAGCTAGCACTTTCATGCGTATCCAATGTTAGGCATCGTATAACTTTGTTTTCCTTTCTTTTTTAGCCTTCCCGATGTTGTGGAACTTCCTAATACACATGCCTGTCGACAATTGGTTAACAAAATGACACCTACCAGCTGGAAAAGAACCTTGGATAACATGTCTATTGAAGAGCTTTGCGACTTTCATTCCAAAAGTTACGCTAGGCAGGCTGTGTTGGATAATCATCTTAATTCAAGAACAAGGGAATTGATGCAAACGGTGTTGGATGTGAGGGTAAAAATGGATGATATCTTAGCTTAAAGAAAAAGCTAGGAATCAAGAACATGATGAGTTGGAGGCTAAGTGTAAAGAAGTGATGGAGGACTTTGAGAAGAATCCCTTCATGCAGGATATGCGAGTCAAAATTGACAGACTCGAATGTCAATTGAAAGAATCCCAAACGAGGTTGCAATAAATTAAAGGTTGAGGAGTCCAAAAGTTTCCATTTTTATAGAGCCCAAATTGTCGCGCCTCAGAGTCTAAATGTACAAGCCTGAGGTCGAAAGGTCTAGACTAGCTGACAGGAGATTAACCTTTATGATAACTCAATGACCTTAAATCCCAACTTCAAATCTTGGAGAGAGACCGAGCTGAGGTAGTTTCGAGAGTTGTTCCTCATGTGGCGATGGAACTGTACCGTAGCGATGAGGGGGGGAAGTTATTGGGAGACTTGGTGAACGCAACCATCTTTTACGGAACCTGCACCACATTGGAAGAAATTGCCAGGACAAAGAAACCTGTTGTATTGTCGGAGGTGTCTTACTATCGCCCCGACTCTGAGCGGGGGAGTTTAATGAGGCTGGTGATGCTTTACTTCAACAAAGTACCCTTATCTTGCCGAGGTAACCAAAGATCCATTGGCTCCGATAGAGGAGCTTTTGGCAAAGAAGCCTATGAAGATCCAGCCTGCAACTTCAACAAAAAAAATTTCCAACTCTGCTCAACCCTGAAATGATTCCCCAACGTATTATTTGTTTGAGATAATTTATCTTTGTTCCCGTTTGAACACTTTATCTTTCATGTTATTGGGCTTCGACCCGTATCTTTAGACAATTGTCCCTTTTTGTGATTATGGTAGCTAAGACTGTACTTATCTTTGTTTATGTTAATTTAGTGGGATATGTCCCACTTTTATTATCATGTTTACCTTCTCTTACGCTCATTTCAAGAGCGTACACATACAACTCGGTTTGTTATAGTACTTTTCGATCTTCTGTTTGTGGATAGCCTCTCTGATCGAAGCTATTTCTCTTCTTTCTTTCCAGAAGATCAAGATTTTCTCGAATCCTTTCGCCATTTGCCTTTTCTTCAAAGTTCACAATGCTTCCGTTTCGATGCTTATTTCGGAGGGTATAACAGTTCCGTTCCATAAGTAAGGCTAAAAGGAGTCTCCCCGTGACTTGACTTGGGGTACATCCTATGTGCCTGATGATGTACCCCCCTACGGGTCGAAGGACTCCCCTTCGAGCCTGTAAAAGGCCCTCTCTTCGGGAGGCCCAGGTTAATCTCCTTAACACGTTTCATTGGCTAAAACCATTCGCCTGCGAATGGTTACCATGGGGGAATCCGCCAATCAAAAGCCCTAAGCCCTTCGGGTATTCCTGACGAAGGGACTAACACGAAGGATCATCCAGACCTGGTCAAACCCACGTCTCCTCTATCCTTTGGCTTCCCGCCAAAACAGAGATCGTGGGCTACAAAGCCCTAGCGGTTACCACTTTCCATGGGACGCCCCCATGATCTCCGAACTATTGTGCAACCGCCCACAAATGTCCTATTTCTCACCTATAAATAGCATAGTCGGGCCAAGAACAATGTAAGTAATTTTTCGAGTTAATTCACAAGTTAACTTTCACTCTCTAAATTTACGACCTACATTACCATCACACATACTTACTTCGCACCCGGAGGTGGTTCGCAGGGTCCAACCCCTGCGCAATCACTTAACGTAGTGTCTTTGTATTTCTTATTTTCAGGTTAAGAACAAGCTTGGCTCAATCTCAACACCCCATTATTCTTTGATCACCATCGAAGGCTTGGTTAAACGAATATTTGTTCAATCAGGCGCATCCGTGGGACCGCTACAATTGGTCTCGTTATTTCCGAGCTTTTAACCTACCAACCAATTTCACTATTATTCCGGCATGGATCAAGGGAGAGAAGATACTCCCCCACCGGGCTTCTCTACCTTAACACCAAATTTACCAGTCGACGAACCTAACAACCTTCCCCCAATAACCGCCTCCACCTTCACAACACGTTCTCACCCAGAAATCACAACCAACAATCATGCTTCGACATCAGCCAACCCAGAACCTGTCATTAGCCCAGCCTTTGTCGAAGCCAACCATGAAGTTTTTAGAAACCCTTTTAAGGGCTCGCAACAGGCAAGTCAGGAATGCTGAGGTACGAAAGGAGTTGGAATACTCGAGTGAAGAGTATGATGAGGAAATGGAGATGGAACCTAGCCTCCGACCCAAGGACCAACCCTATCTTGCCTTAAGGATTGGTTCTCCAGTTGGCCGAAGGCTAAGCAAAAGGTCTGTTGGTTTCCCAAGGGGTCCCCGAGAGGGCTCCGACAAGACGAGAAGGGGCGGTTGCCGAAGGCTCCAACGTAGGAGTCCGCTTAGGGAAGAAAGGGGGTGACTTTACCTCCATTACTAGCCGCTCATCTTGGAAGAACTGAAACCGGGGTTCCGTTGCAGCCTTCTCACGCGTCAGGCGTAGAAGGCAATCCGTCTACAATCAATATGGGAGGAAATCTTCCTCCCAATGGTATGTACCCCTCGTTCCAAACTCAGTCTTATCCTCAAAATTTATATCCTCCTATAAATGGACAGCCTAATAACCCAAGCTTCCCTCAAAATTATGGGAGCATGCCCTTCGGCCACCCTATGGCGTACCCTCCATACGCCATGGGAAACAGTTACCCGTTCGCCATGAGCACACCTTATCAGTCCTACCCAGGCCAAACTCCCATGGGAATGCCCCCAAACAGCAATCCATACAATACAGTCCCCATGTACGCACCACCTTATAATTGTCTATATTCAAACCCCATGGGTTCAGCTACACCCTTCGTTAGATGGATAGAAGATTACCCATTGCCTGATGGTTTGAAAATGCCTTCACATGTCGGGACTTATGATGGGAAAGGGGATCCGGACAATTTCTTACACTTGTTCGAAGGGGCTATCAAAATGCAAAAGTGGGTTATGCCGGTGGCCTGTCACATGTTTACATACACCCTTCGGGATTCTGCTCGTATTTGGGGGGAATGGGCAAAAACCCGGCAGCATTGTCAATCTTGATGATCTCAAGGCTAAGTTCCGGTCACACTTCAGTCAGCAAAAGAAATTCACAAGGACTCATTTAACGGTGCACAACATCAAACAAAAAGAAAATGAAAGCACCAGGGCCTTCGTCACTAGGTACACCGATGAGACTTTGCAAATTTTTGGGTCTTCATGAAGATCAGCGTATTTCTGGTTTCGTACATGGCCTTCGGAATCGGAGTTTGGTGGAATTCTTGTCCACCGACCTTCCAACAACTTACAAGGGCCTGACCGAGAAGACGTACACTTGGATCGAAGCCAAAGAGGTATCCACTAATGGGGCTCCGATAGATAAGGATAAGCAATAACAAGTTTTCGAAGCATTCCACGGGGGAAAAGGTCCAAGAACAAGAACAAAAACAGAGATAGGTTCTCTCCGTACAACAAAGGCCCCAACCATGGTTTGTTAAAGCAATCTAACGAAGTCTCCAAAAGAAATACTTGCTACAGAGAGGGCGGCCAAAGCTTTCGAAGCACCTCCACGATGACGAGTAAGGGTAAAAAACAGGGATACCAGCAAGTAACGTCACTTCCACGAAGACAATGGTCACGATACGAACAGTTGCAGGGAATTAAAGAAACAAATTGAAGAAGCCGTAAGATCTGGGAAATTTTGGCACACCTGGTAAAAGGAATCAAGAAAGGCAAAGAAAAGATGACTGACACTCAAATGGCCAAGATACTAACCCTACCGAACCCCCCCATACTAATGATACGCAGGGACGAAACCACTTCAAAAAGGAAGGTACCGGAGTCCGGAAGCAAACAAGAAAAGGGGGATGTAACGTTTTCCCCTATCCCCAGGCAGGATCCCTTCGAACGATCCCAGTGGTCATCAAAGTCCTAATTTTTAGCCAAGAAATAAGGGGAGCCTACATGGACTGCGGAAGCCCTTGCGAAGTCATATATGAACATTGCTTTCGAAAGCTCTCGTCGGCAGTCAGGTCTCAAAGGGTCGATTCGAAGAGGCCTTTAGTAGGGTTTTTCTGGCGAACGCTCGTGGCCCCTAGGGGAAGTTCCGCTGGAAATAACAATCGGAGAAGGCAGGATCGCAAGGACAGAAACCCTCATGTTTACTATCGTAGGGTCCAACTCTCCTTACAACTTATTGATAGGGAGGACCGCCATGCAAAAGATGGGTATAGTATCTCCACTATACATGCAGCTTAAAGTTTCACACACCCAACGGAATAGGGACGATATTCTCTGAGCACAGCCCGAAGGACGGCAAGAAAAAGATAGAAGGCATATAAAAAGCCTCCGAATGATGTTATTGGAAGTACGGATAGGGAAGAAGATATTGTCACAAAAAAGCGCCGTGCAGAACGAAGAGTGATAAGCAAAAAGCAATATCCAAATAGTTCCACAGCAGAATTGGAGAAGCCACACAAAGCCGAAGGGAAGATCTTTGAGGGGATACGTCCTAGGAGCATCAGAACTCCTCCGACACCGAGAACTGATGACAAGCTCTATGGCAAGGGGTATCGACTCAAGGGTTTTCAAGCCCACTAAGTCGACAAAGCAAGAAGTCAAAATCGATCCTTCGAAATTCAAAGCAGCTATTGACCTGCCGGCTCCAGGATCATCGAAAAAGCGTGATAATCCAAGCTCCACCAAGAGGCCGACTTTCGCAGAAGTCCTCAACGAAACACCTTCCGGGCACAGCCCAAATGGAGAAACTCTCCCAACAGCGGCGAAAGAATGGAAGTTATTTACCGACGGAGCCTCAAGCTTCAATGGTTTCGGAACAGGGTTAATCCTAATAAGTCCGGAGGGAAAGGAGTACAGTTACGCGCTACGTTTTGAATTCAAGGCAACGAAAGATGAAGCAGAGTACGAAGCCTTGCTGGCTGGCCTTCGACTTGCAAAGGGTATTGAGGTTCAGGACCTCTCCATTTTCGTAGGCTCGCTTTTAGTCGCTGGTCAAATCAAGGGTTCTCGCAGAGCAAGGCAGCCAATAATCAAAGAGTACTTGAACGAGGTTAAAAAAGTCCTTCGGGGTTTCGAAAGATACAAGGTGACAAACATCCACAGAAGCCAAAATAAGAAGGCGGAGGCCCTAATCAAATTAGCATCGACTGCTTTCGCCCATTTGCCCCGTGAGGTTTTAGTGGAAAAATTGGCCACCAGGTCAATTGCAAGAAGTGAAACATTTGATGAAGGCTCCAGCTGGATAGAACCAATCAAAATGTATTTGATAAGCGGCGTTTTGCCCGATAAGTCAAAATCGGCACGAAAAATCAAAGTCAAAAGTCCACAGTACAGGCTCATAGGCGATAATCTCTACAAAAGGCGTCTTTCATCTCCTTGGCTCCGCTGTATCGAGTTAAAACAGGCTTCGATCATCCTCTGCGATGCTCATGAAGAATTCTGTGGAAGACACACAAAGCCCTAGAGCCATCGCCGCGAAGGTAACGAAATGGGGTTATTACTGGCCAACCGTGCTAGAAGATGCAAGGGAAGCAATCAGAACATGCACGGTATGTCAGACACACTCCAAAGCCCGTAAACCGCTAGAGTACGATGCGACAGCTAGCATGATTATAAGACCCTTCGATCATGTGGGAGTCAGCATAATTGGACCCTTACCATTAACTCCCGGAGGGGTACAATTCTTGGTCATAGCCATCGACCATTTCACCAAGTGGGTCGAGGCCAAGCCGTTGGCATCAACAAAAGGAAAAGATGTGGAAGAGTTCATATGGGAACACATAATATTCCAGATTTGGAATTCCACAAGTTATCACCTCTTACGAAGGACCACACTTTGCCGAAGGAGTGTTCCCTTCTTTCTGCAAAAGCCCTGAACGTGAAGCAAAGATTCATTTGTGTTGACAAGGATATTGTCACCGAAATTGAGGCGAAGTTAGGGCAATATCAGCATAAATGGGCAGACAAACTTCCCAAAGCCTTGAGGGCATATAGGAAGTTGTCCTTCGAGTAAAAGCAAAACAAAGCCAAAATGAAAGAGCCCAGCGTCAAAGAAGAATTACGGTGACAACAAAGACGTGGAAGCTCGAAGGGCGGAAAACAAAAGATGTCGTGAACAAGTTTGGACATGATACAAGCTCTCGTAAGTCTTACATATAAGAACTTACCTTCCTTTAAAAACATTTAGTTGTTTTCAATTTCATGTAACGTAATCTTCTCACATGGGAAAAAGCATTAATGGTAGATGTCTAGTGTTCATTTTTTCAAATGATGTAATCCTCCCTACCCACTTAATGATATAACATGTTTCCCTCAAAATCTCTTGTTTCGTTTTATAAAACATAGATTTATCCAGCCAAGTACTTTACAAGTTTCATGTCGAAGGATGAAGCAAGACACATGTCTTGTATAACATTAACATCCATTACAATTCACATTAGCTTTCCTATGAAGTCTTAGGGTATTTGAAGCCCTCTGTAACTTAAGGATAAAGACGGAGTGGGTCGCGACCCTCTGTCGCAGTCAAATTATACGATTGCATAAAATCTTGGTCCAAAATACACACAATAAGGTTATAACCTTGGGTTTTGTATGTGTACGTTCTAATAATGAGCGTAAGAGAAGATAAGCATGGCATTAAAAAAAAGGAGGATATTCCTCCAAATTAAGAGTCATAAAGGCTACGCACAGGCGAAGCCATTTTCAAAAAAGGACAGTTGTTCAAAGTTATGGGACGAAGCCCAGACAAACCATTCAAACAGGCACTAGCCTGACAAAAGCACACTAAATTGTCTTAAAGAAAGGCATCAGCCTTTAAGCACAAACAAATTGTTTCAAAGGGTACACGCCACCCTTACAGACTAAATTACTGCCAACATGGCAGCCTTCATTTGTTGATGGAAGAGTTTGGGTCTTCTTGATGAGTCGCAGACTTGGGTTTCTCGGACAAGGTTCTTTTAGTTGGAGACGGAGGCTGTATACTTTTCGGTTTTTTAGAAAGGAGATCTTCGATGGAGGCTGAAGGATCTTTGGTTGCTTCGGCAAGAAAGGGGTAAACTGCAGTGGTGAAGGCATTACCAGCTTCATCATACTCCTGAACGGAATTTGGGCGATAATAGGGCACATCTGAAAGCACAACGGGTTTCTTAGTTTCGGCAATCTCTTCCAAAGTTGTGCATTTGCCATGAAATATGGCTGCATTCACCAGTTTACCCACAACCACTCCCACCTCATCGCTATGATATAATTCCATAGCAATATAGGGAACAACCTTCGATACGACCTCAGCCCTATCTTTTCTCAACCTTTGGCATTCAACCTTCAACCTATCAACCTCCTGACAACGTTTAGCATCCTGCTCCACTAGTCTAGTTCTCTCAGCCTCCAACCCAGTACACTTGGATTCCAGGGCACTCACCTGGTTCTCATAGCCTACAACCTTAGCCTCCTCAAGAATTAACCTACCGCATTCTGCCTGTGACTCCTTAAGCTGTTTTTCAAGACTATCAATCCTGTCTTGAAGAGCCTCATACCTTGGATGTTTCTCAAAGTTCTCCATGGCTTCATCGCATCTCTTCTCCAATTCAGCATAATTTTTCTCCCTCTCCTTTTCTCTGGCAACAACAGCAGCAACCTCCTCCTTCGCTTCCTGGACCCTATTAAGCAATCCCCTGGTGCGAAAGCTCAGATGACTATCCAGCATTGCTTGTCGGATATAACTCTTGTCGTTGAGATCACATTTGTTCTTCAATGGACATTTCATTCATTTTCTTCCTCCATGAGGCAGGAGTAACATTCTCAACAAGCAAGCGGCAGTACAGAGAGTTTGGGCAATTCCTTCGTATCTGGCAAACCTTAAATACAAAAGCAATATAAGCCAAACACGCAATATTACGAAAAAAAAAAAAAAAGGAGGCTGGAAGAATTTCCACTTACCAGATATGTCATCTTCATCGGCCAGTCCTTCCGGAGCATACATGATGGTCTTCCCACGAGACTTCTCTGTTTTTTGCTTGGTGGTTCGGGAAGTCGGGGTAGGAATGTTCAATTTTCTCTTGGGGACAGCCTTTGCAGCCTTGGCACTAGTACCCTTTCTAGTCCGAACTCTATCAGCGATGCCGAGGACCCAACAATCCGAGCTGATCACCTCCGGAAGGGTATCATCAGAATCACCAATGTCCTCCACTACCTGGGGGGCTTCCTCAGTACCAACTGCTTTGACGGGGGGAAGCACAGCAAGGGGTTTGGGTGGAGAGATATCAACATCATTGTTATTAACAGAAATGGAAGGAGATCCCGCTCCGTAACTTGTATTTTGAGGGTCCCTTGGCATAAAGCTAACTTCTTTGGCACCTCCAGCCACGACAAAGTTTCGAAAAGCCATTTCTGCACAAGACAAAGGAAAAGAGATGAATATCAGCAGGTAAGTTATTTATTTATGAAATAAGAAATTATACATACTTTCTCCTTCACAAATAATTTCAGGAAGCAATGGAGACCCTTCCCAACTCCTAGCAATGCCAGCCATGAATAAGATGGGCTCAGGAAACGTTGTGTACGTCCACTGGATGACGTGCAAGACGTTGATACAAAGGTTCACTTCTCACCTCATAAGGTAATGGGTCATTGTATCGTTTTTCATCAAACCTATTCCCTTCGGCCAACAGCTCAGGATATTCGGGGGGTATGATGGTACTCTCAATATAGAAAAATTGACCTTTCCAATTTCGAATATTCGAAAAAGGTTTAGTCAATAGGTGTGGGACATCATACTCACTCCTTTTTGCAATAGTTACCCAATCTCCACCAGGATAGAGATTGGCAAAGCCTCTAAACACAGTCAATGAAGGCTCAAAACCATACGCTTTGCACATCACAATATAAGTTGTCAACTTGGCTAAACCAAATGGATTAAACCTTGAAATGTGCACCTTGTAATATTGCAAAAACTCCAAAATAAGAGGGTGGATGGGAATCCTAAAGTTTGATTGCGTAAACGCATGCACATATAAGCCTACAAATCCTTTTGGAGCATCAAAAATACTTTGCTTTTTACTGGGAAGCATGATTTTATATTCCAAGGGTATGGGATAATCATTCAGAAAATCAGACAATGCTTGTTTCGACAAGGTACAAGTTTGTTCTTTAATTATTCGTTTGGCAGCCATACTCATAAATAAAGTAAGGAGAGCAAAGAAAATGGCTGAATTTTACCTTTTAGATTCCAATGGAAGCACAATGACACAGAGTTGTGTATATTTTGGGCGGAGGTAAAAGTATTCTAGGGTTTAACATGTCGAAGATTAAATACTCATGAAATCTTTGATCATAACCGAACACGTGTACACTTTCTTTACTATCTAAACGGATTTCAAATGGATGCTAAATTTGAAATGACGTTTTGCGATTACCAAAGAAGTAGCAATTAAGGGTTTGCAAGTGGCCGGATAATGATGGTTTGCATTTAATGCGGAATTCAGTTAGACGTATCCCTTTTTATTTTTTAAGGATAGAATACTGCTTCTTGCATTTGAATTTAATTAAAGCACCTATCTTCATTTCGTCCGAATTCGTGATAAATGGGATAGAGTGTATAAGATTTTTTGAGTCGAAAGCAATTTATACTCGTACGTATATATCGCCTTCGACTGGGGGGCTTGATGATGTACCCTCCTAGCGGGTCGAAGGACTCCCCTTCGAGCCTGTAGAAAGCCCTCTCTTCGGAGGCCCAGGTTAATCTCCTTAACACGTTTCATTGGCGTAAAACCATTCGCCTGCGAATGGTTACCATGTGGGAATCCGCCAATCGAAGCCCTAAGCCCTTCGGGGTATTCCTGACGAAGGGACTAACACGAAGGATCATCCAGACCTGGTCAAACCCACGTCTCCTCTATCCTTTGGCTTCCCGCCAAAACAGAGATCGTGGGCTACAAAGCCCTAGCGGTTACCACTTTCCATGGGACGCCCCCATGATCTCCGAACTATGTGCAAACCGCCCACTATGTCCTATTTCTCACCTATAAATAGCATAGTCGGGCCAAGAACAATGTAAGTAATTTTCGAGTTAATTCACAAGTTAACTTCACTCTCTAAATTTACGACCTACATTACCATCACACATACTTACTCGCACGCCGGAGGTGGTTCGCAGGGTCCAACCCCTGCGCAATCACTTAACGTAGTGTCTTTGTATTTCTTATTTTCAGGTTAAGAACAAGCTTGGCTCAATCTCAACACCCCATTATTCCTTTGATCACCATCGAAGGCTTGGTTGACGAATATTTGTTCAATCAGTGCCCACAGAACTTGGGGTAGCTCGTCTACCCACCCATGATGGCTTCGTCCCAATCTCTTTTCAATTCCTTCTATGATATCCCGGTTTGTGACTTCTACTTGTCCATTACCTTGGGGATGATAAACGGAAGTGAACGACTGTTTGATCTTCAGGCCTTCGCAGAAGGTCAGGAACACCCCTTCGGCGAACTGCTTTCCATTGTCGGAGATGATAATGTGAGGGACACCGAAATGACAGATTATGTGTTCCCACACAAATTTCTCCATATGCCTTCCTGTTACTGATGCCAAGGGCTTGGCTTCAACCCATTTGGTAAAGTAGTCTATGGCTATGACCAAGAATTTTACTCCCCCTGGAGCAATTGGTAAGGGTCCTACTATGTCAATTCCCCATTGGCAGAAAGGCCATGCTGACGTAACAGAGGTCATGTCTTGTTTAGGCATTCTCGGGACTTTGGAGTGGATCTGACATGCTTCGCACTTTTGTATTATTTCTATTGCATCCCTGTGCATAGATGGCCAATAATACCCAAGCTTCATTACTTTTGAGACAACAGAGCGAGGGCCTGCATGCAACCCGCAAGATCCTTCGTGGACCTCATATATGATATTCGAAGCCTGTTTTGGTCCCACACAACGAAGCCATGGGGATAAGAAGGATCTCCTGTATAGATTATCCCCAATAAGTCTATATTGAGGAGCTTTGATCCGGACCTTTCAAGCTAGTTTAGGGTCTTCTGGCAGGATACCACTGATCAAATACTCCCAATCGGAGTCATCCAGTTGGTGCCTTCCCCGGGTATGATGTCAGAAACTTCGCTCCGTTCAATTGACCTATCAGCCAATACTTCTACCAAAACCTCTTTCATTAAGTGAGCAAATGCCATTGAGGCCAACTTGCTTAGGGCATCTGCTTTCTTGTTTTAATTTCTGCGGACATGTACTATATCATAGGTTTCAAAACCTTGAAGAAGTTCCTTAGCCTTTTCCAAATATTGCTTGATGGTGGGCTGTCTTGCCTCATAGGAGCCCTTGACTTGATTAGCAACTAGCTGGGAATCTACGAAAATGGACAGATTCTGAACTTCCATTTCTTTTGCTAGTCGAAGGCCGGCTAACAGAGCTTCATACTCAGCTTCATTGTTGGTGGCTTCAAATTCGAAGCGCAATGCATAAGTATACTCCTTTCCTTTCGGAGTAACCAACATCAAACCTGCTCCAGAACCATCGGAGCTTGAGGCTCCATCTGTGTACAGCTTCCATCCCTCGATCGTCTTCGAAGGCTGTTGCTTAGGAACCTCTTTATCTTGGCTAGGTCCGGAAGGTGTTTCAGCTAGAAAATCTGCAAGTACCTGACCTTTGACGGAGTTTCGACTCTTGTATTCTATCCCATGCTCTCCCAATTCGATAGCCCATTTAGCTACCCTTCCTGATTTCTCAGGCTTCGACAGTATCTGTCTGATAGGCTTGTCAGTCAAGACTGTGATGGGATGAGCCTGAAAGTATCTTCGAAGGCGTCTTGCAGAATATACCAAAGCAAGAACTAGCTTTTCCAACTCCGGATAGTTTAGTTCAGCTCCTTGCAGCACCTTGCTAACAAAATATATTGGGACTTGTTTCTTTTCCCTTTCTGCTAAAAGCACTGCGCTGATGCTTTCGAAGGAAGCCGCAATGTACATGAACAACACTTCGCCTTTGATTGGGGCTGTAAGTGTTGGCAAGATTTCTATGAATTCCTTTAGCTTTTCGAAGGCTGCTTCCGCCTCACAACTCCATTGGAAAGTCTTTTTATCTGTGCACCCTTTGAGTGTTTTGAAGAATGGCAAAGACCGATCCGCCCCTTTCGACAGGAACCTGCTAAGTGCCGCAAGCTTCCCGTTGAGGCTTTGGACTTCCTTTAATGACTTTGGAGCTTGAAGATCAGTAATGGCTTTAACCTTCGAAGGGTTAGCTTTAATCCCTTGCTTCGTTATCAAATGCCCCAAGAATTTCCCTTCCTCCATGCCAAAGGAACACTTCTTGGGGTTAAGCTTCATGTTGATTGCCCGTAATTGATCGAAGGTCTCTTGAATGTCAGAGAGGAGGTCCTCTTCGGTTCTGCTTTTTATTACCATGTCATCAACGTAGGCTTCCAAGTTCCTTCCAATTTGCTTATGGAAGGCCTTGTCTACTAAACGCTGATAAGTAGCCCCCGCGTTCTTTAGGCCGAAGGGCATCTTCTTGTAGCAATAGACGCCCTTCCCTGTGTAAAAGGCTGTTTTCTCCTCATCTTCCTTCGCCATTTGTATTTGGTGATACCCCTTGTAGGCATCCAGAAAGCATTTCAAACGGAACCCCGAAAGGGATTCGACCTTCCAATCAATTTCTGGTAGAGGGTAGCAGTCCTTCGGGCAGGCTTTGTTGATGTCGGTGAAGTCAACACACATACGCCACCCTCCATCGATTTTCTTTACCATGACTGGATTAGCAACCCACGTTTGGTATTTCACTTCCCTGAGAATTCCTGCTTGTACAAGCTCATCCACCTCTTTACAAGCGGCTGCACTTCTTTCTGGTGCCAGGCTTCGTCGCTTTTGCTTAATGGGCTCAACGTGCTTGAACTCGTTAAGCTTATGCTCTGTACCGAAAGGCTTACCATCGATCATAAGAGTCCTGGGAACCCCGGTCATATCTGAATACGTCCATGCGAATACGTCTTTGTTGGCTCTGAGTAGCTTCTCCAAGCTTGCTTTGAAGTTAGCAGGGAGTTGCTTTCCGATTACCACCGTTTGCTCTGGATAGAGCTCATTCACCACGATACGTTCTTCGGCGTCTGTACAACTTAGGATGACCTTCGGAGGCTCCTCTGGACTTTCTCTAATCTTTTTACCGTTGTCTCCCGCATGTCCTTGATTGTAAGTGGAGAATACGGTGCCTATCCCATAAGGTGTATGGAATTTTACCGCTGCGTGTATGGTGGAGACTACGATACCCATTTTTTGCATGGCAGTCCTTCCTATCAACAAGTTGTAGGGAGAGCTGGACCTTACGATAGCGAACATGAGGGTTTCTGTCCTTGCGAGCTTGCCTTCTCCAATCGTTATTTCCAACGGAACTTCTCCCAGAGGCCACGAATGTTCACCAGAAAAGCCTACCAAGGGTATCTTCGAATCAATTCGCTGTGACCTGATCGAAGGATTAAGCTTGAGGAAACAGTGCTCGTAGATGATTTCGCAGGAGCTTCCACAGTCCATATACGCTCTATTCACTTCTCGGTTGGAAATGAGGACTTTGATGACTACCGGATCATTTGAAGGGATTTGACCTGCAAGAGGAGGAAAAGTTACCTCCCCTACTACGTTACCCTCCGTTACCTTTCTCTTCAGGCTGGCTTCGCCCCAATGGACCATGAGTATTGGGGCTTCGAGAGGAGTAGTATCTTTATCCAATTGAGTGTCTGTCATCTCTTCCTTCCCCCTCTTTATACCCTTCACCAAATGTGCCAATTGCTCGGACTTCACAGCTTCCTCTATTTGTTTCTTCAGTTCCCTACAACTATTTGTATCGTGACCATAGTTTTTGTGGAAGTGACAGTACTTGCTGGTATCCCTGTTTTTGCCCTTACTTGTCATGCGAGGGGGTGCTTCGAAAGCCTTGGCAGCCCTCTCTGTAGCAAATATTTCCTTGGGAGACTTCGTTAGACTGCTTAGCAGACCATGGTTTGGGCCTTTGTTGTACGGAGAAAACCTGTCTCTATTCTTGCTCTTGTTTTTGGACCCTTCCCACGAAGAATGCTTCGAAAACTTGTTGCTGCCATCTCTGTCTACCGGAGCCCCATTAGTGGACACTTCTTTTGCTTCGATCCAAGTATATGTCTTTTCGGTCAACCCCTTGTAAGTTTTCGGAAGGTCAGTGGACAAGAATTCCACCAAACTCCGATTCCGAAGGCCATGTACGAAACCAGAAATACGCTGGTCTTCATGAAGACCCAAAATTTGCAAAGTCTCATCGGTGTACCTAGTAATGAAGGCCCTTGTGCTTTCGTTATCTTTTTGTTTGATGTTGTGCACCGTTAAATGAGTCCTTGTGAACTTCTTTTGCTGACTGAAGTGTGACCGGAACTTAGCTTTGAGATCATCAAGGTTGACGATGCTACCGGGCTTTTGCCCATTCCACCAAATATGAGCAGAATCCCGTAGGGTGTATGTAAACATATGACAGGCCACCGGCATAACCCATTTTTGCATTTTGATAGCCCCTTCGAACAAGTGTAAGAAATTGTCCGGATCCCCCTTCTCATCATAAGTCCCGACATGTGAAGGCATTTTCAACCCATCAGGCAATGGGTAATCTATTATCCACCTAACGAAAGGTGTAGCTGAACCTATAGGGTCTGAATATAGACAATTATAAGGTGGTGCGTACACGGGGACAGTATTGTATGGATTGCTGTTTGGGGGAATTCCCATAGGAGTCTAGCTCGGGTAGGACTGATAAGGTGTACTCATGGCAAACGGGTAACCGTTTCCCATGGCATATGGAGGGTACGCCATAGGGTGGCCGAAGGGCATGCTCCCATAATTTTGGGGGAAGTTTGGGTTATTAGGCTGTCCATTTACTGGAGGATATAAATTTTGAGGATAAGACTGAGTTTGGAACGAGGGGTACATACCATTGGAAGGAAGATTTCCTCCCATATTAATTGTAGACGGATTGCCTTCTACGCCTAATGCGTGAGAAGGCTGCAACGGAACCCCAGCTTCAGTCCTTCCAAGATGAGCTGCTAGCAATGGAGGCAGGGTCACCCCCCTTTCTTCCCTTCGCTGGCTCCTACCGTTAGAGCCTTCGGTAACCGCCCCTTCTCTTCTTGTCGGAGCCCTCTCGGGGACTCCTTCGAAACCAACGGACCTCTTGCTTAGCCTTCGACCGATTGGAGACCCAATTCTTAAGGCCGATAGGGTTGGCCCCTGGGTCGGAGGCCTAGGCTTCATCTCCATTTCTTCATCATATTCATCACTCGAGTATTCCAACTCCCTTCGCACCTCAGCATTCCTGACTTGCCTGTTACGAGCCCTTAAAAGGGTTTCCAACACTTCGTGGTTGGCTTCGACAAAGGCTGGGCTAATGACAGGTTCTGGGTTGGCTGATGTCGAAGCATGATTGTTGGTTGTGATTTCTGGGTGAGAACGTGTTGTGAAGGTGGAAGCGGTTATTGGGTGAAGGTTGTTAGAGTCGTCGATTGGTATTGGTGTTAAGGTAGAGAAACCCGGTGGGGGAGTATCTTCTCTCCCTTGATCCATGCCGGAATAATAGTGAAATTGGTTGGTAGGTTATAAGCTTGGAATTAACGAGACCAATTGTAGCGGTCCCACGGATGGCGCCACTGATTGAACAAATAATTGCCAACCAAGCCTTCGATGGTGATCAAAGGAATAATAGGGTGTTGAGATTGCGCCAAGCTTGTTCTTAACCTGAAAATAAGAAATACAAAGACACTACGTTAAGTGATTGCGCAGGGGTTGGACCCTGCGAACCACCTCCGGCGTGCGAGTAAGTATGTGTAATTGTAATATAGGTCGTAAGTTGAGAGAGTGAAGTTAACTTCCTTAGTTTTGGCCCGACTATGCTATTTATAAGGGAGAAATAGGACATAGTGGGCGGTTGCACATTGTTCGAAGATCATGGGGGCGTCCCATGGAAAGTGGTAACCGCTAGGGCTTTGTAGCCCACGATCTCGGTTTTGGCGGGAAAGCCAAAGGGAAGAGGAGACGTGGGTTTGACCAGGTCAGGATGGTCCTTCGTGCTAGTCCCTTCGTCAGGAATACCCCGAAGGGCTTAGGGCTTCGATTGGCGGATTCCCACATGGTAACCAGTTCGCAGGCGAATGGTTTTACGCCAATGAAACGTGTTAGAAGATTAACCTGGGCCTCCGAAGGGAGGGCTTTCTACAGGCTCGAAGGGGAGTTCTTCGACCCGTTCGGAGGGTACATCATCAACTATGGTATAACTCCATAGCAATATAAGGGACAACCTTCGAGACCACCTCAGCCCTATCTCTTTTCAAGCTCTTGCATTCCAGTTTCAACCCATCCATATCTTGGCAAAGTTTGGTTTCATTCTCTTTCAACCTAGCCCTCTCAGTTTCCAGACCAACACACTTAGACTCTAGAACTGAAATCTGAGTCTTATATCCAGCAGTCTGGGCCTCTTCCATCTTTAACTTACCCTGCGAATCTTTGAGCTGTTCTTCGAGACTGTTCATCTTGGCACGCAGGGCCTCATATCTGGGATGCTTCTCAAAATCTGCCATGGCTGCATCACACCTGGCCTCCAACTCAGCACATTTCTTTTCTCTATCCTCCTCCCTGGCAACAACAACAACAACCTCCTCCTTAGCCTCCCTGACCTTGTTAATTAACTCCCTTGTGCGGAAGTTCAACTGGTTATCCAGCATAGCCTGCCTAGTGTAGCTTTTATCATGAAGATCACAAAGCTTCTAGATAGACATCTCGCCCAAAGATCTCCTCCAGGAAACAGGGGTGACATTTTCAACCAGCAATCGACAGGAAAGGGCATTCGGCAACTCCTTGGTGTTTGGCAACCCTACATAAAACATCATCATAAGACACATACCACATTGAGAAGAAGAGAGTCAGGAATGCTTTACTTACCATAGATGTCATCATCATCAACAATGTCTTCAGTGGAATACATAATTGCTTTCCCCCGAGATTTCTCTGTTTTCTGCTTGATGGTTCTGGAAGTAGGAGTAGGAATGTTCAGTTTCCTCTTGGGGGCAGCCTTTACAGCCTTTGCACTGGTACCTTTCCTAGTCCGAACTCTATCAGCAATGCCAGAAGACCCTGCGATCTTCAGCTGGTCACTCCCGGAAGGAGTATCATCAGAGTCACCAACATCCTCTACAAGCTGGGGGGTTTCCTCAGTATTAAGGGGCTTGATCGGGGTAAGCACAGCAAGAGGTTTAGGTGGGGAGACATCAACATCATTATTGTTCACAGATATAGACGGAGATCCTACTCCGAAGCTAGCATCTTTGGGATCTTTTGGTATAAAGCTCACCTCTTTAGCACCTCCGGATACCACAAAATTCCTAAAAGCCATTTCTGCAAAAATAAACGCAAAAGAGATGAATATCAACAGATAAGTTATTTATTCTAAGAAAATAAGAATTGTACATACTTTGACCTTCACAAATAATTTCAGGTGATGACGGAGACCCGTCCCAGCTGTCACTTAAACCAGCCATGTACAAAATAGGCTCCGGAAACGTCTGGACATTAGCAGGATGACGGGCAAGACGTTGGTATAAGGGATCGCTTCTTATCTCATAGGGAAGAGGGTAATTGTACTTCTTCTCGTCATACATGTTTGCTTCGTCCAACAACGCAGGGTATTTCGGAGGTATGATTGTGCTTTGTACATAGAAAAACTAACCTTTCTAATTTCTTATATTTGAGAAAGGTTTTGTTACCAAGTATGGGACATCATGCTCACTTCTCTTGGCTAAAGTTACCAAATCACCGCCAGGGTAAAGGTTAAGAAAACCGCTAAGCACCTCTAATGTGGGTTCATATCCATATGCTTTACACATTACGATGTAAGTGGTCAACTTAACAAGACCAAAAGGGTTTAACCTAGAAATATGCACCTGATAGTATTGTAGAAACTCTAAAATCAAGGGATGAATGGGTATCCTAAGATTTGATTGAGTGAATGCATGCACATACAAACCCACAAACCCTTCTGGAGCATCAAAAATATTTTGTTTCTTACTAGGGAGCATGATTTTGTACTTCGAGGGTATAGGGTAATCGTGCAAGAACTCAGATAATGCTTGTTTCGATAAAGTGCATGTTTGTTCTCTGATTATTCTCTTTGCTGCCATGCTCATATCGCTATTAAAATAGTATAAGGATCAAAGAAAAAGGCTATAATTTTTACCTTATCGTTCCAACGGAAGCACAAACACGCAGATGGGTATTTGTGTATTTTTGGCGGAAGGTGAAAGTGATCTAGGGCTTACCATCCTAAGGGTTTAAATACCCATCATGTTTTTAAATCCTAGCCACACACGTGTTCATCTATCACTAATGCATAAGCGGACTTCAAACGGATACAAAATTTGAAATGACGTTTTGCGTTTACCGAAGATGCGGCTATTATGGCTATGGGTAAGTGGGCGGATAATGATGATTTCGCATTTAATGCGGGAATCAGTTTAAATCCTTATATTTTCTCGTTATACGTTTTTGTGACAAAACGATTAGTGTATGGGTTATATTTTGAGTCGAATGCAATTTATACTTGTACGCATATATTACTTTCGACTTGGAGGCTTGATGATGTACCCTCCGAGCAGGTCGAAGGACTCCCCTTCGAGCCTGTAGAAAGCCCTCCCTTCGGAGGCCCAAGTTAATCTCCTAACACGTTTCATTGGCGTAAAACCATTCGTTTACGAAATGGTAACCATGTGGGAACCCGCCAATCGAAGCCTTAAGCCCTACGGGGTATTCCTCTTGAAGGAACTAACACGGAGGACCATCCTGACCTGTTCAAACCTACGTCTCCTCTTCCCCTTGGCTTTCCCGCTAAAACAGAGATCATGGGCTACGAAGCCCTAGCGGTTACCACAAATCATGGGACGCCCCCATGATCTCCGAACAAAGTGCAACCGCCCACTAAGTCCTATTTCTCTCCTATAAATAGCTTAGTCGGGCCAAAATGATGTAAGTGAACTTCACTCTCGCAAATTATAACCTACTTATCATCACACATACTTACTCGCACGCCGGAGGTGGTTCGCAGGGTCCAACCCCTGCGCAATCACTTAACGTAGTATTTTGGTATTTCTTATTTTAGGTTAAGAACAAGCTTGGCGCAACTTCAACATCCCATAATTCCTTTGATCACTATCAAAGGCCTGGTAGTGCATTTTATTGTGCAATCATACATCATCACATATTTTTATGTGAGAGAGGAGGCATTAAATGCCAAGTGGGTATGTGGGGCCCAGAGGTGGATGCCAGAAGGAAAAGGAACAAATATTCTCATATTAAATAAGAATTCAGTTACCAACCTCAGACATTTACTAACTAGATACTTAGAGCATTTAAGTTAGCATTGAATGTCTTTTTGAGGGCCCTGAATGACTTTTCATTCAGTAAGGGGTTCAGGGAAGGTGGTTCAGTGATCTATTTCACTGAGGGACACATTGAGTCAGGGACCTGGGGTTTTCAGAATTTACACTTAGATGGAAGGATTCAATCAGTGGACTGATTCTCAATATCCAACATTCCTAATTCAGCTTTCAATCTTGTGAAAGTTGGTTCATCCAATGGTTTGGTGAATATATCAGCTAGCTTATATTCAGTAGGAATGAAGTGTAATTCAATGTCACCATTCATGACATGGTCCCTGATGAAGTGATATCTAATGTCAATGTGTTTTGTTCTCTGATGAATAACAGGGTTGTTAGAGATGGCAATTGCACTTGTGTTATCACAAAAGATGGGAACCATCTTTTATTAGATTCCATAGTCACTGAGTTGACTTTTCATCCACAGTACATTTGCACAACAACTGGCTGCTGCAACATATTCAACTTCTGCTGAGGACATGGCAATTGATTGTTGCTTCTTAGCACTCCAACAGACTAATTTCCCACCAAGAATTTGGCAGGAGCCTGAGGTGCTTTTCTTGTCCATGTTCCATCCAGTATAGTCAGAGTCTGAGTATCCTTTGAGATCAAAGCCTGAACACTTTGGATAGTATAATCCAAGGTTTGAAGTACCTTTCAGGTACCTGAGTATCCTTTTCACAGCTATGAGATGAGACTCTCTTGGGTCAGATTGGTATCTGGCACACAAACAGACTGAGAATTGGATGTCAGGCCTTGATGCAAGTAGATACATCAGTGACCCAATCATTCCTCTAAAAAGAGTTTGATTCACTGGTTTTCCAGTAAGGTCAGGACCAAGGTTTTTTGGAGGGACCATGGGAGTTTTGACTGAGGCACAGTCACTGAGCTTATACTTCTTTAGTAGGCTCCTGAAATACTTCTCTTGACTGATAGAGGTTCCTTTATCAGTCTGCTTGATTTGAAGTCCAAGAAAGTAAGTCAGTTCTCCTATCATGCTCATTTCAAATTTCTTTGCCATCCGTTTTTCAAACTATTTGCAAAGTTTATAACTTGTTGAGCCAAAGATGATGTCATCAACATATACTTGTACAAGTATGACATCATTATTTGTCCTGTAGATAAACAATGTGTTGTCTATCTTGCCTCTGACAAATTTGTTTTGGATTAGGAAGGCTGAGAGAGTTTCATACCATGCCCTGGGTGCTTGTTTCAGTCCATAAAGGGCTTTTTTAAGCTTGCAGACATAGTCAGGAAACTCATGGCTTTCAAATCCAGGAGGTTGCTGAACATAGACTTCTTCTTTCAGTGAGCCATTTAAGAATGCACTTTTAACATCCATTTGGTACACTTTGAAGTTCATGTAGGTAGCAAATGTAAGAATGCGCTTTTAACATCCATTTGGTACACTTTGAAGTTCATGTAGGTAGCAAATGCAAGGAAGATCCTGATGGCTTCCATCCTTGCCACTGGTGCAAATGTTTCTTCATAGTCAATGCCCTCTTGTTGATTATAGCCTTTGGCTACAAGTCTGGCCTTGTTTTTAATGACTATGCCATTTTCATCAGATTTGTTTTTGAACACCCATTTCATGCCAATGACTGAAACATCGTCAGGACATTTGACCAAGGTCATTACCTTATTTCTGTCAAATTATTCCAGTTCATCATGCATGGCCTGAACCCAACTAGGATGTTTAAGTGCTTCTTTGACACTTTTGGGTTCAATTGTGGAGATGAAGTCCACAAATAGGCATTCATTGGCTTAGGCTGCTCTTAGTTGTGCAGCCATGCTTCTAGTGAGCATGCCTTCAGTAGGCTCTCCAATTATATTGACAAGTTCTATATCCTGAGCCCTAGTTCAACTGTCCTGAGGTCTTGGAATCTGATTAGAACTTGAGGAGGCCTGATGGGTAGGGTCAAGTGCAGACACATGATGATCTTCAGCATCTTGAGTGTCTAATTGGGTTGACTGATCACTGTGATTGTTTGGTTCCTGGGCACTTTGTTTAGACTGAATGATTGCATCAATACTTCTTTGTGCTTCAACAAACTCAGTGATGGTTGGGTAAGGAAATTTTGATTTTCAATGTTCCTGACAAAGGATATGATTGTTTCAGCTGCCTGGCTCTTTTTGGTCAGGAAGTAAACCCAAGTGTATCTTGAGTATTCATCCACAATGACCAGAGTATACTTCTCATGGTTAATGGATCTAGGACTGATGGGCCCAAAGAGATCCATATGGAGAAGATGAAGGCATTTCCTGATGGAAAAGTTTGTTTTGGTTTTAAAGGATGCTCTATGATGTTTACCTTTTTCACAAGCAGAGCATGGTTTATCCTTTGAAAACACAAGGGATGGTAAGCCAAGGACCTTGTTTTGTTTTACAAGGGTGTTTATGTTTTTGAAGTTCAGGTGGGAGAGTCTCTTATGCCAAAGCCAATTGAGAGTTTCAGTGGCCTTAGCAAAGAGACCAGTTCCATTCTGAGTTAGACTGGACATGTCTAACACATAAACATCTTGCCTTCTTGGTGCAATGAGGACAATTTCCTTATTTGCATTGAAGATTGTTCCTTGCTTATCATCAAACTGAACTATGTATTTTGCATCACATAGTTGACTGACACTGATCAAATTGTACTTAAGACCATTTACATAAGCTATCCTAGTAAAGACTATACCACTACAGTTTACTGAACCATAACCTTCAGTGAGACATGATGATTTATCAATAAATATCACCTTGGGTCTTGGTTCTTCTACATATTTGTGCAGATACTCTTTCACACCAGTCATGCTCCTTGAACATCCACTATCTAGATGCCAAACAGGCTCCCTGGCATGCCTCTGCACAAATGGTAAACTGAGTTAGTTCTTTCTAGGACTCCACATCTTGGAGGGCTTGACTTTGGTGGTCTTTCTAAAAGTGACAATTGATTCATGGTCAGTGGTAGAGTGGACTGAGCTACCACAGGTTTTGCATTTGATTGCAGAGGTAGACTCAGTAGACTGAGAGGATGACATGGTCATACCTCTTCTAGTCTGAATGACCTTATCATGTCCTGAGGTGTCAGGAGTGGGATTTTCACAAATTTCACAACTATTATCCATTAGACAATCCTTAGGAAGGTGGTCATTGAATCCACAGTGAGGGCAAGGTGCAAAAGGCTTGGCCTTTTGTTTCTGTTTTTGTTTAGAATCAGAAGGGTATTTTAAAGCATGAGCTTTAAAGTTTGCCATTTTTGTTGTGGCTGTGTATGATTGGTGATCAGAGGTCCTGTGATCTTCCTTTTTGCATATCATGCAGTAAAGGATTCTATAACAATCATCAGTTATATGATTGGTATAGTGACACAGCTCACACCTTTTCAGGGGTTTGGAGGGTTTTGGTTTGGTGCTTGAGGAAGCTGATTTGTATTACTTTTTCTTGGATTGAGAAGGTTTCCCAGAAGACTCAATCTTCTCACTTAGCTTCCTGACAAGCTCAGCCAGCTGATCAATTTTTGAGTCAGGGCTTTTTGTTTTTACTTCAGAAGGGACTGAAGTTGTTGAGTCATCAGAATATACTCAGACTTCAGGGGTTTGCCTTTTCAGGATGGTTTTTCCCATTCCTGGATTCTCCTTTGGAGAATACTGAGAGTAGACCAACGGTGGGAGGTCTGAGCTTGGTGCAGCACCCTGAAGGATATTCAGAGGTGGGAGAGGTGTGAATGATTCTGATTCAGACTCATTGACTGACTCAGTACAACTGGGTTGGTCAGTGAGTCCAAGCATATTTTTCAGAGCCTGACATTCAGGAAGCAAGATTTTTCCAGTCTCAAAGTTTGGTAACTTACTGCCTGGGTTATCCCTGACAATCCAGTCATTTGACTTGGGTTCCATTTCCTGCTCAAAAGATATGCCAGTTGGAATAAAGGCTATTTCACTGTGACTCTCACTGGAGGTTTCAGTGAGTTGGTCAATTCCTATAGTTTTCTTAGGAATTAAGCCCACAGTATCAAAAACCTTGGGGTTCTTTTTATTCCAGCGTTCAATGACATCCTTTTCTTTGTTAAGTTCATTTTGAAGGGCTTGATTTTGTTTCAAAATCTTTGTGTTTTGAATTTGCAGTGTAATATTTTCTAACTTGGCTTGTTTTAGTACAAGTAATTCATCTCTACACTTATTCAATTCTAACACAAGGTTGTTATATTTTGAAAGTAAATTAAGCCTTTGTTCTTCTACAAACTTAAGATCTACACAAATATAATTCATATAGGACTGCCAGTCAGAATCATCATTCATTGAAAGTAAAATATTTACCTTCTTCATGGTTATGTTCACCCACTCTCCATTCCATGCATGGCTTTTTCCAACATCCACCTGATCACCTTCAAAAAGTGCCATCAGTGCACTCACTCTAATTTCCTCATATTCTGAGGAGACCTCTTCTTCATCCCAGTCATAAGCTTCTGCTACAAGAACCTTGTTCTTTGTCTGAACAGGTTTGGAAGTTTGAGCAGCCTGAGACATTGAGGGATTAGTTTCAAGAAGAGCAAGTTTAGCCTTGGCTTTCCAATATTTACCCTCAAAGTCCTTTTGACCCTTTTGAACATTATTGTTTTAAAAATGTTGGGTCGACTGAAGCATTCTAGGTTGAAACTTGCTAGTTCCTGAGGAACTGTTTACAGAAAATTTATAAGAGGGTTCTGAGATGGTTTTTGAATAACAGTCTCTAGCAAAGTGGCCCTTTTTACCACATTTGAAACACTCAGTGGTTTCACTTGCTTTAGCTTTTGAAAAGTTGGACTGATTTCTTTTGATAAAACGTTTTGAATTGGCAAGGAGTGCCCTTTCTTGGAATTTCAAGTTTAGGTCACTCAGGTACTCATCATCAGTTCTTTCATCAATCTCATCTTCAGAATCCTCTTGAAAATCCTGTACAACACCATTAGAATAAAAGGCAGTTGATATGGGTGAGGAAGTCAAGGCCTTTTTGGTCTCAAGAGCTTTTGAGTCTGGGTATCTCCTAGAGATTAAGTTGTCTTCATAGACAAACTTCCCATAGATCTCAGGGAGCTCAAGGGTCTGAATGTGATTAGCATTCCTGAGGCCTTGTGAGAAGTTTAGCCACTTCTCAGGGAGACTGTTGACAAAGCCAACATTTGTCTCATGCTTAGACAAAACTACACCATCATTTGATAATTCGTTTATCAGGGTCTTGTATCTGGTATATGTCTGAGAGAGGCTTTCAGAGTCCTTTGCCCTGAAAGTGTTATACTCAAGTTTCAGGTCCATGATCCTGTTTTCCTTGGTATCTGAGGGTCCTTCAAAGCTATTAATCAAGTCATCCCAAGTTTGCTTGGTTGTTGAACAGTTGATGACTGATTCCATTATATCGTCAGGAAGACAAGATATAATTATGCTTTTCAGGTGTTGGTCTTGATTGACCACCCTTCTCTCATCAATGGTCCACTGAGCTTCAGACTTGTTTAGCCCCTCAGCAGTCTTAGGGACATAAGGACCTTCTTTGACACAAGTGATGTAGTATGGTTCCATACCAGTAAAGTAGCAAAGCATTCGCTTTTTCCACTTGCTAAATTTTTCCAGCTTCGAGTCTGGGGGCAACAGCTGAAAAGCTACAATCTTTTTTATCGACGAGCTGGGGCACATTAATATCAGCCATAGTAGGATCTTGGTTTTAAAAACCTTGAGCACTCTTAGTTTTTTGAAAAGATTTTATAAACCAGAGGCTCTGATACCACTTGTTGATCCCTTAACACGCTTAGAGGTAACTATAAAGTTAATCTAATTGTGTTTATGACTGAGATTAATGTATTGATTAATTTACACAGATAAGTCAAACGTAAATATAAAAACACAGAGTTTTTCAACGTTTAAATTCTTATCAGAAATCAATCAAAGAATCTATTACCCAAGTTTTTTGCAGAACAAACACTTAGGATTGAATAGACAAGGTATGGTGTGTCTCCTATATAAACTCAAGCTATGCTTTGAGTAGTAACAATATCGACCCACTGAGCTATCTCAGGGACTCGTTTACTCTTTGTAGGAGAAAAGGGGTTTTATGAAAGTCTAAGCTTTTAATGCACAAAACTTTACCCACTTTTCTCCTATCAGTTGCTATTTATACACAAGAGTAACAAAGATTAAAATACAAAAAGAATACAAAGCGTGTCTGACAACTACTACAGTAATTGTCATTTTCAAGAACTAATAGGAATGGGCTAATTGTCTTTCCTTATGTCAGTTCTGACACATCTTGACTTTAAGCCGTATTAGGTAAGGTTTGCTTCTAGATAGATAAGATTTCATCTTATCTTCGCAAACACTTCCCGCCAATTCTCACCTTTCTTTCAGGCTTCAGGTTCTTCAGTCTACACCTTCATTCTTCAGTCTTCAGTCACTTATTGTTTGTTGAGGAGACTGGGGTTCAGTGAGTTCTTGTCCAACACTCACTGAACCCATTACCTTATTCTTTGTCTCAAGTAACAATCAGGGAGCTCCGCCTCACTGAGTGGTGAGTCTTTCTTCTTAGACTCGTCATGAGCATCTTGAAGGTAACTCACTGAGTGACTGTTCACTTAGTGACTTAACTATGTTTTTCGGTTGATTAACACTTAGCGTAATTTGTATTCAAATCATATTTTTTAGGATCCTTGGGTACTGACGGACCCAACAATATAGGATTTAGATATGTGGTTAGGCTTGATTTGGTTATTAGATGCAAGAGAGGGATTGATTTAAATGAGTTTTGATCTATTTTTAATGATTTCTTCATATTGTTTTGTTATAAAAATTGATTTTAGATCTACAAATAAACCTTGAAACTCATGGAATTGTTGAAGTTTTGAACTAATAAAAGGGTGGCAATGATTGATCTTTACATGCATTACCCAAAAAAAAAATTAATGATAGAGCCTAAAGCAACTAATGGTGATTGGTCCAAACCTGTCCAGGATTTATTGCAAAAAAAACGATTCACCATTTTGTCCTCACTGGGTTTTAAGCTAAAATAAAAATATTAGAAGTTAGCCTCAGGTCTTAGGATCATTTCCCCGAAAATCTTGAATATTAATTCATCCCGATGATTTTTGGAGAAAATCTACACTAAAACTTGTCCAGGATTGCATGTCAGTTTTGAAAGGCCATTTACTCTAAAATGTTGCAAAGAACCTTAGGTTGGTAAAAACATGAAAGTTTGAACTAAGACATGTAGAAAACTTTTCCTACTGGCCTTGTGTCCATTAGACCTGTAGATAAAAAGATATACTCATTTTGCTAAGCCTAACTGGATGCTGGAAGTAACTGCATAGAGACACAGGGGTAAATTAGTAATTTCACCCATGTTATGAAGTTCTCAGTTAAGTGACGCATTGATTTTCAAATAATACAGAGTCATACCTTTCCAACCATATAAAGTTCATAATTTTATCCTTTACGGTTTAGAAATGGCGACCCGTTTAGTACGGTATTTTTACCAAAATCCAATCAACTTTGTATTCAAACTTGTGTAGGCACATATAAACACCATTTTTGACCCATGACTTGTTATAAACCTTACAAAAAACTTATAATATGACTAAATAAATATAAGATACCAAATAAAACCTGAGTAAAAGTGCTACTTAATATTTCCCCGAGCCTAAGACGCGTTATATTTTCTATATAGGTCCTTAGTGGTTTTCGTGGTTTTCCCGTCGTACTTATATTCCGATTATCATTACTACTTCATTACTGGTGAGTAATCACAACCCCTCTCTTTTACTATTTTCACTATATTTTTGGGGTGGAATGCATGATTCGTGTTTTATTTAAATTCTCATGACTTGCTTTGAAACTTTTGGTACATTTACTTGAACACTTGAAATTGATTCTGAACTTTTATTACTCGAATTGAACTTAAGACTTGTTTTGAACTTATGACGTACCGTACGTACTATAACCTAAAGTCTCCCCTGTCTACGGAGCAGCAATATAAAGTCTCCCCTGTCTACGGAGCAGCAATATAAAATCTCCCCTGTCTACGGAGTAATTTTAACTTAATAATATATAATAGTATGTGAATGATGTACTATTCGTACATCCGCAATTGTTAGTCTCCGACTGGTTTTCCGTTCGCACTCCAGTTTATACGTACCGTTCGCACGTGTTGGGAATTCTGCTAAGGAAGAATTCTACTGATGGTTACTGCTGATGGAATCTGCTGAAGGGTTGGATTCTGCTGAAGAGTGTTTCTGCGGAAGTAAAGATTCTGTATAGTTGGTTTCTGCTAATATAGATATTTAGCGTCTTTTATTAGGAAATTATATAGCATATTTTCTATTAGTTTTTAGATATACGTTTCTTGTGGAACGGTTTTAGGGTTTCTAGTAAAACGGATTTAGGGTTCCTTATCTATAAAAGGAACACGTTATTATGTAATATGTACGAGTTTAGAAAAACAAGTTCTTAGTATTAATAAAAGATCCATAGAGGATCAATCGTTCTTAGTTATTTGTGTTTTTACTTATGTTTAAATTCCGCTTTATACAAGTATTAGAGACTTTCTAATAGTGTGTTTGTGATTACATAAACATTACTATCGATCCAAGAGTGCTCAAAGATCTATCAAGGTCTTAGGTTCTACAGCTTCGTACATATAATGGTGTACTTGGTAAGTCTAATATTGACGCACAGGCAAGCGGAGAGACAGAATGGAGTCTCTTTAAGGCCACAATTTAATGCGAAGGCAACCTTATACCCACTTTATAGTTTGTCAATATTAGGTCCGCCGCTTCGACCATTTGTACAGTTGCATCAATCAATTAAAAATTTATGATTCTAAGTCTTATAAAAACATATTGTAAATTATTAAATTGCTAGTCTCGCTTGGGAGCAAATTACCGTGCGAAGTGAACCACTATCGGCACATAAGACTTGGCAATAAATAATTTACCACATCATAAGGTTTCATAGTTATTAGGTCCATTTAATTTTTATACCAAAAATCACCCTCTTGTTTGCTTACAATTCAAGGATAATTTAAACAAATAAGACAAGTAATTTCAACAAAATTAAATAAACACAAATAATGCATATAATCTTAACAATTAAATCATATAGCCACATACAAACCTTTTGATAAATCCTATTAATAATCTATATGTGAATTAACTATGTATATTATTAATAAAACTCCCATTGGTTTTCGAGCGCATTGTACCCGATGGACCACAGACGCCAACAATTGACCGCGTAAGTTTTAATAATAATACACCACATTGCACACATCTGATTCATTAATTTATTTATTAGGTCTTCCCTAATTTTAGATCTATCTAAAACATGTAGCAAATAAAAAAAACAAACCCTAATCCATGATTTCTTTGCATGAAAAAATCATGGATCAACCAGGAACGTAACCCTTTATTCAAATAATCACATAAACACATGTTCTTAATTTAGGGTTACAAAACTAACTTTTTAATACAAGAGGGTCGAAACCCCCCCCCCCTAAATTATGGCTCGAATTTATTTTTAGATCTAGTAATAAAACCCTAAAAAAAGAATTTGACTAATGAACATGTAAATCCAAACAAGATTTGATTTTAATTATGTGTTTCGATAATTACAATTACATGTTAAACGGCTTGTGATGCCACTGTTGGTTTTAAATATCTTGACATTCAAATAAATAAATAAATCATCAAAGCACGTAATAGCGGAAACAAGGATCATATTAACATGTATAAAGTAATACCGAAAAATAAATAGGAACGTACCGTTATGATCATAGCTAAACAAAGATCAAACTTGAACTTCTCTTCTCTTGACCAACCGATAGGATTTGGAGAAATTGGAATTTTTTGAGGCATTTAGGGTGAGTAGCCTTGTACCTTTGGGGCATTTAAAGAATTGACTCTTTATATTATAACTTGCATATTCCTTTTGTCCAATCTAACATAGCTGCAATTCATCTTCAAACAGTGCTAAGGAGAAAATTACAATTACACTCACATACTCCTTTTGTCAATAGAAACTTAAAAGTATTTACTTCATGACATGTATCACTGTTTCACTAATAAATTCTAAATAAGCAATGGGTATTTAGGTGCCATAGTGTAAACTTACATTTTTAAAAGAGTAAACTGCAAAAATCATCCCTATGGTTTATAGTTTTTGGCACATATCATCCCTATCTCATACTATTAGCACTAATCATCCCTAAGTGGTTAAACCATCGCCACCAATCATCCCTAATAGGGATGATTTTTTCAAAAAAAAATATTTAGTAAACTGCAAAAATCATCTCTGTTAGGGATGATTAGTGGCGCTGGATTGACCACTTAGGGATGATTAGTGCCAATAGTATGAGATAGGGATGATATGTGCCAAAAATTATAAACCACATGGATGTTTTTTGCAGTTTACTCTTTTTAAAATAATGAAAATAGGGATTAAAAAGTTGAAAAATAGAGAACACACCTCTATTAAATTTTTACACAGCAGATGAAACACCAAGAATGTAAAAAGCCGCCTGATCATCAATAAAAATAAAACCTTACAATCAATTATCATCCACGATAATCATACTATACTTAAAATAAAAAATAAAAAGAAAATGACGATAGCATATACAATAAATCCTGAAGAAATAATTACAATCAGTTGAGTTTCATAATCCATAATAGTCATACTATATAAGTGAACCATCAACTGTGACCACCGGAAAGTCAACAACGAACCCTAGCAAACCCACCAAAATGACTATAGGAACATAAACCACCCTGCACAACAACACAACAATGAGCTTTACAATATGAAATTAAGCTTAAATGACCTGTGTTTTCAACTTTTAAGAAGGAAATGTGTCTAACTTTATCTCAATTCTACCCCTGGAGGGTCTTATTTCCGGAGATCATCGAGCATTGAGAAGTATGAATACAAACATACATTTGTTGAGTCCCTAACGAAAGTTAAACTCCACTTGATGGTATCCCATGTTCCGTCCTGATAACCACATTTCATAATATTTTTTTATAAACTAAAATGAACAAATAGAGAAAAAACACAGCTCAAAACATGTTTTAATGGTGGCAATTTCATTTTGCTAAAGGGTCGATGTGGGCTCTGAATTGTCTTTAACGGGTCAGTTAAGTTAAAAGTTACCAAAGTGTATTCAAAGTTTCAAACTTCATAAAAAGTAAAAACTCCTATATCGTTTTATATCAATATTAGTATAAATTATAAATGTCATTGTCTAGTTAGTTACTAAATCATATTAAGTGATAATTATAAGTGTCAATACTCAATGCATTTTTACCCATACCAAAAAATTACCCGTTACCTTATCCTTCATGCCTTTTTTCCACCTCTACAACATTATCTAATATACTTACAATCAGACAATAGCAAAACTTATCGGTATATGAGTATATCCTTCACCAATAGCTTTAAAAGTGCCAAAACCCGGACGAAGAAACCCATAAGCTAAGCCACCTACTATACTGCCCACAACAACACAAACAGACCATAAAGCCAATGGTAGTGCAACCAATATAGAGGCTAGCAATAGGGATCCTACAATATATCAGTCCTTAAGTATACGCATAATCACTTCACATAGTCTAATGGCACCCTTTTCATAACTTATGAGATGATATAAACTAAGAACTTACAACAACTGATGGATGTTTTGCTGTTAGGTGTTGCTCGAATGGAAGAAAGTACGTGAGCAATTTAGTCAGGTTTCTATTCCATATGTTACCACTTCTGATGCTCAGGCTATAATAAAAAATATATGTACATAGCTCTAAAAGCTCAGGCTGAGATAATTAAAAGGTAGACTTGGCTCATTATGTGTTCCAAGTTAGTTTATTGGGCTCGAGCTCAGGCTCATGCTTGAACTTGCGGCTTGTTTGCAACCCACTTGATTTGTTTTTCTTTCTAAAAACCTTGTTACTGTCTACTTAACATAAGATTTATTCACCCAAACTATTAACTACCACTCGAGTACCACATTAGGTATTGCAAGTCTAACAAAATGCCCCCGCCCCCCCCCCCCCCCTTCCCCCCTTTTTTTGGAGCAGCATGCGACAATGGAACCCATTTCATCATGAATGGGTCGATTTGGATTGTATTATCAAATTGGTCAAAGTTTCACAAAGTTTTTGTTGTATTAAAATCACACTTTGGTAAAAAGAAGAAAAAAATGCATAAAGTGAAAGATACATTTGGGTTATACCTTATGCAGCATTTATAACTAGTATACCTTAAACAAAGACAAAATTAGTACAGTACACAGAAAGCAACGACTGAAATAATACAATAATTAAGGCAAGAAAAATTAAACATACATAACTTTGATTACGAAATATCCAATAAAACGCAAAATAAAAGAGAGATGCTACTGCATTTAGTTGTAACACCAAAGATAGAGAAATTTAGGTTATGTTTGGCGCGGAGCTTTTTGGAGCTTTTTGGGGTGATGAGCGGTGAGCAATGAGCTTTTTGATTTTTATTGTTCGTTTGGCAAAGGAGCGGTGCTATTTTTTAGGAAAGCTCATTTTTGCAATGTTTTTTTAAGAAGCTGTGAGCTGTGAGTTATGGCTACTGCTCACAGCTCACTGCTGCTCACCGCTACTTTTACCAAACACACCCTTAAAGTACACAAAACTAAGCTGTTCGTAACCCAAATCCAAATGGACTAATCATTGTAGTGCATAAAATAAAATGCTAACTAATCTTCTTCGTACAACGACTTGGAGGGCGGCGGCGGGTTTACCAATTGCTCCTTGATACCGATGATATGCTCCCTTCCCATGACATATTTTACTTCCATAAACAGTTTACGCGTTCGAAGTTTCTCTCTATACTGCACACACAAATAAAATATCAATCACGTAAATAAATGGCAGTAATTCTCCCATTCCATAAAAATCCAATTTTCAAGTAGTCAAATCTCATATAGTAAGTATAAATTTAAGATCAAGTAATAGTGCAGATCATAATTTACGTGAGTCACGAAAGTAACATGAGCATTGGGATTTCCATTAGCATTAGGCACATGTGGATGAGGCAGCAAATTTGGCAGGGTCATGTTTCCCCAAGTACCATCTTGACTTCGCACACGCATCTAAGAAAATTAATACAAATATCAGAATCAATTCAATACACTACTCACGCAATATTAGGAAAAAACACTTGTAATTATGTTAGTGTGTAGAAGTGAAGAGATAAGATCCTTGTTTTGATTTTGTATTCTTGTGTCTAACACAGTGCTTACAGTAAATGTAATTGTGCCTTAATCTTTTCTCTTGCTTCTAACGAGCCTATATCAATGAGGTGAGTATGGTGCTTTAAAATGCAAAAAAATTATAACCAACCCTCTTTCGATGAAATCTGTTACTGTACAGTGTCTAACTTCAAAAAATACATACAAAATGACATCTCCAGTATAAGTTTTCCCACAAGGTTTTTATTTTTATTTTTATTTTATTTTTATTTTTTTTTATTTTTTTTTTTTTTTTTTTTACAATTTAAAAACATTATTGTCAATGAATTGCAGATAACTCTATGAACTGTTGGTTTTTAATGGGAAATTTTAGAAACACAATTCTTGTGTGGGATTCAACTTACAAATTCAAGCAGCTGCAAAAAGTAAATACTCTTGTGTTTGGTGAACCAATTAAAGCTTGATAAGATGTATCAATGTTATTAAACATTTCTTATCTGGTCTGTGTTGGCATTAAAGAAATAGTAGGAATAGTCTGAACACATTAAAGCCCTATACCCGACTTCAAGAACACCAACTACCTAGTAAAGTAGTTGAAGTTTGAATGAATGAAAAGCTTTTAGGTAAAATAAAAAGAAAGGAACAAAGTTAGAAACCAACTAAACCTTAACTAGCTAGTTTGATGGATGTTAAGTTGAGTTTGTGTAGTAACTGTCTAAAGGAGGAGGATCCTCTCAAGTTGGTGGGACAACTTGACTCAAGTTATAGGATCCTCAACCATTGGATTAAAATCAAAGGTCAATATCAAAAATGAAACCACAGACACACTTTAATAAGTGGGAAAATCTAACCTGCATTACAAAGCAATTAAGTTACATGCTTTGCTTTGTAAAATTTTTAAAAAATTTATATTTTAGCCCTTGCACTTTTATGGTTCTTTCTGTTTAGTCCTTGTCCCCCTCTTTTTTTTTCAAAGGAAAGCAGGTAACTTACCTGCTTTAATCTTTGGGTCTTTTGGGTCTGTCTACATCAGTCTCATAGTCATCATATATCATGTGAGAGGTAAAATGCCGTAATCACAGACAAATGACACTCTCCATGATGTGAGAGCCTCGACTTGACATCTCTCACATCATGCTTAGCGTCCCTAACCGCCAAGCCATCATAGCGGAAGTTGACATACACTTAATTGACATATAGATATGGCGGTTTCATAATTTTCGGTTGAGATACTTGATACACACTAGTACATTTGGGGCTTTCCCCGACGACTAAAGTTCCACCGTGCCGACGTCAAGTCGACGGTATATTATTATGCCGACGACATGACGAAGGCAGGTCATAGTCGTGGATGCCTCGTCGGGACTTACTGTCCCGACGACTGTTCCCGACGACAAAGTGGGTCCCACAACCATTTTCAGTCAACCATTGTGTGGGTTCGACGAGTATTGTACCGACGACATGTCGTCGGTACAATATCGTTAATTATTAACGTAATTACCAAATAGTCAACGAAAGTCAAAAAGAATTAATTTTTGTACCGACGACATGTCATCGGTACAAAATACACAAAGCTAAACAAAGCTTATATTGTACCGACGACATGTCGCCGGTACAAAAGCAAACTAAGAAAAAAAACTTACAAATATACCGACGACATGTCGTCGGTATATTACATATACTGCTGCTGCAGAACAGCCTGCACAGCAGCGATTTTCCAGATTTTTTCCAGAAATTTTTCCGGAAAAAATCTCCACAACCTGTAATAACCAAAACCTATATACAACCACTACCAACATGCTGATATCCCAAAACAAGTTATAACGGCTAAAACACTTATATATAATCGATAAACACCCTCTAAATACATTAAAACGTTACAAAATCTACAAAATGGGTGTTATAATCTACGGATCTAGCTACCATATTCAGAAATGATGCAATGTCCGCGATGTTCAAGTCGCCAAAATGTTAAAGTGTACAATAATAACATACGGATAAGTCAATAGCATTGTCCAAAAGATAAGTGACACAAAATAACCCATATACCTCAATCTACTGCCCCTCGTCATCATCGTCCTCGCCATCATCCTCGAGATCGCCACTCCCGCCCGCGCCACTCCCAATGCCCGAGCCTGCCTCGTTTTGAGAAGGCATCTGGCTCAATAACTGGGCCCACTCGGGGTTAGTCTGTAACACAATCATAATTTGAGTGAGTTGGCGCTTAGTGGCCTTAGCCTCTTCTTCAACTTCAATGATCTTCTTCTCTTTCTCGGCCATCATCCTGTCAATCTCGGGCCCACTGTACGAACCTGGAGGCGGCTTGGGTAACTTTGTCTTGCCACTGCCTGCTAACACCCTACCCCTACCGGCTATATAACCCCGCTGCATGCCCTGTAAAACCATCTCAAGGTTCTGGATCTGCACCAACAGAGTGCTCAAACTGTAATGCCAAAGATCTTAGGATAAACATGCTGGAATCAAAAATACAAGTGCTAGAGACAAGAGTAAGGATGCTGGAGGCAAAACTTGAAATGGCAAGGAATCCCGACGACCACGACCATGCATGTCAGTCGGGTGCAATACTCCGTGAGCTGTTAGGTGACATGGAAAATCTTCGTATGTAGTAGTGTTGTTGTTGTTGTTGTTGTTATTGTTGTTGTTGTTGTTGCTGCTGCTGCTGTTGATGCTTCTACTGTTGTTGTTGTTGTGTTGTTAACTTTCTCATTCTCTATTTGTGTTTTTAACTCTCAAGTCTTAACCAATGGTCATGAACAGCTACAAAAATAGCAAAAATTGCACTAAAACAGAAACTAGCAACATCACCAAAGCCACCAATTTTAGTCAGGTGGTGGTGGAGTCTACCTCTTGTAGACAATATATGCCTTCGTGCTTTAGAGCAACATACATAGGCTTTTTAGAAAGAGATACTGATTTTGTCTCTTTGTGATCTTAGCAGTCTTACCACTCTCAAAACATTCACAATTAACAAACACGAAGGCAAACCTTTTATTCAAAACACGCAAGAGTTCTCAACCACATACATTTCATACAGACTCAAACAAAACAACTCGACAAGCAAACAAAACAACTTGACAAGCAAATGGAACAACTCAAACGAAACAACTCGAAAAGCAAACGAAACAACTCGACAAACAAACGAAACACGCGACATAGACCATAACAAACATCGCCCATTCATTTTTATTTTTTTTTGCTGCTACTTCCCACTTTACTAGAACCTGCACCACCTTTTCCCTTCCTTGCATTCTTTTGCTTGATGAAATGTTCAAACAAAGCTTCATGATTTGTTATCCTATTTCCCAGATCATCAAGTTTTGTTGATAACGTGCTTTCAGCTTCACCGTCCAACATCTCTCTGTAGTATGACTTTTTCCTCAACCATTCCAGAATCTGGTCTCTCATCCACGGGCTAATGTTCTTATAAGAACCATATTCATCAATAATTTCGACGCCATATGTAATAAGAACTTCATCAAAGAGATGCAGCGACGATAAAACTTTTGACCACTCCTCTTCCGGCGTGTAACCGGCCATTGTTATGTGTGTTTTGTGAGAATTGACGATTGGGTTATGTGCTTTTTGCCGAGTTGAGGATTATTGGTTATATATAAGTAAAAAAATGGTGGATAAAGTTGCAATGAGGCGGGGAAAAAATCCCTACGACATGTCATCGGTACCAAACTGGCGGGAAAAAATCCCGCCCAATTATTCGCTATTATTTACAAGCGTGGGAAGACCAAATTTGGTCAAAATACCTCCCGACGACATGTCTTTGGGACAATAACACTAATGACAAGTTTTAACGATAATCAAACGCTAATTACGTTGTTTTTTTTAGTTAATATAGTCCCGATGACATGTCGTCGGTACTATCTTGGCGGGACAAATTCCCGCCCAATTATTCGCAATTATTGAGAGGCGGGGGAAAGTCAAATTTGACCATGTCGTCGGGATTTTAACAATCCAAAAATTCAACGCAGGCTAGTCTCGGTCAAGCGATTTTTTTGTCTTTCAGCGTTTAATACCGACGACATTGTGTCGTCGGGATTTGCTTAGTCGCCAGTTCTAGTTATTCTTGTAGTGACAAGTGGATAAATCCATGCTAATGATCATGTTGATCTTCGCGACATCAAGATATGCTATATGTTGGTTTTAAATATCTTGACATTCAAATAAATAAATAAATCATCAAAGCACGTAATAGCGGAAGCAAGGATCATATTAACATGTATAAAGTAATACCGAAAAATAAATAGGAACGTACCGTTATGATCTTAGCTAAACAAAGATCAAACTTGAACTTCTCTTCTCTTGAACAACCAATAGGATTAACGTGGAACCCCTTACCTTTTTTGTTCCACAATCCAAGATTAATATCTAAAATAAGATATTAACGAGCTCTCGAACACATGTACTATTACTCAACTAACGAATGATGCTAGTGATTGAACACGGTTAACCAAACTAACTTTGTTAACAAGAAAGCAATGGATCGATCCTAAGAGAGGATGTCGACCGGTTTTTAGAGCACGGTTTTTAGAGCAAGGAGAAGAGGAGAGAATTTTAGGGTTTAGGTTACAATGCACTAGTCAAAACCCTAAGCCTAATGCCTTGGTATTTATAGGCTAAACCTATCTTGAAGCACAAGACATTATATAGGTCGATCATAGGTTGTAAACCCATAACCCCAACCGGCCTAACCCATCATATGGGTTTCTAGATCCTTCCAAATCTCCTTTTTCACTAATAGTCCTTTAACTATTAACTTAACGACCGTTAGTCAATTCGGTTAATTACTTAACGTCCGTTATCATTCATTTCGTGTCCAAATAATTAAAATACATAACTATTATATATATTAATTATTTACGTTAGTCATTCATACGTAAAGTGTGCAATCCCTCGCTCCCAAGTTCGAATCTAGTCATACACGATAATATTTTTCCATTAAAACTCTAACAGCTCCCACTTGGAAATCTATTAAAGTGTAATGACATTGGTTAGCGTCTAGCAACACGCCAATGCCCCCAGAACAACTCGGGTGATGGTTCTCCTGGAAAAAACCATTCGATGATAAATCATCATAGGCATCCTTTTGTTTCTAATACCACATTAATAAAGATATGGATCTAAGTCATTCTTTATTAATAATTCTGTTTCTCGTTGTTTATGATTAAATAAGATTACCAAATCTTCTGAACTATTCAGGGGAGATCTTGGGTGTGACCACACATACATCTTACCAATCCTACAAGGGGCCCAGCAGTATTAAACTCCAAACAGTTTGAAGGAACAAATTCTATCTTGACTACGAGCATAACACATGCACTTCGCAACGCTTCCCAAAACAATCCGTATAGCTACCAGTTACGTATAGCGTTAAATTGAATCAAAGAAATGCACTACATGCATGACAGTTATCTGGTATCTCAAGTCTGAGGATAACTATATACTCATGATTTACTTGATGACAAGATCCATAAAGTAAACTCATGTGGCGGGATTAAGTCCTATATTCAAACAATTTGAATATCATGTGAAATCGGTATGACAACGCATCAATATACTTTCAAGTATATTATACCAATACTCAGATTTACCTTAATTCAATGATATTCTCATATCATTAACCGGCAATGGACAGTTTAGAATATATAAATATATTCAAGGATATAAACATGCAAATATAGGATATATTATTAAGAAAATGATAAACAAACATAACCATTATTTCATTCCATTAAAATAATAACCGTTTTACAACATCCCTTATCCAAACACTAATCACAGACATGCATGAAACTATCAGCTAAACGAAGTCCTATGCCTTCAGAAAGTTCTTTAAGCTTTCCTCCAGGTAGAGCCTTCGTTAATGGATCTGCTAAGTTGTTATCTGTGTGAACTTTGAGTAATTCGATCTCGCCAATATCCACTTGTTCCCTAACATAGAGATATCGAATCGGGAAATGTCTGGTGCCCTTCATGATTTCAGGTTCATTGGCAAATGTAATTGCGGCTGAGTTGTCACAATACATTTTTATAGGTCTTTCGATTGAGGGCATAACTCCAAGCCCTGAAACGAATTTCCTAATCCAGACTGCTTCCATTGCAGCTTCTGAAGCAACAATATACTCGCTTTCTGAAGTAGACATAGCAATAGTGCCCTGCTTCTTGCTCTTCCAATCCACCACTCCTCCATTGATGACAAAGACGTAACCCGTCTGAGACTTCGTATCATCTTTATCACACTTCCAGGATGCGTCGTAGTAACCTGTAACACACAACTTTGCTTCTGGATTTCCCCCATGCACTAAAAACATATCCCTCGTTGATCTCAGATACTTGAGAATATGTTTCACAGCCGTCCAGTGGAGTTCACCTGGATTCTGCTGATATCGACTGGTAATGTTCTGAGCAAACGCCACATCGGGCCTTGTACATCGCACCGCATACATAATAGATCCCACAGCCGAAGCATAAAGGACTCTCTTCATGTGTGCCACCTCTTAAGGTGTTGAAGCACAAGCTTTGCTACTCAAGCCATGTTCTACTTGCATTGGCAAAAATCACTTCTTGGAATTTTGCATACTGAATCTCTTCAGTATCTTGTCAATGTAAGCACTTTGACTTAAACCAATTAATCGCCTTGATCTATCTCTATAGATCTTGATTCCAAGAATGTATGTTGCTTCCCCTAGATCTTTCATGGAAAAACATTTCCCAAGATAGGCTTTCACCTTATTCAAACTTGGAATGTCTTTACCCATGATCAATATGTCATCGACATATAGAACTAGGAAAATAACACCACTCCCACTAGCTTTGTGATATACACATGGCTCATCATGATTCTGAGTAAATCCAAACCTTTTGATTTCCTCGTCAAATCTTTTATTCCATTAACGTGATGCTTGCTTCAATCCATAAATGGATCTTTGAAGTTTGCATACACGGTTTGGATATTTTGGATTCACAAACCACTCAGGCTGCGCCATATAGATGTTTTCATCTAGACGACCGTTCAAGAAGGTGGTTTTTACATCCATCTGCCAAATCTCATAATCATAGTATGCAGCTATGGCTATGAGAATCCTAATAACCCTAATGTCAGCTACAGGAGAAAAGGTCTCCTCGTAGTCAACGCCATAAGTTTGGGTAAAGCCTTTAGCTACCAAACGGGCCTTATAGGTGTGTACATTGCCATCCATGTCAGTCTTTTTCTTGAAGAGCCACTTACTCCCAACTATCTTGGCATTGGGAGGAAGGTCTACTTCAATCCAGACTTGATTGTCCCTCATGGATTGCATTTCCCCATTCATAGCAATCTGCCATTTTTCCTTTTCAGGATCATTCATGGCAGCCCTATAATTAGCAGGCTCTTCAAAGTCCCCTAATATAGTTTCCTCAACCTCCATGTTAAGACATAGACGGTTAGGTGCTTTCATAGTCCTTACGGATCTGCGAATGGGAATCACTTCAACTTCAGGTGGAGGACCTAGAATATCCGGTTCCACAGGAAGTTCGCTAGTGTTTTCAGAAGGTAATTTATCATCTTGATCATCTTCCAGATCATAGAGCCTCCCACTGAATTCTTGAGATATCAGATCCTTTTCAAGAAAGTCTGCATACCTAGCAACAATTACCTTTTGTTTAGGTGGGAAATAAAAGTAGTAACCCATTGTTTCCTTTGGGTATCCTATAAAGATACATTTCACAGATCTTTGTTGGAGTTTATCAGCTGAGTCACGTTTAACAAACGCGTCGCAACCCCAGACCTTAATATAAGACAAGTTAGGCGTTTTCTTAAACCATAACTCATAAGGTGTGATATGTGTCTAATTACACATATATTTTATACTGTTAAACCCACATAAACGTCCAAAAACACACAAATAGCCAATAAATGTTATAAATATCATCAAAATGTGTTTTTATATGTTTCAAGATGCAAAATGATTTAAATCAAGTGAAAACATACAAAGTTTGCATAATTGGCAGTTTTAGTCCCCGAAGTTTCAAAAGTTGTCAAAAATAGTCCTTGAGTTTAAAAAATGGAAAATAAACTTTTGTGATCCTTGTACTATTGACACTTGGCAGATTTGGTCCCTAGAATGAGTTCTCATGTTTGGCAGATTTGGTCCCTGAAGTTTCAGTATGTTACACAAATGGTCCCCAAAGTTTAAGCCTTAAACTTCATAAACCCTTTAATAACCCAACTGCCAAAATCCAAATCCTTATCCAACCCTTATTAAATAAAACCCAATCCAATTAATCCAAACCCAATCCCAAAATAAAACTAAAACCCGGCCCACTTCCTTTTTCCTTAAATAATATCCTAGGGTCAAACATGGTTTGACCCGTCTCTTTCCCACTCACCTCTGCAACCTTATCCCCCCACCTCACCATCCACAGCTGTCTCACCCACTATCCCACCACCTCACCACAACCTTCCAACACCCCATTAAACCCTTTAAACTCTCACACAAACCCACGTGTTCAGAAGATAAGTTAAAACCCACTAGCCTGGTTTCCCGCCAAAAGGTGAATTAAACGGGGGAGATCAAATTGACCAATCCAACGATTCAAGTGAAGTGGGAAAGTCAAAGAAAGTTGCTTGGACTTCAAAAAGTCACTACAAATAGAGAAAGAAGCAGAGAAGAAGCTTGTCAATGTTTTTAGACCAAATTCGTAGTGTAATCTTTATTTTCTGTCTTAAAACTTTAAATTCAGTTGTAATTTCCATTTTGTATCAACTTTATGTTAATGAAAGTTAATGTTCCAGTTTCTCAGTTTCAATTTCCTTGTTCTAATTCAGTTTTGGCATTTTTTAAGTGAATTTGACAAATTTACTAAAACTTGTTAAAAGTTGTTAATATTGTTCCATTTAGCTTAAAGTAAGTTAACTAAAAGCTTTTATAAGCTCAGAGACCATTAAATTCAGTCTTTAGTCAAAGTATCAAAAATCACTAAAAAATCAATAAAAAATCAAAAATCAGTTTCTATGAAAGAAGAAGCATGGAGCAGGGTATATTCTGGATAGCCTTGGTTTTAGTGCTTCATGGGAAGCTATAGGATAGATAGAAGTGACCTGTGTACCTTGTTTTCAGCTCTGGACCATTTTGTAAGCCATATTTCCATTTTTGGCTTTTTCACTGTACAATAGCTTATTGTTGCTTATTTCTGTGTTTCTTTGCTTATTTGGTGTTTCTTAGTTGAGTTACTGCTTAATCTGGCATGCTTGTTCATTTAAATCCTTTGTGCTCACTTTTTCTTATTTAACTGCCAAGATAGCATAATATTGATTCATGGGTCTTTGTTGTTTAGATTGATATTTCTGTGGTTCTTTTGTCTTACTATACCATAATAGGTACTTATGAATCAGTATTATGGTCTAGCTCAGCCTTATGTAGTGAAAATAAAAAATAAGTCATATTAAAGGGGTGTTTGGATGGTTTGAGATCTAGGTGATTTAGCAGTTAGTTGTTGTTGTTCTGTGTATGAACATGTTTCATTAGGCCTATGTAGTTAGTTCTAGCATAAAAACCAGTCATTCCTTTGATAAAAGTCAAAATCAAGTTTAAAGCTCTTGATTTCATTCACTGTTAGGATTTCAGGAACCATAATCATTCAAATCTTGTCACAAGTTGTCAAAATAGCTTTATTCAGTCTTATTATAGCTTAATACAACTTATTCAATCAGTAGTGATCATCCAAATCTCAAGAAAGTCAAAGTTTCAAGTTTACATAAAAAGTCAAAAACCACAGCAGCCTACCTGTTTTCTTGCTGCTGATCTTGGGCAAAATTAGAGTTCAATTGGGTAGATTCTGATGGGGCTTTTCATGTTTTTGGATACCCAGTAGTTCTAGCTTGCTTTTGCCCCCCTTAAGTTTCACTTAAACAGCTTATTGGTCTGCTTAAATCACCCTGCAAGTTTGCTGTTTGCCTGAATATTTCTGTGCATAGTTTTACCACAGCCAAGTGCTTAATTGTTAAATCTCTTGTGCTAATTTGTAGTTTTAAGTTGTTTTAAACTTATTTAAGTATATTAAGCCTGTCCTGATCATTTGGTTAAGTTTCTTGCTTTTTAGCTTAATTTTGGGCTTATTGTTAACTGCTTATTAGCCCAAATCTGCTTATTGGGCTTATTGAACTTCTGCTTTTATTTTTCTTAGCTTTCTAATAATATTTTAGAATTATCTGTAAAGTTTCATAATTTTCCTAATAGTTTTAATATTTTTAATCTTTTTAATTAGTTTTTAATAGTATTTAAATCATAATAAATAGAAAAATAATCAGAAAAATATAATTCCAATTTTCATAATTTTATTTTGTCATTTTTAATCTAGGAAAAATATAAAAATATTTTTAGACCTTAAGAAAATCAAAAATAGAAATAAAGTGATAGCTTCTATTTAATAGAATTTATCTTTTTAATTTTTAATTAAGTAATTTTCATTTTTATAATTTTCTTAGCTTTTATTTACTTAGTAATATTTTTAGAAAAAGTTTTAGATTTTTCTTTGTCCATTTAGTATTTTTTATAAATTTAAATTGTTTAAATAGTTATTAAATAATTAATAATTAATAATAATTAAATAAAAAGTGTAGAAAATATAATTTAAGTTTTTTAATAAAGTTTTAAGTTATTTTACATTTTTAGGTTTTAAATTTTATAAATTTTATTTTTTGTCCCATTTTAGCTTTTCCGTTACGCGTTTGTAATTTATTAATTCGCGTTTAATTTTCCTGTGTATATCTGTTTTAATTTGTTATTTAGAATTGTTAAATAAAGCAAAATCAAATATCTGATTCATCAATCACTTTAATCCAAAGCTTTTCACAGTTTTCCATTCACACCTCGTTGGGAAACGATCCGGGTGATCACTTGCCTGATTTCACACACTACACACGAGCATCCTGTTCTGAGTCTGCATTTGTTTAAATATAAGTGTTGTTTCGGGACGGATCAAATTTTGGCGCCGCTGCCGGGGAGGTGTGCTGCGACTATTGTGAAGAATTGTAGCGATTAGTGATTCGAGATCCTTCTATCAGAAGTTCCTATTTCTCAAAAACAATATAAAATACCAAAAATATTTTCTTTTCTTTTCTATATATATTATTATTATAATTATCACATAAAAAATTAAAAACCCAAAAACATTTTTCGTTCTCTTTAATAAACAAATAATAAAATATTACCATCGAAAATCAAGACTGAGTACTACCTAACTGGGGGTACGACCATAATAAGTTCCCAAACCAAAGATTAAAACTTGCCTTTGTGTCGCTTGCGAATTCGGCTCACCTTTGATTGATAAACAAACTCTAACGGAGGTTCTAGGATAGTCTGACATTAAATTGTCGGACTGAAAGAAGCGGGTTTTTAAGGAGCATTAATTGCCCACCTTTGCTTCTCCGCCACTCTGTGCGTTTGTCAGTCAGAGAGCTACCGTACGCTGGTTGATTTAAGGTTTAAGTTCCTTGTGTTGTGCTTTGATCTTGTTGAGAAAAAAAAATTGAAAAAACCAAAAACCCCAAAATATTCATCTTTACCCTCTTACCCTTTTTGATTCTTTATCCCTTTACCCTCTATCCATTTGATTCTAAACTTCTTATACCTTTCTTCTATGTCGTCACTGGGCTATTGCTGCTTTCGTTGTAGAGGTCCAGTGGATGATAATCTTCGTTGTTTCAAGTGTTCGTGTGAGAAGTGTGGAAATGATGCACCTAACGGATCTTGTTATTGGTGTGATTTAGCCCTCGAAAGAGAGCTTAATTCCATCAATGATTCTCAAAGTTCTTCCGACTGCCCTTCACAGCCCAAGATACATGCTATTAATGGCAAACAGTCAAGAATTAATCCAGACCTTTCACAATTTACGGTTAAAAGTTTGTCAAGCAAACGTACAGAACTTAGAACAGTGACTAAAGAGAACGACTTGCCCAATCTTCACGTTATTCAAAAACAAAAACCAGAGACCATAACGGAAGTGGTGGAAATTCCTAGCTCTCAGAGCACACCACTTGTCCCACCTCCGGATTTTATTCCTTGTGTCGGTTGTGGTGAGCCGCTTTTCGGTTTGCCATGTCATTGGTGTACATGCAAACAATGTGGTAATGATATTCGAGACGGAAGTTGTTTGTTTTGCGGTTCAAGGGATTCAATTACTTATGATCCAAATTCTTTCAATGAACCGCCAAATTTCTCCGACTACTCTCCACAGCCCCAAATGTCTTCATCTTACAACTATGGTTGTGAACAGTGTGGGGGACCTCCTAATGGTGGAAATTGCCATGGTTGTAGCATTGTGAATCCGGGAAACGGGTTTGTCTATGACCAATATCCTTATGATTCGCCGAATCAGTCACAGCAAATGTATTGTTGTGAGTACTATGGTGGTCCACATTATGAATCCGATTGTCAAACGAGGACCCCGCTTGTCTATGAGCATGGCCCTTGTGACAATTTTGATCATTCTTATCAGGACCAACTTCCACAGTATCAAATGATTCAACCTCAGTCATCACCTCTTGATGAATCTTTCGAAGATGTATTACAAAAACTTAAAAATTTTGTGGATACACTTAATAATTCGGCTGTTAATAATGCCCAAGAAAATTCACATGAGAAATCCATGGCAGAATTGTTAGCTGAAGAGCGGGCTGCTAAAATAAATTCCCAAGATGCATTTGAAAAATCTATTAAGGAATCAATTGCAAAAGAAAAAGCAGCCAGATCTAGCTCTCAATTTCGTTTCATTCCTGATGACAGTGATGATGAAGATATCTTTGATGATGATTCATCAAGTTCATCAGTTGAAACTCAGTCTGTTGTTATCACACCCGAGGTTCCCACTAACTCTCTAAGCATGGGAGATGAGCATCTTAACACTATTCCTGAAAAGGAATCGGACGAATTCATAAAGTCTAGTGTTGAGAACCTTGTCTCAATCCCAAGTGAGTCACGGGGAACTTTTGATCAAATGTGTGATATCCCTCCTCCTTTTGATTTTTCAAAAGATCATTTTGAGATGTTCTCCGATTCCACTAATGATGATACTTTATCATGTGGAGACATCATTTATATGGAGGAATTTCCTTCTGAGCCAGTCAGCTTAGAAGAAGAGAATGATGAAATTGACACTGAAATCAAAGATGAAGCTCTTCGAGCAACATTATTGAATGTCAATCTTCTCATTTCTAAAATCGAGGCTTTCAAAGAAAAAACCATTTCATCTCCTATCCCCATAAAGGATAGTGACACATTTTCCGATGATTCTATTCCGGAAAGGGAAGCCTTCTGTTTTGATCAATTGGGAGAGAAAATTAGTGGTAATACCACCTCTCATTCTTATATTTCTCTCCCCGAATATGAATCATTTGCCTTCGAGGAGTTCTAAGATGAACTCACTCATATCATATCTCAGCCGGAGTATGATAACTTTTACTCAATATATACTGACAAAGAAAATCTTTATGTCCCGGAGGGAGATGTTCTCAATACTGAGAATTTGATTGATATCAAAATCCCATCCCTCCCACCCTTGAATTGTCTTGATCAGCTGAGCTTAAATGATGAGATTCATGATCCAGAAATCATGAATTCTCCTTCTAATGATGATGAGTTAGTCATGATTTTTATCATGACTTTCTTTCTTTTCTTCACCTACACGGTGACTTCTCCTGTTCTTCACTCCTTAGGGAATGAAGACACTATCTTTGATCCCGGCATTTTCATTTATCATTTGTAAGCCGGGTATCTCTGTGTATATCTCATCGGAGTGGAACTTTCAAGTACTTCAGTGTTTATCCAAACATTTTGAATGAAAGTCCGATGGAGATGGTTTCGTCCACTTGCTTCCCCATGAACCAATGAATTCGGGGTCGAGTCAAGCTAGCGACTCGGTTATCAAAAACAGTAGCACATATATGGGTTTTCACCCATGTTTCACCTAAGTGTGGGGGAGATGCCCCACATGTTGTAAATATGTACAGTTAAAAAAAAAAAAAAAAAAAAAAAAAAAAAAAAGGGAATTTGCATGCCTTAACGGCTTAAATGCAAATTAAACAAAAATAAAATAAATAAGTATATAAAATAAAGGCTATTAGTATTTCCCTTTCACGTTCTAAGTGTTGGTTTAACAACCGGTTCTTTGAATATTGAGGGCAATATTCAGTTCTAAGTGTGGGGGGGAATTCTTGCGAATTTAATCAAATGTACCATCTAGTACCCCCATTTTAGCCAAAATTTTAAAAATTTTTCTCACTTAGAACGCAATAAATGGTTATCAGTCCGCCATGTCTAACCCACATAAGGATTGGCTAATCCGAGAGCAAACGGCTCTTGGTAAAGATGTCTCAAATCCGTTGATGGCTTGCAATTTGCCGAAAATTGTATGGTATTCGACTCACCATATCTTCATAAGTGAAGAGTTGGCTAGCCCGCAAGGTTATGGCTTGTGGTAAAGGCAGTGAAAAACCATGATTGGTAATCAGCTCACCAAAGATAATATTGATAATTCATCTAAGAGTTGGCTAGTCCAGAAGCAAACGGCTTTTGGTAAAGACAAATCAAAACCGTTGACAGCTGATGATTTGCTCAAAATCATTTGGTTATCATTTGTACCAAAGTTCTTACTTGAACTGAAACAATTGGCTACTCCAGAAGTGATGGCTTTTGGTAAAGAGATGAAATCCATTAAGTTTTCATAAAAGATTGCTAGGGACTAGCAATAGTTTAGTGTGGGGATTTGATATGTGTCTAATTACACATATATTTTATACTGTTAAACCCACATAAACGTCCAAAAACACACAAATAGCCAATAAATGTTATAAATATCATCAAAATGTGTTTTTATATGTTTCAAGATGCAAAATGATTTAAATCAAGTGAAAACATACAAAGTTTGCATAATTGGCAGTTTTAGTCCCCGAAGTTTCAAAAGTTGTCAAAAATAGTCCTTGAGTTTAAAAAATGGAAAATAAACTTTTGTGATCCTTGTACTATTGACACTTGGCAGATTTGGTCCCTAGAATGAGTTCTCATGTTTGGCAGATTTGGTCCCTGAAGTTTCAGTATGTTACACAAATGGTCCCCAAAGTTTAAGCCTTAAACTTCATAAACCCTTTAATAACCCAACTGCCAAAATCCAAATCCTTATCCAACCCTTATTAAATAAAACCCAATCCAATTAATCCAAACCCAATCCCAAAATAAAACTAAAACCCGGCCCACTTCCTTTTTCCTTAAATAATATCCTAGGGTCAAACATGGTTTGACCCGTCTCTTTCCCACTCACCTCTGCAACCTTATCCCCCCACCTCACCATCCACAGCTGTCTCACCCACTATCCCACCACCTCACCACAACCTTCCAACACCCCATTAAACCCTTTAAACTCTCACACAAACCCACGTGTTCAGAAGATAAGTTAAAACCCACTAGCCTGGTTTCCCGCCAAAAGGTGAATTAAACGGGGGAGATCAAATTGACCAATCCAACGATTCAAGTGAAGTGGGAAAGTCAAAGAAAGTTGCTTGGACTTCAAAAAGTCACTACAAATAGAGAAAGAAGCAGAGAAGAAGCTTGTCAATGTTTTTAGACCAAATTCGTAGTGTAATCTTTATTTTCTGTCTTAAAACTTTAAATTCAGTTGTAATTTCCATTTTGTATCAACTTTATGTTAATGAAAGTTAATGTTCCAGTTTCTCAGTTTCAATTTCCTTGTTCTAATTCAGTTTTGGCATTTTTTAAGTGAATTTGACAAATTTACTAAAACTTGTTAAAAGTTGTTAATATTGTTCCATTTAGCTTAAAGTAAGTTAACTAAAAGCTTTTATAAGCTCAGAGACCATTAAATTCAGTCTTTAGTCAAAGTATCAAAAATCACTAAAAAATCAATAAAAAATCAAAAATCAGTTTCTATGAAAGAAGAAGCATGGAGCAGGGTATATTCTGGATAGCCTTGGTTTTAGTGCTTCATGGGAAGCTATAGGATAGATAGAAGTGACCTGTGTACCTTGTTTTCAGCTCTGGACCATTTTGTAAGCCATATTTCCATTTTTGGCTTTTTCACTGTACAATAGCTTATTGTTGCTTATTTCTGTGTTTCTTTGCTTATTTGGTGTTTCTTAGTTGAGTTACTGCTTAATCTGGCATGCTTGTTCATTTAAATCCTTTGTGCTCACTTTTTCTTATTTAACTGCCAAGATAGCATAATATTGATTCATGGGTCTTTGTTGTTTAGATTGATATTTCTGTGGTTCTTTTGTCTTACTATACCATAATAGGTACTTATGAATCAGTATTATGGTCTAGCTCAGCCTTATGTAGTGAAAATAAAAAATAAGTCATATTAAAGGGGTGTTTGGATGGTTTGAGATCTAGGTGATTTAGCAGTTAGTTGTTGTTGTTCTGTGTATGAACATGTTTCATTAGGCCTATGTAGTTAGTTCTAGCATAAAAACCAGTCATTCCTTTGATAAAAGTCAAAATCAAGTTTAAAGCTCTTGATTTCATTCACTGTTAGGATTTCAGGAACCATAATCATTCAAATCTTGTCACAAGTTGTCAAAATAGCTTTATTCAGTCTTATTATAGCTTAATACAACTTATTCAATCAGTAGTGATCATCCAAATCTCAAGAAAGTCAAAATTTCAAGTTTACATAAAAAGTCAAAAACCACAGCAGCCTACCTGTTTTCTTGCTGCTGATCTTGGGCAAAATTAGAGTTCAATTGGGTAGATTCTGATGGGGCTTTTCATGTTTTTGGATACCCAGTAGTTCTAGCTTGCTTTTGCCCCCCTTAAGTTTCACTTAAACAGCTTATTGGTCTGCTTAAATCACCCTGCAAGTTTGCTGTTTGCCTGAATATTTCTGTGCATAGTTTTACCACAGCCAAGTGCTTAATTGTTAAATCTCTTGTGCTAATTTGTAGTTTTAAGTTGTTTTAAACTTATTTAAGTATATTAAGCCTGTCCTGATCATTTGGTTAAGTTTCTTGCTTTTTAGCTTAATTTTGGGCTTATTGTTAACTGCTTATTAGCCCAAATCTGCTTATTGGGCTTATTGAACTTCTGCTTTTATTTTTCTTAGCTTTCTAATAATATTTTAGAATTATCTGTAAAGTTTCATAATTTTCCTAATAGTTTTGATATTTTTAATCTTTTTAATTAGTTTTTAATAGTATTTAATTCATAATAAATAGAAAAATAATCAGAAAAATATAATTTCAATTTTCATAATTTTCTTTTGTCATTTGTAATCTAGGAAAAATATAAAAATATTTTTAGACCTTAAGAAAATCAAAAATAGAAATAAAGTGATAGCTTCTATTTAATAGAATTTATCTTTTTAATTTTTAATTAAGTAATTTTCATTTTTATAATTTTCTTAGCTTTTATTTACTTAGTAATATTTTTAGAAAAAGTTTTAGATTTTTCTTTGTCCATTTAGTATTTTTTATAAATTTAAATTGTTTAAATAGTTATTAAATAATTAATAATTAATAATAATTAAATAAAAAGTGTAGAAAATATAATTTAAGTTTTTTAATAAAGTTTTAAGTTATTTTACATTTTTAGGTTTTAAATTTTATAAATTTTATTTTTTGTCCCATTTTAGCTTTTCCGTTACGCGTTTGTAATTTATTAATTCGCGTTTAATTTTCCTGTGTATATCTGTTTTAATTTGTTATTTAGAATTGTTAAATAAAGCAAAATCAAATATCTGATTCATCAATCACTTTAATCCAAAGCTTTTCACAGTTTTCCATTCACACCTCGTTGGGAAACGATCCGGGTGATCACTTGCCTGGTTTCACACACTACACACGAGCATCTTGTTCTGAGTCTGCATTTGTTTAAATATAAGTGTTGTTTCGGGACGGATCAAGGTGTCTTATCTACCTTCTTGGTTGGAACCATGTTTAATATGCGAATCGCAGATTCCAAGGCATAATCCCAGAAAGATAACGGCAGAGTAGTAAGATTAAACATAGATCGCACCATATCCAATAATATACGATTCCTTCTCTCAGATACTCCATTTTGTTGTGGAGTATATGGAGATGTGAGATGCTGAACAATTCCATTCTCACTTAGATAATCTTTAAACTCCTGACTAAGGTATTCACCACCTCTATCGGATCGAAGAGCTTTAATCTTCTTTCCGAGTTGCAATTCTACTTCAGCTTTAAAAACCTTGAATGTTTCAAATACCTCATGTTTATGTTTAAGGAAATAAACATAACCATAACGGCTGAAATCATCCGTGAAGGTTAGGAAGTAGGTAGCACCTCTCTTTGACGTATGTCTAAGTGGTCCGCACACATCAGTATGTATTAAACCAAGTAGATCATCAGCCTTTTCAATACGGTTATTAAAAGGTTTCTTGGTCATCTTCCCAGATATACAAGATTCGCACTTATCAAATGATTCATTATCGATATCTTGCAAAAGCCCATCATGTTGCAGCTTTTGCATGCGAGTCTTGCCTATGTGGGCAAGTCGACAATGCCAAAGATAAGAAGAATCCAAGACATTCTTGACTCTCTTATTGTTGATGCTATACATCGAATTATAATCATTATGTTCATTCATATTGATCTCAAACACAACATTCACAGCAACAGCATCAAAATAAAAAAACATTATTTAATGAAACAGAAATTTTATTGCCAGAAATAGTATGTTGAAATCCCAAATTCAATAAACAAGCAAAAGAAATAACACCTCTAACAATAGATGGTGAATAATGACAATTATTTAAATTCAGTATCAAGCCCGAAGGCAAAACTAATTCAAATATTCCTATGGCTTCAACTACTGCTTGTGCTCCATTGCCCACTTGCAGAAATTGCTCCCCATAGGCGAGTCTCCTTTGCACTCTAAATCCCTGTAACATATTACAAATGTGAATACCGCATCCAGTATCATATACACAGGAATTTAATTTACAAGTCAATGAAAATAATTCAATCATAAAGAAATTACCTGAAGTACTGGCTTGCCCAGTCTCACCCTTCAGCTTTTTATGTCGCAACTCCTCGAGATAAAGAGGACAGTTCCTCTTCCAGTGTCCAGTCTCATGGCAGTGATGACAACCTTGATCCTTCTTATTGGGATTAGGCTTGTTCTTCTTAGGGGCCTTCTTAGGTTCAGGCTGATAGGCCAAAACTTGTTTACCTTTATCAGCAGCTTTACCTTTCCCCTTATTCTGCGCTTTTGGTTTTTGAACCCTACCCCTCTGTATTGCTAGTACTTGTGGAGTAGGAGCCTTATCCTTGCCCGGTAGACCCTTCTCATAATCAATGAACATTGCGAGTAATTCAGTTATAGTCTTCCCCGAGCAATGCATGTTGTAATTCTGAACAAAACCCTTAAAGTCCTTGTTAAGGGACCTATTGATTAAGTTCACATAAACATTGTCGGTTAAGACATAACCCATAGTATAGAGACGATCGATGTAATCTTTCATCATCAGCACATGATCTCGCACGGGTTTACCTTCCTCTTGCCTACAGCTATGAGATTTATCGATCAAATCATAAAGTTCAACAGCAGGAGGTACCTCATAGGTTTTCTGGAGTTCTTCAAGCATATCTTTAGGAAAGTAATGCTCAAACTGTTTTTGCAACTTTGGCACCATGCTATTTAGCATTAAGCATGCTACCTCATTATGCAAATCAAACTCCTTTTGCCAATCAGCTTTGACCTCATCAGATGCATCATCAGCTGGTTGTGCAGGGCAAGGCTTAGTCAAATAATCAAGCTTCTTGGTCACTCACAGGACAATCCTCAAGGACCGATGCCAATCATTGAAATTAGGCCCAGTCAATTTTTCCCTCTCAGAGTGAGCTTTGAAAGCGGAACCAGCAGAAGTGTTGTCGGGTTGAGCCATTTCTACAGAAATAAGTTCAAATATTAGTATTTTCGATAATACACTTTTCAAGAAAAGAAAACTACCCAGGAAATATAAAATAACCATTTAATTTTCTTGAAAAACTAGGATCCAACTTTCCATAGTTCCACCACATCAGTTGATCTGCTAGCAGTGGAAGTACAAAAGCTGGTAACTTGTCGTACAATAATCGCGAAACAATTTTTCGACTCCTAAATTTATGGGAATTACATTTGCCAATCAATTTGCAATGTAAGCATGTTTCTTTCCATCTCATGCTTTAAGTCTCAAGGTCTCACTTATAACTTAATTAATTCGTCTAATTTAGAAACATGTAAATTCACATAATTTTATCACATCAGTTGATCTGTTAGCAATAAAAGTATGTAATTTACCTTGTCATTAATATCTGTGCCAAGGTCTCACTTACGCCATGTTGGGAATTAAATATTCAAGAAGTTTAATATCGGGTTCTACTCAAAGAAATACTCTAAGTATGATTCTGCTGCTAGAGCATTTGGTTTCTGCTGCTAGTGTTTGATTCTGCTGCTAGCGTTAAACATTCTGCTGCTAAAGGATTCTGCTGCTAGCGTTAACATTGCTGCTGGTGGTTTCTGCTGCTAGTGTTAACATTGCTGCTGGTAATTAACTTTCTGCTGCTGAGCGGATAAGTATGAAAAGATATTATGTATATTAAAGTCAACAATATACGGTAGATAATATCTTACCCTATGTGATCAGTCATAATGTTATATTCACATAACAAGTTGTAAACATAGATACAAGTTGTATCTTAATGACTGACACTCTCAAAGCAAGCGTTCGATAAGACTTATCAATATTGTAAAGATCTTTCTTGTGTTATAAAAGAAAGATCTTAGTCTAGTGATATGTGTGTCTAATAGAGTGTCTAAAAAAGTGTTTAGATAATATCTCTCAAGAACATTGAACAAGAACAAATATCACAAGATATAGAAACATAAGATTCAAGGTTGTAACCCTAGTGATAACTCTAGATCACTCGTATTATTATCTTAATAATATTGAATCGTTTGGTGATAAGCTTTCATTGTTCATTGTCAATAAACAAACACAACTGTTCCATTTCCATAACCATAATAACCTTCTAAGTGTGATTAAGTAGATTCCGCATACTTAATCATATTCATTCAATATATCATATACACAAAGTACAAAAGGTTTAACCACCTTAACAGTGTATCGATTTAAACCCCCAACAAGTGGTATCAGAGAAAGGCTGATATTATTGATTTAGAAGAAGAAGAAATAGAAATGGATGCACAAGATATTGCTACAAATGTTGCTGCAAAGTTGCCCATGATCAAACAGAATGAGTTTGAGTTATGGAGGTTGAGAATTGAGCAATATTTCATGGTCCAAGATTATGCTCTTTGGGATATCATTCTGTATGGTGATTCATTTACACTAGGTTATACATATATTATTCTTGAAGGCAAAACTGAAAGAAAAAAGGAATACTGGACCATCTAACAATGATGAAAAGATATAGAAGATGAATGATCAAAAGGCAGGAAACTTGTTGCTTATGACCATTCCTGGTGAACAAATGCTATCTTTTAGCAAGTATCCAGATGCAAAAACTCTTTTTGAAGAGATTTGTGCATGGTTTGGTGGTAATGAAACTACCAAGAAAACACAGAAGACATTGCTAAAACAACAATTTGAAAACTTTAGTTCAAATAGCAATGAATCACTTGATAAGCTGTTCTCAAGATTACTTAAGCTTGTCAGTCAGTTAACTGTGTTGGGTGTTGAGATAGCCAAGGAAGATCTCAACATGAAGTTTTTGAGAAGCCTACCTGATGACTTCCATACTCATGTGGTTGTCTGGATGAACAAACCAGACATTGAAGTCATGAAACTCAATGATTTGTTCAATAACTTCAAAATTGTTGAACAAAGTCTAAAGAAGTCTGGAATCTATAGTACTAGTTCTGGGAATGTGGCACTCTTGTCATCTTCTAGTATTAGTAAATCAGAAGAGGTAGATGAAGATGAAGGTGTTTCTACTGCTATCTATGGTGGTCCTTCTACTAGTTCACAAAAGAATGTTGTAGGACTTGGAGATCCGGCATTCTATGTATTCATGTCTAGTCAAACTAGTGGTTCTCCTCTAACTCATGAAGATCTTGATCAGTTGGATGATAATGATTTGGAAGAGATGGACATCAAATGGCAGGTTGCTTTACTTAGCATGAGGGCTAAGAAGTTCTGGCAGAGAACTGGTAAGCAGATTACCATTGATGGTAATGAAACTGTTGTGTTTGATAAGAAGAAAGTAGAGTGTTTCAACTGTCACAGGTTAGGACACTTTGCTAAAGAATGTAGAAACCCAAGGAAGCAGGACAACAGAAGCACATGGTATAGGCAAGAGAAGAAGAAGGAAATCACAGTTGAAGAACCAAGGGCTATGCTAGCCATAGATGGTATCAACTATGATTGGAGCTTCATGGCTGATGAAGTGGAAGCACCAACAAATGCTGCACTTGTGGCCACTGAGACTGCTCTAATGGCCTTTTTTGATTCAGAGGTAAATTCCATAATTAAATGTACTGAATCATGCTCTGCTCTTAAAGCTTATGAAGATCTTAAAAAGAGATTTGATGCTCAACTAGAACAATTATATGATGCATTAGCCAACTTAGGTAACCATAAAAGAGGTATATCTGTTGTTGAAAAACAACTTGTACATTATCAAGAAAATGAGTCTAAGTTTGCTGATGACATGAATGCTCTTCAAAGAAAAATAGATTTTCAAGCTGAAATAATTTGCTCAGAAAGAGCAGCACTAGCTAAAGCCCTAAATAACAGTGAAAATGTTAAGATAACAGTAGATGCTTTAGCTTATGCCTCAGAGGGAATGAATAAGATTTGGGAAGCTCAAGTAATCAATAAAGCTAAGTCTGGTTTAGGATACAAATCTGTTCCTCCACCATACAGAGGTGTTCCTTCACCTCCAGGTATTGACCTAGCACACACAGGTTTTGCTGAGTTTCAAGAACCAATTATGGAATATGGTTCTAAGTCTACTGAGGGTCCTAAGATAGAAAAAGTAAGTGAGAGTTTAAATAAAACTTCACTTCTTAAGGACAAGGTGTCCTTTGTTAAGAAAGGAGATGCTATAGTTGTTGAGGATTGTACAACTGATAGTGATGAAGATGAACAGGTTATGTCTAAACCTGAAGTAGTTAAGAAAGCAGGAACAAGGGTTCCTAAAGTGATCAAAAAGGATACTGTTAAGCCTAGTTCAAACATTAAACATGTTAGGCAACCAGTTAAATATTGTGAACAATATAGATCCACTAGCAAGCCCAGAGGTAACCAAAGAAATTGGAATGACCTCAAGTCTAACCAATTAGGTGATGACTTTTCCTTTTATAATAAAGCTTGTTACACATGTGGTAGTTTTGATCATCTTGCAGCTTTCTGTAACAAATGGGTATCTGGGTATGAAAACAATAGGCTGAACTTCAAAAGGCAAACTCCTCAACCTCACTTTCACTCTAAGTCTAAGAGAACTAAACCCATAGCAGTTGTAAAAGCAGTTTCTGCTGCTAGACCATTCATGACTGTTAACCCAAGACCAACAGTTAAAAATGCAAAATCTTTTTATACAAATGCATCAAAGACTGTTCAAAGGCCCATTCAAACAAAAGCAGTGGTCCCAAAACAAGTTTGGAAAATTAAGGGAACAATTACAAAGCTAGCAGTTTCTGCTGCTAAGCATGTAATTCATTCTGCTGCTAGGGAAAACAGGGCAAATGCTGTTAAGGCCTCAACATGTTGGGTTTGGAATTCAACCAAATCCAATGTTGCATCAACTGTTCTTAAAAAATTAAATTACATTGATGCAAGAGGCAGATCCAAGTCAGTAATGGCTTGGGTCCCCAAAAGAAACTAATACTTCTCATTTATGTGCAGGAACATTCAATTGATCAACAAGAGGATCAAGGATACTCAGATAGTGGATGTTCTAGACACATGACAGGCAACAAGTCCTATCTTTCTGATTTTCAAACATTAGATGGTGGCTATGTTACCTTTGGAGGAGGTGTTGGTGGAAAAATTTCCGGTAAAGGTACCATTAAAACTGGAAATTTAGATTTTGAAGATGTGTACTATGTACAAGAGCTAAATTATAATCTTTTTAGTGTCTCACAAATGTGTGACAAAAAGAACAAAGTTCTTTTCTGTGAGACTGAATGTCTTGTACTTTCTCCTGATTTTAAGATGCCTGATAAAAGTCAAGTGCTTCTTAAAATTCCTAGAAAGGGCAATATGTACAGTGTAGACATGAAGAACATTGTTCCTAAAAAGGATTTAACTTGTCTTGTTGCAAAGGCCACATTGGATGAATCAATGAAATGACATAGGAGGCTTGGTCATATTAATTTCAAAACCATAAATCAGATTGTTAAGAATGGTTTGGTAAGAGGTTTACCTCAAAAACGATTTGAAAATGATTAAACATGCATTGCTTGTCTTAAAGGCAAACAACACAAAGCCACTCGTAAGCCCAAGATTTTTAACTCTATCAATCAATCACTGTTTATGCTTCATATGGACTTATTTGGACCTGTTTCAGTAAGTAGTATAATGCATAAGAGATATTGTCTTGTTATTACTGATGATTATAGTAGATTTACATGGGTTTTCTTTTTAGCTACTAAGGATGAGACACCTAGCATCCTTAAGACTTTCATTACTGAGATAGAAAACCTAGTAGATAAAAGAGTAAAAGTCATTAGATGTGATAATGGGACAGAGTTCAAAAATAGAGTTATGGATGATTTCTGCAAAGAAAAGGGTATTAGGAGAGAATTTAGTGTTGCTAGAACTCCACAACAGAATGGAGTTGCTGAAAGGAAAAATAGAACATTAATAGAAGCTGCTAGAACTATGTTAGCTGATTCTAAGCTACCTATAACTTTTTGGGCTGAAGCAGTCAACACTGCTTGCTATGTTCAGAATAGAGTTTTAGTTGTTAAGCCTCACAATAAGACATCATATGAACTTTTTAGAGGTAGAACTCCTGCAATAGGATTTCTTAGACCTTTTGGATGTCATGTGACAATTCTCAATACCTTAGACCATTTAGGAAAATTCGATGGCTATAGATCATTCGTTAACCGTTGGATGGAGCTAAAATTTTTGTTGAAGGTTCTTGGCATATCAAAGTATATTTTCACCGGAGGGATCTTCAATCTAAGCTTTAGATGGCAAGATATGCATTGTTGAAAATTGCTGCAGAAACAATTGAGGTATAGTCGAATTTTTGGTTTTTCTTTCAAAGTTTACAAACACAAAGGATGTTTCAAGTGAAATGGAAGCAGCAGAATGATAATATTAGTTGATGACATAATAGGTTTATGATAGAAAAGGTTTAGGAATTTCTAACCTCCTTAAAACTTCTTTCTTGAAGCTTGATTATGATGTTTCACATTGAATTGATGACTTAGTTGATCAAATAGTAACTGATGCAACTCACTTTCTATCATTTTATACTTTTAAGTATAATGAGCAAGTCTAAGGACATCTGATAGAAAGAACAACTAGTAAAAGTGAATCTAACACTTGTGTTAGAGGCAACACTTACTATGAGCTGGAAACCCTGTCAAGAAAGCCTTTTGAATAGGTTTATCTTTACACAGGCAGTTATTTCTAACTGAAAAACATTGGTTCTCACACAACCAGAGGTTACTTTAAACCGAAATTTTGATTAAGTGTCTGTTATACACTTAATCCCTTCAAAATGGTTGAAAGCAGTATGATTTTTCAATTCTAAAATCATGAACATACTGCTAAGTCAAATAATTTCTTAAACAAGGATTTTCAAAGGATTCAGAAAAACCATCCATTGATGGACCATGAATCAAATGCCCCATGAATTACCTCTCATAGGAGTTAACACACCTAGAAGTGATGAGGGCAGCAACTTAAACTCTTAAGGAATTGATGGCCACATGTACAACATTGTCTGATAACATGTTCTGATGGATAGCTCAGATGATGGAGAGAAATACTTTAGTACATAGTGAGAGATCTTCCAAACAGGGGAGGATAATAAAATGTTATTTGCATCACAGGGGAGTTAATATCTCAGACGAAGAAATAAATCCCAAAGAAGGAAGATTAACCAATGAAAGGGAGGAAAAGACAAGAGCATACAAGATGATGACATGGAGGTTGAAAATGACAAGAATAGAGCTTATTCTGGAGTATTATATATATTCAGAAGGGATGAAGCATTCCAAAGGAGAAAGTTCTATCTAGGTCAAATGAAGAAAATTTTCAATTTCAGTTCACTACGTTTGTTCATCACTTGCAAAGGCATGCTGTTAGATGATTTCACTTGTTGAAACAAGCATCCAAGATACACAGCATCATTGCCTCTTATAATTCCTCCATCCAAGGAAATTGCACCATCTTTTAGGTCAAATGTTTGAAGCCTGAAGATGTGTATTGATATTGTTAAAGTCAAAGAACAAGAAAGCAGATGAGTTACTGAGAAAGATATTCAATCTTGAAGAACAGAAGTGTTTGAAAGATCTTCACAATCCATAATTTAATTCAGAAACATGTTGAAATGGATTCACATGTTTAGGGGAGGATTGTTGGGAATTAAATATTCAAGAAGTTTAATATCGGGTTCTACTCAAAGAAATACTCTAAGTATGATTCTGCTGCTAGAGCATTTGGTTTCTGCTGCTAGTGTTTGATTCTGCTGCTAGCGTTAAACATTCTGCTGCTGAAGGATTCTGCTGCTAGCATTAACATTGCTGCTGGTGGTTTCTGCTGCTAGTGTTAACATTGCTGCTGGTAATTAACTTTCTGCTGCTGAGCGAATAAGTATGAAAAGATATTATGTGTATTAAAGTCAACAATATACGGTAGATAATATCTTACCCCATGTGATCAGTCATAATGTTATATTCACAGAACAAGTTGTAAACATAGATACAAGTTGTATCTTAATCACTGACACTCTCAAAGCAAGCGTTCGATAAGACTTATCAATATTGTAAAGATCTTTCTTGTGTTATAAAAGAAAGATCTTAGTCTAGTGATATGTGTGCCTAATAGATTGTCTAAAAAAGTGTTTAGATAATATCTCTCAAGAACATTGAACAAGAACAAATATCACAAGATATAGAAACATAAGATTCAAGGTTGTAACCCTAGTGATAACTCTAGATCACTCGTATTATTATCTTAATAATATTGAATCGTTTGGTGATAAGCTTTCATTGTTCATTGTCATATAACAAACACAACTGTTCCATTTCCATAACCATAATAACCTTCTAAGTGTGATTAAGTAGATTCCGCATACTTAATCATATTCATTCAATATATCATATACACAAAGTACAAAAGGTTTAACCACCTTAACAGTGTATCGATTTAAACCCCCAACACGCCAGATATTAACTTCAAGTGTCTCTTATAATTAGATAGCATGTGACTTAAATTTTATGGTATTTATTTTGATGTATCAATCAAAATATGTACGAAAAAGCATGCATTCATCTTCGTATCATAAGTTTTCAAAACCATTTTAATTACCAATTAGCTAAGAGTTAAATCAATAAAGTTTTAATTGAGGCGTTGAGTAACTTACAACTTTGCCTTAAGATGCTTCGTACATATAATGGTGTACTTGGTAAGTCTAATATTGACGCACAGGCGAGCGGAGAGACAGAATGGAGTCTCTTTAAGGCCACAATTTAATGCGAAACCAACCTTATACCCACTTTATAGTTTGTCAATATTAGGTCCGCCGCTTCGACCATTTGTACAGTTGCATCAATCAATTAAAAGTTTATGATTCTAAGTCTTATAAAAACATATTGTAAATTATTAAATTGCTAGTCTCGCCTGGGAGCAAATTACAGTGCGAAGCGAACCACTATCGGCACATAAGACTTGGCAATAAATAATTTACCACATCATAAGGTTTCATAGTTATTAGGTCCATTTAATTTTTATACCAAAAATCACCCTCTTATTTGCTTACAATTCAAGGATAATTTAAACAAATAAGACAAGTAATTTCAACAAAATTAAATAAACACAAATAACGCATATAATCTTAACAATTAAATCATATAGCCACATGCAAACCTTTTGATAAATCCTATTAATAATCTATATGTGAATTAACTATGTATATTATTAATAAAACTCCAATTGGTTTTCGAGCGCATTATACCCAATGGACCACAGACGCCAACAATTGACCGCGTAAGTTTTAATAATAATACACCACATTGCACACATCCGATTCATTAATTTATTTATTAGGTCTTCCCTAATTTTAGATCTATCTAAAACATGTAGCAAATAAAAAAAAAAAAAAAACCCTAATCCATGATTTCTTTGCATGAAAAAATCATGAATCAACCAGGAACGTAACCCTTTATTCAAATAATCACATAAACACATGTTCCTAATTTAGGGTTACAAAACTAACTTTTTAATACAATTGGGTCGAACCCCCCCCCCCCCACCCCTAAATTATGGCTCGAATTTATTTTTAGATCTAGTAATAAAACCCTAAAAAAAAATTCGACTAATGAACATGTAAATCCAAATAAGATTTGATTTTAATTATGTGTTTCGATAATTACAATTACATGTTAAACGGCTCGTGATGCCACTGTTGGTTTTAAATATCTTGACATTCAAATAAATAAATAAATCATCAAAGCACGTAATAGCGGAAGCAAGGATCATATTAACATGTATAAAGTAATACCGAAAAATAAATAGGAACGTACCGTTATGATCTTAGCTAAACAAAGATCAAACTTGAACTTCTCTTCTCTTGAACAACCAATAGGATTAACGTGGAACCCCTTACCTTTTTTGTTCCACAATCCAAGATTAATATCTAAAGTAAGATATTAACGAGCTCTCGAACACACGTACTATTACTCGACTAACGAATGATGCTAGTGATTGAACACGGTTAACCAAACTAACTTTGTTAACAAGAAAGCAATGGATCGATCCTAAGAGAGGATGTCGACCGGTTTTAAGAGCAAGGAGAAGAGGAGAGAATTTTAGGGTTTAGGTTACAATGCACTAGTCAAAACCCTAAGCCTAATGCCTTGGTATTTATAGGCTAAACCTATCTTGGAGCACAAGACATTATATGGGTCGATCATGGGTTGTAAACCCCCCAACCGGCCTAACCCATCATATGGGTTTCTAGATCCTTCCAAATCTCCTTTTTCACTAATAGTCCTTTAACTATTAACTTAACGACCGTTAGTCAATTCGGTTAATTACTTAACGTTCGTTATCTTTCATTTCGTGTCAAAATAAGTAAAATACATAACTATTATATATATTAATTATTTACGTTAGTCATTCATACGTAAAGTGTGCAATCCCTCCCTCCCGAGTTCGAATCTAGTCAATACACGATAATATTTTTCCATTAAAACTATAACACTATAGATATTGCGTTGCATCTGTATTTTAATGTGTGACAAACACAATTTGGTCAAAAATTAGTAAATCTGAAACAAACTCTTGTTACTTTACTGGCCATCATTGTTGTTTGTCAGTTTAAAAACAAATAATTACACATTTTCCTTAATAACAATTAAGCCCTATAAGCTGTTACAAATTCCATAGCAGGAAGCCACAAAGGCACAAAGTATATCATAATTGAAGTGATCATGTTTCAATACGAATTAAAAGAGGCCGAAATAGTAACTTCACTTATTTAACATAGTAAGGAAGGTTAAGAACATAAAGAAGAAAGTAGGCCCAAGTGACACCAGAGATCCCACCAAAGAAGAATCCACCGGTAAATTTGGCCCAACCATCAGCTGTTTGAAGCTGGTCTGGCTCTTTCTTCCTTCCGGTCAAAGTCAACGATGGTGCAATCGATGGCTCACCTTCTTTGAACGAAGCAATCCCGTACATTGTCAAGCAAATGCTAAGAATAACCACGAGCCCACCTGCGGCTAGTGATCCAGCTGCACCTGCATACTCTGTGTTCCTCAATGGACCTGCCTTCACAAATGGACCGACTAGGAAGAATCCATGGGCTAGACCGACTTCAACGCCACGAAGCAATGGGTTCACGGCAGTACGGTATCCTGGAAGGTTTGAGAGGTACCATGCAATCAGTGGGCTTGATGTCACTGGAGTCTCGAGACTTCCTATGAATGGGTCACCATTGATGGGCTGGACGACTTGGTATGTAGGCTGCACAATAGCATCGTATATTAGGGAAGAGAAAATAACATTGTGGAGGGCCAAAGTATGTGATTATCAGATTAAGTGTACAAGAGTTCAACACATACATTAAAGATGTCAAACATGTAAATTAGAAACTCTGCTACAAAAAGAGTGAGGTTATATGGGTCAAACGAGTTGAATGTCACATATAGCTACAACAAAAGTATCGAACGCTTCAATCCAACCCAAACTCAACCCATTAGCTAAAGCACTTACCCCGTCTAGTTATGAACCATAGTTAGTTATTAACACGGATGCTCATAACAGGAGCGGGCTCTAAGCTGAAAAAGACCATTAGATATAACCCAAATTTGTCACAAGTCTCTTCAAGATGACTTTTTGGAATGAACAAATTCAAAATAAAATCCCACCTAGTTCGACTTCTTAATATGATTTCTACGTGTATCGGTGTATATGTTTGATAATAAAGATCATTATATTTTCTTACAAATCTAAATATATTGTTGCTATAGTCTCAGTTTTAAGCATGGGGTGGATTCAAATGTGAATTGATTTATAATTGTACAAATAATCTTAGAACTCCCACATTTAACTGAAGTGCACACACAAAGTGATATCTAAACCATCAACAACTATACTTTCTACAAGAATCATATCACCTTTGTAACTAACATGGAAACTACCATGGTGTACACTTGCAGTTGTGCTAGTAATCTTTTAACTCAAACGTATATTCATGCATCAATAATCTTTATAACACCATTTCCATGTAAGTGAAACCTTTATCATCTTTTGATTTCTTTGTAACATGGACTTATTAAGTCAAATTAATATCAAAACATATTATTCCTCATATAAAGTCAAAAAAAATCTCAAATTTGAATAAAAAACAGCTAAGAATAAATAACCTTTTCACTCTTAACAGCCACAATGGTGGAAGAAGATCTCTTGGAAGAAGGGAAGGCCCTAAGAGGTGAACCAGAAAGACCTTTGGGTGCAACTGGTCTTGTGGTGGTCAATGAGGAGGTCAAGCCAGTTTTGAGTTGGAGGCTAGCCATGGTTGATGCTGCTTGTTGTGACCAGTTTCTTGATTTTTGAATAACTTAATATGACCATATTTAGTTAGAAATATGTGGATTCTCATACAAAGATGATTATTTACACATGGATGGTTCTTATTGGATAATGAGTATATGGATGGCTTGCCACCTTATCTTATTATATCATTTGGTTGGATAGTGTTGTCTATGGATGACAATTGTTTGTCATGTTGGATATTTTGTGTTAAGAGCTGAAGAGCCTACCCTTTTGTGTTAAGTTGTTAACACTTGGTTTATAAATTCTTGGAGCTTTTAGTTTATACTTTTTTTCACAGTGACTCTACTTTTGACCTTAATTTCAAGTCGTTTTTAAGCAACTTTTTATCAACGAGTGACTACGAGAAGTCGTAATGGAAATATAATATATGGGTTAGACTTGGCTCTGCATGGATATCGGGTCAACCCATTTAGCTGTTTTATTATACTAGTATTAGTCATGATTAAGATTGTGGTGGGTTAGATGATTCAATTCGTTTAACTTTTATAAAAGACTAAAAACCTAAATTATATCAGGTTAAACAACTAAGTAAGCAAATATAAGTCGAACCATTAACCTATCTAACATGTTTAATCCGTATATACTATGATTTGTTCGGTCAAATTATATTGAGCCCTAAGTCATACTGTCAATTAACGACACGACAGGACAAGAGGGCAATAAAAGAAGAGAGAAGACGAACATGTTTAACCTATGAATCAATTTAGATAAACAGGTTTATGAGTCGCATACTCACATCCATAGCTCCTCATCTCACACCCCACCTCGTGTCATAGCTCCTCTCGCCGTATTCACCAACTGTGTTATACAACAATTTTTTTTTTTTTTTTGGTCAAGTGTGGCAAGAGGGTGTCCTATGACTTGAGTGATGGAATGATGATGTTTTTGGGTTAAGTTATAGTTTCTCAATTAAATGGAAAAATTGCTTAAGTTGAAGCATTTTTTTGTTATAAAAAGTTAGTGACCATATCAGAGTCCAGTAAGACTAACCCATTTCACATTTGGTCATCATCCAATTCAAAAGCCCAAACTCATTATCAAAATTGTTGTAACATCAGCCCACCCACGTAACATGTAGTGAGTTACCTCCAAGTCCAAACACACACACAAAAACAATGGCGCTGCAACTGTCGAAACTGCCGTTATTACGCCGTTACGGGTGGCTTAACTCCGTCAGCACCCATCTCTTCTTATCACCCCAAAATAATTACCTCTCTCAAAACCCAGGTTTAAATTACTATTTTTTATTTATTTATTACTTTTTACATCTAGCTTGTTAAAATATGTTTCTTTGTAGATAAATTTCATATTTTTATGTAAAAGTTATTGTTTTGGAATAAGAAAAGATATTCTTGAAATGACCCAAATGGCCAAATGTAAGGGGGGTTTGGTATTGCTTATTTTTTTTGCTGAAAAATAAATACTGTTTTGCTGTTTAAAAAAGGTACTTCTTATAATGGTGTTTGGATTTGCTTAATTTGTAAAAGATTCAAGAATACTCGAAAATATAATAATCAATATAGCTCATTTTGATAAGGGTTCATAAGTTATATACTTATATATGTTTGTAAAAAAGTAACTTTTATTCAGCAGGAATAAACTCTTTAAAATAAGCAACTTCTTATTTGTGTCACTTTACCTGAAAATAAGCGGATAAGCAGAAGCAATTTGGATAACACAAAACTGCTTCTGCTTTAGATTACGCAGATAATGGAAAAGCGGATAAAATAAGGGGGTGTTCGTTTAAGCTTACATGTGGGCTTATGAGCTTATTGGATTTCGGCTTATATTTTATAATCCCCAAATTTTCGGCTTATTTTGAGGCTTATGGGCTTATATAAGTTTATCATATTGTAATAAACTTATATAAGCTCACAAGTCTGAAAATAAGCCGGAAAATTGAAGATTATGAAATATAAGCCGAAAAACAAATAAGCTCCAAAGCCTCATATAAGCTTAAATAAACACCCCCTTAATTATTTTTCTGTCTATTAAAATGTTTTTGAAGTTCCTGAATGAGCCCTTGTTGTATGATTGTATGAATCTAAGTATGCTGTCAAATTATATAATGGTCTAATGAAAATATTTTTAGTTTGTTATGGTTTGATTTATATTTGAAGGATTCTGACTAGTTGTGCATTGTAATCCAGTGAGATGGACCTCAAGTCGTAATGATTGTCCAGTAAGAAGCTTCGCCACTCTGAAATCAGGAAAAGTTATACCGGCAAAGAAGTGAGTCATTCTATCTTTGTTACAAACTTGAAGATTAAACTTATATGGTACTTTATATATAAATGCTTTTTTATGCTTTAGAGTTGGATATGTATAGTTTGGTTCAAAAACTCTGTCTCATATAGCCTTATAGGCGAGTAGGGGTTGGATGTGCGTTTTGCTAGTGATTGTGGGATATTGAATGATCATCAGTTGTAACATTACGAACGAGGGCATGGTGCAGTGTCCTATAACATTCTATAGGTGCCAAAATGGCAACTATGGCGCCCCTATAATTGTTATACTGCACCGCCCCTTTGTGTTATAGGTGCCAACGCCATTTGCTTCACATTCGTTATGCGTTTTTTTTTTTTTTTTTTGAAATGTTATTTGGGAATGGGGAGGGTGTTTATGTTATACAAGTGTTATAGGGTACAAGCTGACGTGATGGCGCCTATAATTGTTATAACGCAGAAAATACGATAGGCTTTAACACAGAAAATTACAAAAAATAATAATATTGTGAAAAAACATGATATGTTTTGTGAAGTAGGGGTAAATGTGTATCAAGTTAGTTTACAAGAAAGTGGTACAATTAAATAATAAAAAAAATTGTTGCAGCTAGTATGAAACTGACTATTGGACATTAAAAAATCGTTGCAGCTAGTATAATTCTGTTTTACACTATGTTTATCGAAGCATTAAAAGCTGATGTGCAATTTCGAATTTATATTTTAGGAAGAAGAGACTGGATGAGGTATGCCTGGATAGATTTCAGCAATATAGTCGAAACTACATTCAATCATGGATCTTACAGGGTTAATACACATCTCTTAATACTATGTTTTCAATTCACTAGTTCCTCAAAACCAACACTCTGTTCCTCTGTATTTACACAGTGTAAATTTTTTACTTTAGGTAAAGTAATTGTTGACGGAAAAGTTGTCACCAAAGCTGGACATCCCGTTTCTGACAAATCCGTTGTGGAGATAAAGGCTGAAATACCCAAATACGTATGTAGGTGATTACTCTACCAATTAACTTACTTCTTATTTGAGTTCTCGCTTTATATATCAGTTCATTTTTATTAACTTTACCTTTACTTTAGAGCAGGACATAAGTTAGAAGCTGCCATTGAACAATTAGGTGTCGATGTTAATGGAAAAGTGGCTCTTGACTCAGGGTTGTCAACCGGGGGATTTACTGATTGCTTGCTTCAGTATGGTGCTTCTTTTGTTTATGGTGTTGATGTAGGTTATGGACAGGTAATGCAACTTATAAATAAACTGACAAATTACAATTTATATCAAGTATAAAAGAAACTTTATGGGTGTACTTCAATGGTAACTTTTACTAGGTGGCGGATAAAATTCGTCGAGATGAACGTGTATCTGTTATAGAGAGGACAAACTTGCGATATGTTGCTGAACTTCCTCAGAAAGTTGACATTGTGACTTTGGATCTTTCGTTCATTTCTATACTTCTGGTGAGCATTTTAACTTGTACGCGGAACACCTATTTTTTTTTTTTTTTTTAATAATTTTGTTCCCTCATTATTCTCTCGACTATAGGTCATGCCCGCTGTCATTAATCTGATGAAAGAAGAAGCTACATTAATTACACTAATTAAACCTCAATTCGAGGCTCGTAGATCTCAAGTAAGAAAAAGGCTCAGACTGCTCAGTTCATTTCATTTTTGTCTCCATTTCGTGGTCCCGTCTTTTGCGTCGTTGATCATTGACGTCAAGTTTAATTCTCTGTGGACAGGTGGGAGGAGGTGGAATTGTGAGAGATCCAGCGGTTCATAAAGAGGTATGGAGTTTGCATCTAGTAACGTTCCAAAGGGCCAAAAATGTTGACATTGTGTTTGACTAATTAATTTTTATGTATAGGTGCGTGAGAGGATCGTGAAGAATGTTGAAGATCTTGGATTCCAGTGTAATGGTTGGATAGAGTCTCCTTTAAAGGGTGCTGAAGGAAACATAGAATTCTTGGCTTGCTTTACTAGAACAACCAAAAAAACTATCGATTCAGACTCACCAGCTACAGTCACAATAGAGTAGATTTACAATTGTACGCCAAAAAAACATAATGCAAAGTGCAAAACCGCAGCATTTGTAAATTCGACTAGTAAGAATTTTTGTCGGAATCAATTTTGGTCTAAATATAAGTAACTTCAATACAAATTCAGCTGCACATGAAATGTGACAACTATCAAGAGTTTGCTTTGAATGTTTAACTGATGCTTTTGAGCATTTCAAAGGGCAATTTCAAACTGAACACTTGCCCAGCTACTGAAAACCATGATATTAAGTACTGTTCCTTTCCCCTTTTAGTTGTTAAGTCATCGCCTTCAAAAAGTAGCTTCATCCACTCGCTTGTTCCACATGGATGTAGCGTGTACCATGGTCTATTCAGGTACGGATGCTCCTACGGTCAACAAAATGAAACATATGAGATTAGTTTGTTCTTTTACATACAAAAGAATCAATGAACTTAACGATATAAGAACGAACTTGTTGAGTTATGAAGGTCCATTTGGATTCGATCAGTGCATTGGCCGATGTAGTTGGTAGGTTCTTTTTGATTTCTTCTAAGCTCAATGGTTGTCCATCTACACATTTAACAATTTTGAATATGACACATGTCTCACAGGTAACTTACAGTTGCAAATGTGATACAAGTAACTAAAAAAAAAATGCATTTTAAGACCCTGCAGACTAGTTTTTAGAAGATCAGCTTACCACTACTGTGTGCACGAAAGTAGAGCACCGGAACCCTGTACGAAGAGCTATATACCACATGAAAATCATATCGATATCCATCATCATCACTGCTGTGTACCTTGCGAATTTATACCATTTCATTATTGAGTATAATGTAACCGTCAAGTATATAGCACCATTTTCACATCATCTAAGAGGCTATAACTATCTTAGTCCTCCAGGCTTATAAGAATCGCAGCATTACTATTTTCGACACATTTACAAGTTCTATTCTACACATTTGACAAATAAGACTTTTGAACAAGGGAAAAGATTTATGCATACCAAAGTGGCATTATCGAGAGGTTCTCCGTGATCATTAGAACTGCCTTCATGGTCAAGCTTTTCCTGAATAAAAAAACACGAATCATCACAAAACGTATTTCATGTATTTGTAAATCATTTTCACGATATAGTTCTGAAGTCAAACCTTGAGATCTCTTTGTAAGTCTACATTTTGTAATGACAAATATCCATCATTATTTTTATGAGCTGAGAATCCCAATCTATTTGAACAATCAATCCACGACCACTCAGGAAAACCAGAATTGTACTTTTTCCATTTCTCGGCAAATGCATTAGCAGCAATCTGGAAATCACTTGACGAGAGGCTTCCATCGCAAGTTGCCTTGTCGGGAACCATTAAAACCTGAAAAATTGCCATTCATCTCAATCATATGATCGAATTTTAGAGCTGTTTAATGTCTTTATCTGCTTAATGCTTCGGAAATTAAGCCAATTTAGGGGGGGTGGGGGTTTGGAATTGCTTATTTTAAACTGCTTATCAAGTTTGAAATAAACAGGTGCCAGCTTGTTCCTTCATTCAAACACTTCAATGTGTTTTAAAAGCAAGATAAGCAGTTTAAATAAGCAATCCCAAACACTCTCAAAATATTTATTCAAAAAAGCTTATTTTATTGAGTAATCCCAAACACCCACTAAACATGTAACCACAAAATTAGTCAATATTCAACTTGCCCTAATTCTGCTGGAGTTTCAATTAGATTATTAGAAACAAAAACTCTTAATTTCATATTTAGCACTAAAATCTAATGGGAATGAAACTTATAAATTTAATACCTGTTGATGTAACGAACAAATGATTAAAAGGTTTCCAGAGTTTACAAAGATGTTTATTTTTTGTTTTTTTTTTTTTTTATAAAAATAATTCATTTACACAAACAGACCCCAAAAGTCTGAATACTTTACTAAATTGACCCATTTTCAGAAATATATATCAAAATTGCCCAAAAGTTTTGCTATATTACCAAACTGACCCATTTCTTTTTTAGCATCAAAAAATACCCGAGAATCGCTTGACATTTTTCAGTTTTGTTCCAAAATCAAGGACCTTTCATAAAATTTCTGCTAATCTGGGACCACTTGGCCCGTTTGTTGATGACATCATCAAGCTGGGTCAAGACTAAAACTGATTTGTAAGTCCTCTTAGGCAATCTTGACGCTATGTACGGAAAAAGTAGGCCTTCCTCGAAACCATGTTGCCGGTTTTTTGAATATTTTGACGATCTGATTGAATTTTGTCCGTTTTTAGGCAAGATATACATCTATATTGGATATTAGAGGGCTTGTGTTCTAATGATATCCCAAATTGTATTAGAAGCTGCCAAACCAATAGTGTATATTGTGTGAGATAAATAGTTGTCGTTCCAAAAAAAAAAAAAAAAAAAAAAAAAAAAAAAAAAAAAAATCTATATTGGGTACTTTGGTGAATTTATCTTTAAAAATTATACATACTTGTGTATGCGTATACGTTTAAGTTTAAAATTTGTTATGATACGTGCTTGTATGTGTTGGGATTTTATAATCAAGTTAACCATTAACTACGAGTACGCAGCGGATAATGGATCTAGTTTACAATTATAGTTAACACGTATAATAAACAAACAAAGAATAAAAGAGAACAAGAAAACTAACCCTCGTAGACACCCGCAAAAGAAACTAATAGTGGTTAAAATACCACCTCTACGGTTGCTCACACAAACACGTCAAACAAATACTTTACGATGCTAGTCGCTTGCTTCACGTATACAACCAAACAAACTTGTGTTTTTGTTGTAGCTTAAACACGATCGAATCTTATATAAAAGATACGTTCGATCGTATTTATAAAAGAAAGATAGTAACAAAGCAAGAATTAATATTCTTGTAATATATCTTCTTTGTGCTCTGCTGATTGGATCGAATACCAAAGTGGCTTGATATGTTTGAAAGTCAAACAAACCACACTTTGTGTTCTGCTGTTTGGATAACAAAAGAAAGGAAAAAGCAATTGTACGTAGGGTATATAATTCTTTTAAGATTGTGTCGTCTATTTTAATGAGGCCAAAGGGTGTTTATATAGCACCCAACTTGTCCAACAAGTCATTATTATTCACTCCATTAATTTGCCACAACCGACACATAGCCCCCTCCTAGAACCTTCCCATAACTGGCCACATTGGAAGGAGGTCCGGGAGTTTCGTTTTCCGACATCCAAGTCCCTCTCTTTTATATTTAACATATATTTAAATTAGTTAAATTATTACGTGAAACATATTAAACACTTAATAAATATAACAATTATATATATTAATTATTTAATAAACGTACTCTTCGTGTATTAACGTGTGTGCCCCCAATAGACTCACACATTTCTAGTCGTATAACGGCTAATCTAACTACCATAACCCAACAGCTCCCACTTGGGAGTTGGAGTAGCAGACACCATATATACCAACGACGGAAACGTCTAGCAACACTCACATTCGTTATTGAACTAGAAATGTCTGAGATAAAGTTTCAAAAAATATTCTCAGTAGCATGGTTATTTATTTCTTGCTATAATCATCCCTTGTTATAGATACCGTTAAACCATGGATATGGATCCTAACTCATTCCATATAGTTTAACCATTTAGATTCTCGTTATAGAATTTAATTCAGATATACCAAATGTAATCAAGAATCATCTTGCATTACCCTTTGGGTTTGGCCAAACAATTATCTGATTAATTCTGGAGAGGGCCCATGGTATCTTTCTGCACATATCAAGTGGAGTAACAAATCATTTGTTGACTACAAGTGTTGTGGATGTTGCTTCACATCACTTCGAAAAATAGCTTTTATAACTACCTTATTCAGGACAACGTTTGGCATATAATTACAAAAGTGATATCCACACATAACAGAACTTCCTTGTATCTCAAGTCTAAGGATGACTTAATAAACCATTTTCAACATCTTACTCATGACAAGGATCCAAAAGTAAATGTTCGAAAGTTGGGGTATCCAATATGCATCCCTCGTGAATACATATGAGTTTGGCGGGAACAATCCACATTCTCATAGAAAATAACCAACACTCACATTTGCCTTGCATAACAATATTTCTAAATTGTTAACCGACAATGGACATATTTAGAACGACAAAATCATTCAAGGATTAAACATGCAAATATATGATAACAATTATTATATGAATGAATAACAAATACCAAGTATCTTTATTAATCATAAAGTAAAAATTGTCTTACAATCCCAATTATCCAAATACTAAAAACAGATATGCATGAGACTAATTAGCAAGTTGAAGTCTAATGTTTCCAACATTCTCAACTTTTCTTTACAAGAAAACTAGATAGTCATCTGAGTAAACTTTCCGAATACTAGTTTCAAATTTCACATATAGTGAGGGATTTGAAATATATGATGAGTGTCTTATCTCATATGCTCATACTACTGCAAGTGTCATAGTATGGAGATGTCGCCCTACCTTGCATAAGGTATTAGAAGTCAACGACATACTGACAATCATCTTTACAGTTTCTTAAAATGTAAAGTATTCTTTATTCCTTAATGTGTAATGCAACAATGCTCTTCGTTGAGCATATCTAGTTAGCAGATTTATCATAAATGATAAAATCCTACTTTAACTAGTTTTAATTATCCTCTAGCATCATTGTACGTATACAATACTATGCTTTATAATTCGTAAACATCTGTATTAACAATAATTTAAATACTCTCAATTAGATATTGTTGTTGTCAGCTCATCTTGCTCTAGTGCAAAAGTAACAACCAGTCTTATACACAATATAATATATACATGACAAATCCTTAGTTAAAAACATAAGGTTTCCATCCATGTAATAAATTATTCCAAGTGAAATATACCATTTAAGACTTGCTTGAATGATATATTGCATTTGTGTTGGACTTAATTTTTCGCATATGTTTATTCCAAATAAACATTTATTCCAAGGTTGTTTGTTCTATTCCCTAAATCCCAAGTGAAGTTTCATTCCAAGCTTAACGATTAAAATCTAGCTTAAATGGAATGATACCATCAATATGTTATACAACATATGAATTTTAAGGAAAAACATAGTGCTCCCACTTAATGTCAGATGTAATCAGGAGTTATCTTAATTCAATCAAAATCATATTGTAATTAAATTCAAGATCTCAGCTCCTAGATGCATGATCCAATCCAAACTTGGATTGCTTAAACTTGTATACTACATAAAGATTATATAAACTCATAACCATTTTGATTACACACCGTCCTCGCAAAAGGTAATCATAAAGGAAAGATTTATAAAACTTAATTGTCATATTCCACATTCAAGGAAACATGTATGACAATTAATTATCTTTATTTAATTAATGCATGTATATAAGAAAAATTTAATCACAGTCAATTGCTTGAGTAGGATTAAAACTTCTTATTATAAGCCATGCATTAATATGTATACAACTTTGTCCTTGTGAGCCTTTCTTCAAAAGAAACTCATTCCAACCTCATAGGTTAACTATTAGGCAAAATAACAATCAAGCTCAAAACATTGATTTGCCTTTTAAGGACTGCATCTTTTCATTCATAATTCTAAGACATTATCAGATTCAAGATGTGATAATGTACCTTATCAGTTAGCAGATTTTCAATGATCCTCTAACTTATATCCCTCAGCATTGATATTAAAATATCACTCAAGTGATGAGGCATCCTTGCGGATTTATGAATGAGGGTAACATTATACTTCGGTCGACATTTACATGTTTAACCTTAGTATGACATTAATAAGTGGATTTTAGAAGGTTATGTATTTGTTCTTGAATATCTTCAAGATTTGTAGATGCTCCCACTTACTTTTGTAAGTAGAGACAATTCTCTAAATACTAAGTATTTAAGCAACAATAAATTGTTCTTTATTTGGGAACCACAAAATACATTTCAAGTTCTCATCTCTAGTGTAAAACCCTAAAATCTAAAATGTGTAAAAAGACCAAAATGCCCCTGCTAGTTTAAAATTTAATTAAAAGCTTATAATGTATCAAATAAATTCCAAACTTCTGACAATACACAAGTGTTGCTTCCAAATAATTTTGACAACCTTATTTAACATTTATACAAGTGGTAAAATTACCAAAATACCCCTATTATTGCCGAATGAATAATATTTAGTTATATTATGATTTTAAAATGTATTAAATTGGTAAATGAGGAAATAATCAATTAAGATATTGCCTAACCATTTTTGCCGAAATCTTTGGTCCAATCCCCCCCCTTTCACCGGCCATATCATTATTTATTCAATTCTTATCACTTTTCTTTTCCCTAAAGAAATCCGAAAATCCTAAACTCTACATAAAATTCGTTAGCCTTCATACGATTTTCTGGAGGTGTGTGACCATTTTTCCCGTGTTCTTCATCATCTAAAGGAAGCTAGAAAAATACGTTTGAGGTCGTGTGGTGCTTGGTTCGAGTGTGGTGATTTTCTTTTATCGCTAACACATTAAGTAAGTATATTCGACTATAATTCATTCGACACATCTAAAATTCGTTTCTCATTTTTCTTGTGTCCCTCATATCATATGTGACTTGTGAAAATTGGTTTCAAGATTTTTAGATCGTTCGTGAAGCTGTGGTGAATTTCGTTCGTTTTGGCCTATACGCGTGAGAAAGAATTCGTGCTAGCCATTCCTCACGTTCTAATTTCGGTTTGACATTTTTCCTGAGTCTCTTATGATCCTAGAACACCAAATAAAATAATTATAACATGTCATGCATGATCTACGAATTATTTGCTAATTAAATCAATAAAACATGTGTAAATTATAAAATATAGCATGCGGATTTTTTAAGGCTTCGAAATTATTTTATTCTTGTGTAATATAATCAATTATGATCTGGAAAAATAATGGAAGAATTATCATGGCTTGAATCTTGAGGTTTCGAAATTATTTAGTTAATCGGATTTAGGGTAAATCGTGTAAATAGGAAAAGAAAATGCATGCGAATTGATTTTGTGAATTAGGGTTTGTTATTGTGATCATGAATAGTATTTGATAATGAGATAATGATTAGAAATGATTAGGGATCAAGTAGGGTTTGGTTTGTTAAAGAATTAGGGTTAACGATTTGAAATTAAATATAAAAGGGGGTGTTTTGTAAATATTACAATTCATGGGTTATTTTTTTCATGTTCTATAGATCATGTAAGACTTGTAAAAATTATAAAATGAAGGGTCTATATGTAAAAATCATGAGAAAATGAATTTAGTTGTATTTGTTAATTCGAATTGGAAATGTAATAAATACAAGGGCTAAACATGTAATTTCTGAAAAGTTGAGGTCAATTTGTGTTATTAATGATATTTAGGGTCTAAGGTGAAAATTTGGATATTTATTGGGCTAATATGTAATTATTATTAATTAATGATTTAAATGTAAATTCTAAGGACTTAATATGTAACTTTACTAAATGGAGGGACCTAATGTGTAAATATGAAATAATTAAAGGTCTGATTGTATAACTCACTAAAATAGGTACTCATGATGTAAATGTGATAAACCAAGGGTTTAATGAGTAATTATGCATGTTTGAAGGTTTAAAATGTAATTTTGGAAGTTCAGGGGTATAAAATGTAAATTGTGAAAACCTGAGGACCAAAGGTGTAAATATGATAAAGATACTTTGTTTCCAGCAAATATTGATCTAATTAAGTTATGTACTAAATATCTCTAAAAGTGGAAACCTTCTAATTATGGAAACTTTCTAAAAGTGGAAACTTACTAAAAAGGGAAAGTTACTTAAAATGGAAAGACGTTTAATTAAGAATGATTTGTAATCCCCTTCTACTCCTTTAGGTGTGAAGAAGGAGAGACCTTGAGCTTTCCCTCATTTCTGTGCTTGTTTCTATTTTTGCTTTCGTCATAAGGTACGGATACTCTACCCTTTTTATGAAAGGGTGTCTTATCACCTATGCTTCGATGTTGAGTTATGAACCTTTTGCTATGAACCTTTTGATATGAACCTTTTTATATGACTTTGAGATTCACTTTTGACATGACCTTGAGATATGCTTTGATATGACTTTGAGATGAACCCGTTTGCATGACTTTGAGACTTGACTCTTAGTTTGATACCCGAGCCACCTTTTTGTTTCCTAGCCAGGAAGGTAACCTGGCCATGTCTGTGATGCACCACTGGCATGACTCCTGTGTGGGGGAGTGATTTCTCACGCCGTCCCCTTTTATATTATGATATGGCCATTATGATTTTGAGATTATGATTTTGAGATGACTTTGAGTGGGGGCGTATGGATTGCAATCCTAGGCATGTATGTTTAGTGGATTTAACTATGACTTTGAGTATGACTTTGAGGTGACTGGTGCATGTGTGCTATACACGCCTTTCACATTTATGGGAGCTGATCACTCCACCCCTTTTGATACATGAGGACACCCCTCATATTATCTGGTTGCCTGAGAGGTATCCCCTCTGATTGTGAGATCTTGACTTTGAGTATTATGATGTTGAGATATGACTTTGAGTATGGGCTCGTGGTGGATGACTATCCTATATATCTTCTATTTCTTCTTGCATTGATTATACCTTATGACATTCCCCTTTGCTTCATTATATTTCTGTTTCGTTATCTTTGCTTGTTATTATGTATCTGTTCACTGAGCTTTGTAAGCTCAGCCGCACGTTTTCTTTTCCGTGTGCGGCAGGTATCTAGCTGGGAGATGGATTTATGCTTGGGATGAGAGTTAGTGGAGCTTTTGCCTTAGATGATGTCCTACCCTAGTCTTACCATTTTATTCAGCATATTGATATTGAATCTATTTCGTTATGTATTTCCTTGGGATATATTCTTCCTTTCATTTGAGACTTATGTATTGAATTCCAGTCGTGTTGACTTGGTTTATTTCATGATTATGTTTATTCTGGTTCCCAACCTCTGAAATCTGTAAAGATTATTTCGGCTATGAAAGCCCGAACGTTGATCTCGCATGGCTGTCTTGGTTTTCTTGCCTCTATTAAAGATACCTCTGTCGATGTTCCTAGCATTGATAGTATTCGTATTGTGCGCGATTTTGCCGATGTATTTCCGGATGAACTTCCTGGCATTCCTCCTGCTAGAGAAGTCGAGTTTTGTATTGATCTGATTCCTGGTGCCGAACCCATATCTAAAGCTCCTTACCGCATGGCACCGATTGAATTAAAAGAATTAAAGGAGCAACTGCAAGAACTGTTGGAAAACGGTTTTATTCGTCCGAGCGTATCTCCTTGGGGTGCCCCCGTGTTGTTTGTTAAGAAGAAAGACGGGAGCATGCGTCTTTGTATCGATTATCGAGAGCTTAACCGTATTACGATTCGTAACCGCTATCCTCTTCCTCGCATTGATGATCTGTTCGACCAGTTGCAAGGAGCGAGGCATTTCTCTAAAATTGATCTGAGGTCTGGATATCACCAGCTTAGGGTGAGGGAGCAGGATGTTCCCAAAACGGCCTTTCGCACTCGGTACGGTCACTATGAATTCTTGGTTATGCCTTTTGGTCTGACCAATGCTCCTGCTGTGTTTATGGACCTAATGAACCGGGTATTCCATGAATTTCTCGATAAGTTCGTCATTGTCTTCATAGATGATATCCTTGTGTACTCTAAAACCGAGGCGGAGCACGAGCAACATCTTAGTGTGGTTCTGGAGATTCTTCGACAGCAGAAATTGTATGCAAAGTTTTCGAAGTGCGAGTTTTGGTTGGATCGAGTGGCTTTCTTGGGTCACATTGTTTCTGCAGACGGCATCACGATGGATCCGGCAAAGGTTGAGGCTATCACAAAATGGCCAAGACCTACAAATGTGACGGAAGTGAGGAGTTTTCTGGGTCTCGCTGGGTATTATAGGAGATTTGTTGAGGGCTTTTCGCGTCTTGCATTGCCCTTAACACAGTTGATGAGGAAAGGGGAGAAGTTTATTTGGACTGATGAGCGAGAGAGTAGTTTTGAGGAGTTGAAGAAGCGGTTAGTGTCGGCACCTATCTTAACTCTTCCATCGGGTTCCGGCGGTTTTCAGATTTATAGCGATGCATCGAAGAAAGGTTTAGGATGTGTTTTGATGCAGCATGGTAAGGTTATCGCCTATGCTTCGAGGCAGCTGAAGCCTTATGAGGTGAACTATCCGACGCATGATCTAGAGTTAGCAGCTGTGGTTTTCGCGCTAAAGATTTGGCATCATTATTTGTATGGAGAGACCTGCGACATCTTCACCGATCATAAGAGTCTTAAATACATCTTCACCCAGAAAGAGTTGAATATGAGACAGAGGCGTTGGTTGGAGCTTCTGAAAGATTATGATGCTAATATTCAGTATCATCCCGGAAAGGCGAATGTGGTTGCTGATGCTCTGAGTAGGAAATCCGGTATGATTGCGAGTTTGGAGTTTGAGCCTCGTATTCTGCATGATTTAGAGCTTCTGGATGTGGAGTTTTGTGTTCGTGGTCATGGTGGTTATTGGGCTAGCCTTACGGTGGAGTCCAATCTTATCTTGCGAATTAAGGAAGCTCAGAAAGAGGATGGTGAGTTGTGGGCTATAGTTCAAAATGTTGAGGACGGCAAGCAATCAGAGTTTAGAGTTGATGATTCCGGTGTAGTGTGGTTTGAGGATCGTCTCTGTGTTCCCAACGATCCTGAGCTTAAGGAGGCTGTTCTATCAGAGGCTCATAGTTCCCCTTTCACCATACATCCTGGTTCTACCAAGATGTACCGGGACCTTAAGCAACACTTCTGGTGGGGCGGTATGAAACAAGATGTGGCTTCGTTCGTGGCAAAGTGTTTGATTTGTCAGCAGGTTAAGATCGAACATCAGAGAGCTAGTGGGTTGCTTCAGCCGTTAGAGATTCCGAAGTGGAAATGGGAGGAGATTTCCATGGACTTTGTGACAGGTTTACCTCCTACTCGTAGGAAGCATGATGCGATTTGGGTGGTCGTCGATCGACTAACCAAGTCTGCACACTTCCTCCCTATTCGTGTGGACTACAGTGTTAGTAAATTGGCGGACATATTTCAGCAGGAAATCGTTAGGCTTCATGGTATGCCTACGGCCATTATATCAGATAGGGATCCTCGGTTTACGTCACGCTTCTGGAAGGGATTGCATAAGGCATGGGACACGCGCCTTAAGTTCAGTACAGCTTTTCACCCTCAGACGGATGGTCAGTCGGAGAGGACCATTCAGACTTTAGAGGACATGTTGAGGGCATGTGCCTTAGAGTGGACTGGTAGCTGGGACGATTATTTGTGTTTGGTAGAGTTCGCATATAACAACAGTTGGCACTCGAGTATTCGTATGGCTCCCTTCGAGATGTTATATGGTCGGAAATGTAGGGCTCCGGTTTGTTGGAACGAGGTAGGTGAACGCGTTATTGAGGGACCGGAGTTAGTCCAGATCGCTACCGAGAAAGTGGATGTTGCTAGGGAGAAGTTAAAGGAAGCTAGAGCTCGTCAAAAGAGTTACGCTGACAAGCATCGGCGTGATTTGGAATTTCGCGTTGGTGATCGGGTATTTCTTAAGGTTTCGCCGTTTCGAGGAGTTAAACGTTTTGGAATTAAGGGAAAGCTCAGTCCTCGATTCATTGGGCCGTTTGAGATTTTGGACCGTATCGGAGAGGTTTCGTATCGTTTAGCTCTTCCTCCGCAGTTATCACATGTTCACGACGTCTTTCATGTATCTCTCCTGAGGGGATACAATTATCATCCTCTGCATGTGGTGTCTTATCCTTTTGATCAGATCCAGCCAGATATGTCTCTTCCGGAGGAGCCGGAAGCTGTCCTTGATCGCCAAGAGCGAGTTATGAGACGTAAAGTTATTCCTTTTGTTAAGATTCTTTGGCGGAACCACCCAGAGCGGGAAGCTACCTGGGAGACCGAGGAGTCTATTCGAGCTAGTTATCCTCATTTTGTTTTCTGATTCTGGTATGTCTCTATTTTGTTTCCGATTCGTTTCATTCTGATTCTTTGCAAATTTCGGGGACGAAATTTTTCTGTTAGAGGGGAAGAAGTTGTAAAACCCTAAAATCTAAAATGTGTAAAAAGACCAAAATGCCCCTGCTAGTTTAAAATTTAATTAAAAGCTTATAATGTATCAAATAAATTCCAAACTTCTGACAATACACAAGTGTTGCTTCCAAATAATTTTGACAACCTTATTTAACATTTATACAAGTGGTAAAATTACCAAAATACCCCTATTAGTGCCGAATGGATAATATTTAGTTATATTATGATTTTAAAATGTATTAAATTGGTAAATGAGGAAATAATCAATTAAGATATTGCCTAACCATTTTTGCCGAAATCTTTGGTCCAATCCCCCCCCTTTCACCGGCCATATCATTATTTATTCAATTTTTATCACTTTTCTTTTCCCTAAAGAAATCCGAAAACCCTAAACTCTACATAAAATTCGTTAGCCTTCATACGATTTTCTGGAGGTGTGTGACCATTTTTCCCGTGTTCTTCATCATCTAAAGGAAGCTAGAAAAATACGTTTGAGGTCGTGTGGTGCTTGGTTCGAGTGTGGTGATTTTCTTTTATCGCTAACACATTAAGTAAGTATATTCGACTATAATTCATTCGACACATCTAAAATTCGTTTCTCATTTTTCTTGTGTCCCTCATATCATATGTGACTTGTGAAAATTGGTTTCAAGATTTTTAGATCGTTCGTGAAGCTGTGGTGAATTTCGTTCGTTTTGGCCTATACGCGTGAGAAAGAATTCGTGCTAGCCATTCCTCACGTTCTAATTTCGGTTTGACATTTTTCCTGAGTCTCTTATGATCCTAGAACACCAAATAAAATGATTATAACATGTCATGCATGATCTACGAATTATTTGCTAATTAAATCAATAAAACGTGTGTAAATTATAAAATATAGCATGCGGATTTTTTAAGACTTCGAAATTATTTTATTCTTGTGTAATATAATCAATTATGATCTGGAAAAATAATGGAAGAATTATCATGGCTTGAATCTTGAGGTTTCGAAATTATTTAGTTAATCGGATTTAGGGTAAATCGTGTAAATAGGAAAAGAAAATGCATGCGAATTGATTTTGTGAATTAGGGTTTGTTATTGTGATCATGAATAGTATTTGATAATGAGATAATGATTAGAAATGATTAGGGATCGAGTAGGGTTTGGTTTGTTAAAGAATTAGGGTTAACGATTTGAAATTAAATATAAAAGGGGGTGTTTTGTAAATATTACAATTCATGGGTTATTTTTGTCATGTTCTATAGATCATGTAAGACTTGTAAAAATTATAAAATGAAGGGTCTATATGTAAAAATCATGAGAAAATGAATTTAGTTGTATTTGTTAATTCGAATTGGAAATGTAATAAATACAAGGGCTAAACATGTAATTTCTGAAAAGTTGAGGTCGATTTGTGTTATTAATGATATTTAGGGTCTAAGGTGAAAATTTGGATATTTATTGGGCTAATATGTAATTATTATTAATTAATGATTTAAATGTAAATTCTAAGGACTTAATATGTAACTTTACTAAATGGAGGGACCTAATGTGTAAATATGAAATAATTAAAGGTCTGATTGTATAACTCACTAAAATAGGTACTCATGATGTAAATGTGATAAACCAAGGGTTTAATGAGTAATTATGCATGTTTGAAGGTTTAAAATGTAATTTTGGAAGTTCAGGGGTATAAAATGTAAATTGTGAAAACCTGAGGACCAAAGGTGTAAATATGATAAAGATACTTTGTTTCCAGCAAATATTGATCTAATTAAGTTATGTACTAAATATCTCTAAAAGTGGAAACCTTCTAATTATGGAAACTTTCTAAAAGTGGAAACTTACTAAAAAGGGAAAGTTACTTAAAATGGAAAGACGTTTAATTAAGAATGATTTGTAATCCCCTTCTACTCCTTTAGGTGTGAAGAAGGAGAGACCTTGAGCTTTCCCTCATTTCTGTGCTTGTTTCTATTTTTGCTTTCGTCATAAGGTACGGATACTCTACCCTTTTTATGAAAGGGTGTCTTATCACCTATGCTTCGATGTTGAGTTATGAACCTTTTGCTATGAACCTTTTGATATGAACCTTTTTATATGACTTTGAGATTCACTTTTGACATGACCTTGAGATATGCTTTGATATGACTTTGAGATGAACCCGTTTGCATGACTTTGAGACTTGACTCTTAGTTTGATACCCGAGCCACCTTTTTGTTTCCTAGCCAGGAAGGTAACCTGGCCATGTCTGTGATGCACCACTGGCATGACTCCTGTGTGGGGGAGTGATTTCTCACGCCGTCCCCTTTTATATTATGATATGGCCATTATGATTTTGAGATTATGATTTTGAGATGACTTTGAGTGGGGGCGTATGGATTGCAATCCTAGGCATGTATGTTTAGTGGATTTAACTATGACTTTGAGTATGACTTTGAGGTGACTGGTGCATGTGTGCTATACACGCCTTTCACATTTATGGGAGCTGATCACTCCACCCCTTTTGATACATGAGGACACCCCTCATATTATCTGGTTGCCTGAGAGGTATCCCCTCTGATTGTGAGATCTTGACTTTGAGTATTATGATGTTGAGATATGACTTTGAGTATGGGCTCGTGGTGGATGACTATCCTATATATCTTCTATTTCTTCTTGCATTGATTATACCTTATGACATTCCCCTTTGCTTCATTATATTTCTGTTTCGTTATCTTTGCTTGTTATTATGTATCTGTTCACTGAGCTTTGTAAGCTCAGCCGCACGTTTTCTTTTCCGTGTGCGGCAGGTATCTAGCTGGGAGATGGATTTATGCTTGGGATGAGAGTTAGTGGAGCTTTTGCCTTAGATGATGTCCTACCCTAGTCTTACCATTTTATTCAGCATATTGATATTGAATCTATTTCGTTATGTATTTCCTTGGGATATATTCTTCCTTTCATTTGAGACTTATGTATTGAATTCCAGTCGTGTTGACTTGGTTTATTTCATGATTATGTTTATGGGCTTCCGCTGTGAATATGTATGCATGCTTTGATTTGTCACCATAATGTGATGCTTCTACCCTTGTCGGGTTGGGGTGTTACATCTAGATTGTTAATAAAATGCTTCATAAGATTATAACAAATTCAAAACTTAAATCAAGACATAATGGAATACCTTCCAACAACTATAATTAAGGTTTGTAGCAAAACCCTAATTTTGTATCACCCTTTAACCAAAAACCTTAGCAACAGTTTTGTGTTTCGTCGAGCTAGGAGGAACACCAATACTACAATCTTCAAGCTAGGAAGTGTAGAAAAATCAAAAACCCAAAAGGGTTTAGGATTCGATTGGTTTGAGTGGAAAAACCAAAAATCCCTAAAGGTTTAGGGGTTTCGGTCATGGGTTGTCTTGAATACCTTCTAGGTTTGAACCATATTGAGTATGTCCACGACACACGCAATTTTCTAACCTTAATAGATTTTGGAGGCAGAGCAATTAAAGCTATCATGAATCAAACAATATGAATATAGTTTGTTTCAACACATTAGACATACCATAATAATGTGGTATTCTATGAGTATTGGAATTGTGAGACTATATCAGAATTCCATAGATAACTTAATTCTCTTTGGATCAAATACTTGTCAATTGGGTCGAGCCAAATTGCATATTAAGTATTTTCGAACCAAGTGCATGCTATAATGTATATTTTTTGAATAATACAAGAACCTTATGCTCATGTGTTCACAAGAAGACAGAACTGTTCAAGAATTATATGTTCATATGTTTACAAGAAAACAGAACATGTCAATAATACATTATAAGTCTTTGAATAATTCAAATGCCTCATGTTTATGTGTTAACAAGAAGACATAACAATTTTACTTTATACTTTATATTATAAGTCATTGATTAATTCAAGGACTTTATAATTATGTCTTAACATGTAAACATAATTATACTAACAAAAGTAATCATGAACGCAAACTCTTGAGTTCTGTAGTAATTTCAAGTTAATTTTATACTTCAGAATTATGATTATTATCATTTAACCATAATTATGTTGATTAAAACATGTAGTCGAATTGTTGAAGTATCTTTACACTATATCATGACATTTGAATGTAGTAGGGCAACAAACATATTGCGTGTTCAAGTCCTAGTAGAATGATTAGCTTTCTTACCTTGCGGTCAAGAGAAACCAATAATATGTTGTTCCTTGCACACACTTTGAGATTTCTCCCACTTGTGTAAGGCACAACATCATATTATGAAAACAAACAACATGTTATTGATTGTGTAAACAATATGATAATGTCATAGATATTACAAGTAGTTTTAGAACCATAACCTTTAATAAGGAATTGTGGATTATTATTCTATAGATAACGTTCAGAAAGAAACAGCAGAAAGGCAACGAGTTATCTAATAAAATAAAATGCAATTATCCTTAAACAATGGTCGTTCATATTCGGAAAGTAATGAATTATTTCAAAGCAAGTTTGAAATGATATGGGTGACTAACAAGGAAATAAATCTCGTAGCTCCCACTGAAATTGACAACATTACAAGAATGTTATTTCAGTAATAAAACGCAATGCTCCCACTGGATTTGTCAACATTGTAAGTGTTACATTGCCAGTAGAAAGCATATTGCAATTCAATACACTTTCCTATTCTCTTCGAATGCCTACAAGTAGCAATGTACTTAGGTATTGTACAGAGTATATGAAGTCCTACTTATGTAGATGAGGGACTAGCCATTCATGCTTTCATTTAACTTGAATAGTTAGCATGCAGTTCCTCCTTTATCGTCTACATAGCCCCAAGGGTATTTAGCACTATAAGGAATAATAAGAGTCCAAGAAAAATACCTAGCGAATATGCTAGTAATTTCTTTACTCTTTGCGGTTTAAACTCATACATCGTGACAAGTGCAAGATGTCATTTATTTTGGTAGCTATAGACAAAATGTTTTCTAGTTACACAAAATATTTTATCTTTCAATTATTTCAATACCGGAAAAGGGTAATGAAAGATCATAAATGAGTTTAAAAATTGTAATCCTATCTTAGTTTGTCAACTAAGGAGAAATAAATAGGAATAAGTCTCACTCTTCTTACCAGGAAAAGAGACTAAGTGTGTCTTTTTAAGAAAAAACAAACTTTTGTTTACGAATTATGTTGCAACAACACAATTTTAATCAGAACATAGAAAGTTCAATGTTAGTATTTTCGATAATTAAATTCTTAAAAGAATTAACTACCCAATTAATTACTAATTAAAACTAAGATCCACTTGACCTCCCGATTATTACCGGAGGTCTGACAAGCGTGTAAAGAAGTAGGGCAAGAGGTAAGCGATGAGCGTTAATTGCATAAACTGCAACTCTTAGACTTATGAGACTGATCAAGACATTAGTAGACAAGTAATAATGTCATGAGCATGTTTAGTCTCATCTTATGCCTCGGATCCAAAGTCTGACCAAGCATACTCGAAATAAGTCGACCAAGCAAGAACGTGCAAATATCGCCAAAGGTCTGACCAATGAGCAAAATTCGCCATGGGTTGAAATGGCCCTAAGGTCTGACCAAAGAGGTCAAGTCAAATGCACGTGTTCTTGGTTGGGTGACATAGACTTAAAATTTTCATATAGGGTATACACATAAATGTGATAAAATTGTGTACAAAGAAGCATGCAAAACAACTTTGTAGCACTTTATTTTAAAAACTTTTAGTAATGACACTGTAGTGATCATCATGGTTCACGGTAGCTCTAATCGAACTCGCAAGGAGGCGGAGGACCGGGTCAGCGCGAAGCTATGACCGGAAATCTTGTAGGTGTGACTGTGCGCACCGCCTGAAACCCCCCTTATAGTTTGTTCTAGTGGGTGAGCCGTACTTCCCAAGTGTCCATAGCATCCAGTTTTTAATTTCATTAAAACTTGTTTCAATAATTTAGGTCACTTAATTTTACAAAAACAATTTTCCACGAATCAAATAGCAGGTCACAATGAGCATGGTATTTAGGCGTGTAAATTAAGACCATATTAATGTCATCTTTTTATAGGTATTAGTCCTATTTTATTTTTAGGTTTAGGCGTGTAAACATGTAGGCTAAAAATAAAAATCACCAAAGAACATAATACTAAAACATGACAATAATATTAACAAGTAAACATTTAGATCCGAGAACTCTAGCAAGTCTTCCCCACAAAGAGAACCATAAGACCCTCACTAGGTTTTCATCAAGTGCCTAGATCGCCACATGCATCACAAAAAATGATTGCGTAGGTCTTATAGCCGGAATACACACATAAAATAATCATGGCAAACTTATTAACTTTTATTTTTTTGCTATTTTATGTATCTAATTAACCGTTAATTAATTCGTTTGTGTCTTGTTATTTTTTATTAATTAATGACAAGTATTGCATTATAGTTGTCAAAACAAAAATAAAACAAATAACTAAGTTAGATTTCATGCAGCCTTTTCGCGTGTTTATTAAATCGTGTAACCCATAATCGATAAACGAGATGGCTCGTGATGCCACTGTTGGGATTTTATAATCAAGTTAACCATTAACTACGAGTACGCAGCGGATAATGGATCTAGTTTACAATTATAGTTAACACGTATAATAAACAAACAAAGAATAAAAGAGAATAAGAAAACTAACCCTCGTAGACACCCGCAAAAGAAACTAATAGTGGTTAAAATACCACCTCTACGGTTGCTCACACAAACACGTCAAACAAATACGTTACGATGCTAGTCGCTTGCTTCACGTATACAACCAAACAAACTTGTGTTTTTGTTGTAGCTTAAACACGATCGAATCCTATATAAAAGATACGTTCGATCGTATTTATAAAAGAAAGATAGGAACAAAGCAAGAATTAATATTCTTGTAATATATCTTCTTTGTGCTCTGCTGATTGGATCGAATACCAAAGTGGCTTGATATGTTTGAAAGTCAAACAAAGCACACTTTGTGTTCTGCTGATTGGATAACAAAAGAAAGGAAAAAGCAATTGTACATGGGGTATAATTCTTTTGATATTGTGTCGTATGTTTTAATGAGGCCAAGGGGTGTTTATATAGCACCCAACTTGTCCAACAAGTCATTATTATTCACTCCATTAATTTGTCACAACCGACACATAACATAGCCCCCTCCTAGAACCTTCCCATAACTGGCCACATTGGAAGGAGGTCCGGGAGTTTCGTTTTCCGACATCCAAGTCCCTCTCTTTTATATTTAACATATATTTAAATTAGTTAAATTATTACGTGAAACATATTAAACACTTAATAAATATAACAAGTATATATATTAATTATTTAATAAACGTACTCTTCGTGTATTAACGTGTGTGCCCCCAATAGGCTCACACATTTCTAGTCGTATAACGGCTAATCTAACTACCATAACCCAACAGTATGTGTATACATACTGTACACGCCTACGATAATTGACAAAATTTTACATATATATACTTGAAAACGAATAGACAACGTTTACATATGAAATATCTTATTGTCGTAGCGAAATTATACTAGAGTTCACTACATAATTCAAGAACATAATGAAAGTTACAAACGAGAATCACTGAAAAAGTGGGAAACAGCATAGAATCAATGTTCATACCAATACAAGAAAAGTAAAAGCACTGAATATATACTTGAAAGAGACAACACTCCTTGGTGGACATCATCATCAAGCTTTTAGCTTATATAAACCCATTAATGGTGAAATGCAATATTTTATATGTGCCAAACCTCTAGCAACATTTTCCCGTAAATATGAGTAACAATTCGAGGCTGCCAAACAATGGTTATGCATGGTACGACGATGGGGATATGGTCGATTTGGACTTCATATTTCCACCATCGGGTCCTTTTCCTCCAACATTGGTATTTATTCTTCTGTTATCCCTTGAAATTGTTTTTGTACGCTCAGATTTCATGATTAAGAAACTTTTGTTCATCAAAAGCCCTAACCAGATTAAATTTGTACGTCCAGTGTTCATGAAAAAAAGATTGCTTTGTTATCAAAACCTCCTAAATTTTTATTTATAAGAAAAATAACATCAAAAAATTTAAGAGTTAATTCATTAATTTAGCCTCCTTTTTGTTATGGAAATTTCAGAATTTTTTGATATAGCAATTTTACACTATATGAAATTGCACTTTCTTGATTATCCTTACCTTTTATAAGGTTATGATTAGAAAATACAATATGCATAACAAAAGACAATGAAATTGCATGTTGCTTTAATCGTTGTCTAAGCAAAGTATACATAAATATTTTGCAGAATGAGAGAGTTGGTGTGGATCCATGGTTGTTGCCACTTCAGGACAGAATTTTGACTTTACCTTCCTCCATGATGAGGTGATCCATTAAACCGCGTTGAGCCAATTATATTGTCTTCATAAATATATATTGATCAATATCTACATGCATGTCATGTCCAACCATGTTGAATGAATGGTAGTATAGGAAGTTCATGTGTACTAATCATTCATGTCGCTAGTCCATTTTGGCACTAATCATCTCTTTGGTTTGGCGATGTAAAGGAAATTAAGATGCAATGGTCATTAAAAAGTTTAAGACAGAGAGGAACGATTTTTGTTAGGTCTGGCGAGAAAAATTAGAGAGAAACAATCAACGAAAATGATTTTTGTTAGGTCTGGCGACCCTTTAGTTAATCGATGTATATGTTACATATCGGATTTGATTAAGACCAAGCTAAGCTAGATGGGTAAACAATCATCTAATCAACGAGGAAAGCTAGGGATTTAGAATAGCTTTCGATGAGGATCAGTCAGTGTGTGATATGATACAGTGAATGAGTGATAGAGAGAATCGGAAAAGAAGTTTTGTTAATTCATTCATATCTATATGCTACAATTTCTTATAAGTTATAAGTATGTTTAGCATAATAAAAAATTACAGAAACAACCTCCAACTTATACAAATGACTTTTAGCACCCCATACTTGAGTTAGACACACAATCACATGTTGTAATTTTTGGTGAATAAACGTGTTTTTGCAAACTTTGAACACGAAAATTATAGACTTGTGTGATTTGTATTAATGATTTATTATTAGGTATCGTATTTCGTGATGAGAGCTACGTAAAGTCTTATTACATGTCGAAAATAGAGCTAATGTATGTCAAATATAAGTCTCAAATTGAGCTTTCTAGAATGAAGCTAAAAGAAGGAGTTGAGTTTTATATATCCCACATTGGCGGGCAAGTAAACTCTTGATTTCTTTAAAAGTAAGAGAACACGGTGTAACGTACTGTTGGCATGTTATAGGGCTAAAATGGTACCTATAACTTCCTATAACCGCATAGCACTTTGTGTTATAGGTGCCACAACCATTTCCATCACATCCCGTTATGCGTTTTTCTTTTTTTTGTGAGTGAGTGAAGGGGTACATATATGGTGCAACTAAACCTTGCTCGAGTATGAAAATTGATATAATAACGTTGTTGCAATAAAACGTGATTATTGTTAAAGAAGAATTGTGACACAAATTTCGCAATTCTGATTTCATAGTTGATCATACTCTTATTCTGAAAACTTCTTTTTCGTTTACTTTGTATTACAATTTTTTGTGCTTCTTTATAACTTTACAATGTTGCAAATTATCACTATTAGTTTCTAAAACAAATATCATCTTATCGAAACATATGGCTCATAAGAAGTAGTTATAAGGAAAGAAGATAATAGTTAAAATTAACAAGTCTCTTTAGATATCTGTCTTTTTTAAATAGGTGTCATATTTTTTTAATAGAGATAAATGTGAAATTTGCAGTTTCCCTCGACCTCGTATGCAGCTAGTAGTGTTTCGTGACAATTTGGCAAGCAATAATAATTTGAGGACAAGACCAACACAACAACCCCAACGACAGGATTCTGAATTATCTCCAGAGGAACAAAGGGAATCCATTAAGATGCTCAAGAAAGAAATCTACAACCCTATGCCAAAGAAGATAATTAAAAGGCTGGGTAGATTTTATAGACAAAATAGTGCTGCTGCAAAAGCCTCTACAGGCCAGAAGAATGAGAAAAAAGTGGACGAAGATGATGGTGATGATTATAACAAATGTGTTATTTGCTTAGAAGACTTTGAACCGAAAGAAGTGGTGATGGTGACACCATGTAATCATATATTTCACGAGGACTGCATCTTGCCATGGGTAAAAAGCCATGGCCGATGTCCTGTTTGCAGGTTCTCGTTTTCTACAAAGGCCAGAGAGAGTGGAGCATCGTCTACAAACAATGATAACTTGGTAAATAATCGATTAACAAATGAGATGATTCCTTTTGTGACCTCACGGGGTAATTCTGGTACTACTATTCAGCCCTTCAGGTTTTGAAAGTATCGTTATATAGAAAACAGATTTCAATCAAGTGGTAAGCTTGTTCGAAGTTGATTGAAAATGTTAGTGATGATTAAGCATAACAGAATATCACATTGTAATAACTCATATGCAACACAGTTAAACTCGTTTCATTGAATTGACTCGATCAGTACAACTACAAAATGAGTCTGTGCATGAAGGACATCATCGCTTCATTATTGAGGCTTCGATGGAGTTGGAGATGATGGTGGTTTCATATCTGGATTCTGCATTCAAAATTCCAGCATTATTAGTTTGATGGAATTTTTTTACCCCTTTTACTTATTTACAGATAACAAAATAACATGAGGTCCCCTCCTTTTTTTGAAATGGGCATATATTGCCCATTTAAAAGTTAAATGGGCACAAACGGGCAAATATTTTTCTCAATTGGAGAACATTACAATTGTTTTTAAAGAAAAACTTATAGATATAATATATTTAATTTTTTAAATATAAATGAGGCGTTACGTTCGAGGAATTTATTTCGTCGTTTTGTGTCTTTTCTAAAGCGATTTGTATAACATGCCCCCGTTTGGCCCGCGCCAGTTTAGCCCGTGCCCGTTTAGCCCGTAGCCCGTGCCCGCCCGTTTTGCCAAAACTCTGAAAGTTATTAAAAGTATAATATCAATACATTATACATACTAACATACAATTACTTGTTGCCAGTCTTTTCAAGAATTTGATGATGTGTTAACGTATGGTTGTTGAGGTAAGTGGTTTTCTGCCTAGTTCGCTCTTACGGACCTTCTAGTTAAAATGGATGTGTCACATGTTGGTGATCGAATACAAATGTTTTTACCAACTTCCAACACAAATATCAGACTTGTGTGATTAATAATCGTGTTTCTCGAAGAGAGCTTTGTAAAAGTTCATTACATGCCGAAATTGGAGCTTATGTATGTGAGATATAAAGTCTCAAAAGTGAGGTGTTTGGAATGATGCTAAAAAAGAAAATGGGTTGAGTTTGTCCCACATTGTTGGGTGAACGAACTCTTGATGTGTTTATAAATAAGTATATGAATACCTGCAGTATAACGATGTTGAATAAGAACGTGTTTATCATGATGGTTGAAGTGTGGCACAATTTTCAGAATTTAACGGTTTTACTTAGCAACATTCTTATTTCAAAAAATTTCTTTTTCTTTTTAGTAAAATTTTTCTTTTATATTGTTACAGTTTTTGTTTGTGCTTCTTTATAACTTTAATTAGGGCTGTAAACGAACCAAACGAACACGAAAAAGGCCTTGTTCGTGTTTGTTTGTTAAGGTTTCTTGGACAAACGAACCGTTCACGAACACACTAACGAACGAAATTCTATGTTTGTGTTTGTTTGTAAAGGAAATTAGTTGTTTGCGAACAGTTTGTGAACAAGGGTTTTGAATACACCAAAAAAAAAGGAAATGTAATATGCAACTAACTTAAAAAACATTGTTAACATTTACATTAGACAAAGTACATCATCTAAGCGATGAGTCATTATACCAACTTAAACATAACTATCCAAAATTATGTAGGCATTTCTAATTCATAATTATCCCAAAAAAAAGTCTTGATTCTTGAATGCCCAACTTTCCGAAATTCTTCGTATCATCTTCAATTATCTTAAAAAAGAGACATGAGTACTTACAAACAAAAAGTAGTTCTTAACTTCTCATTCTTTACGGAAGCTCAACAAAAACAACGTCGTCATATTCCTACAATTATCAAAGAATATAAGTTAACCATGATAAGAACAAATATTAAAGATGAAAACAAAAGAAAATTACCTTCTTTTTCCTTTTTTGCAGCCCGTAATAATGACGATACCAATCAGCCCCACAAATGAGCATATCCACCATCTTAGTTCCTAAAGCAGAACGATGTGGATCGATAACCCTCCCACCAGCACTAAAAGCCGACTCTGAAGCAACGGTGGTTATTGGAATAGCTAGGATATCGGCAGCCATTTTAGATAATATTTTATACTTAAGTTTGTTATCCTTCCACCACTGTAACGCATCAAAATGGTGACCTGGCTCAGCAATGCATACTCCTTCTTCCAAATAAGTTGTTAATTCTGACTTTGCACCTTCAACACAATCAACACTTCTAATATGTTGATTGTATTTAGCACTGCCGGACTGGATACTCTTTCCAAATCTAGAAGAGGTAAAGCTAGATGGACCATTTTTACTCCCACTTGGACAGCTCCCAACATTTACACTTTTGGATGAACCAACATTGGGCTCTTTGGAAGCCTCAACATACTCGTTAAACAATTTTTGTAAATAGGATTTAACTAATTCTTTCTCTTGGTCAGCCTTATCCTTGGAATAAATGGATTTAAAAGCAAGTGTAACTAATTCCATTTTGTATCTTGGATCCAAAACAGCAGCAACTGAAATCAATAAGTTAGTTGAACCCCAATACTTGTCAAATTTCTTTTTCATCTCACAAGCCATACTTTTCATGCAATCATTCTCATCCAAAGCTACCTTATCTAACGCCTCTGTAACACCCCCAAATTTGAATTGTGGCAGCGGAAGATTAATCTGGGTGTTACGGTGAGGATCGAAAACAAAATTTTAAGAAAACAGCCTAAGGCGGCATTTTTAATATACATAGGTCCATAATACAAATCCAGTTCTAAAATATTACATCAGAGTGCCGAGGTTTCATTTAAATAAACATTATTTTAACTGGATTACAACTTTATTATACACCATTTATTGAAGATAGGGTATGCTTGCTCCATGCCTTGCCGTGCTCTCCTAGTTCCCTGAGATACATGCTTAAAAGTCAACATAATGTTGAGTGAAATCATGGAGTTTATAGTTTAAATATCAGTTCAATCACAAGTAAGATTGTATTGGGATACAATCAGTTTAAAATATTGATATTGCAGTACATATATCGCCCTAAGTCTCATGACACGCAAACGTTAACAAAGTATCGCCTAAACGAAGGAGCCCACCAAATTAATGATGAGAATTTGCCCTCATGTAATAGGTGATTTTGCCAATTCCTATTTTTCTCAAATATAATGCATCGCGACTAATACGACTAGCAAATAGCATTCCGTCACAGTATTAGTGGGATAGGTCGTCAACCTCTAATAGATCTATTCATTATATTCGCGTTCACCGCAGTGATTAATGGCTCATGATCAAGGGTCTTGTGGCAACATGGGTACTTAGGCATATATCAAGTCAGGTAGCATACAGAAAAATACTTGCGATTTATTTATAGCATGTATCCCCCTCACGGAGTTTAAAAGTATAAAGAGTTTAAAAAGTGAGGCCATGACTCACCTTATGCGTTCCTGGTGATAGTAAAAATAATTCAGAGATGATTATAACAACTTCGATATAGAACCTGGCAAATATATAAATATCTGAGAATCTTACTAATTTCTAGTGTGTATGAGTATGAGTGGTGAATGATGATTATTTAACGATCTAATGAAAATGTTATATGCTTATGATGCTCGTATCCTCGTAAGATTATAGTTTCAACAAGTACATAAAATATTACTATCCAATATTTCTATCGCTATTAGCTAATATGCAAATATAGTGCAAATGTGCATGTAAAGTAAAGATGAGGTGCAAAATGAAAAGGAAAATAAGAATGACAAGTTATAATAGTTATTCCTTGGTCTTTCCAGATTTTACATTTTCTGTCCTAACCGTGGGTCGCGTTACGTCGTTAGTCCTTATTCAGTCCGTAGTCCAATATCAGTCCAATACTTGTCCAATAGTCCATATAAGACTTGAAGTTCAATATTATGTCAATTTCAGTCCTTCACAACTGTTTTTACAGTTTCAGTCCTTAGTTTCCAAGTTCGGCAGTTTTAGTCCTCTACGGTTAAGTCGCGTTACATTTTTAGTCCTTTTCGCGTATAAATGACGGGAAAAATATTCTGAAAATTTTTATAACTTTATTAAGTTTATTTTAACTTATTTCCATTTATTATTTCAGAAAATAAATTATTTTTGCACTAATGGGCCGAATAACGATTTGTAGCTTAGCCCGTTAAGAGTTTTAGAGGCGAGGGCTTGAAAATAGTTTCGGGCTTGGATTCGGGTTATTTTTAGGATTCCAAAAATATATCATATGGGCCTGATGGGCCATGTTATCGTTAATCCTTGTTGGGCTTGGTTTTGGCCCAAACCGAAGGCTATATAGTTTTTCTGAAAATTGTTTTGTTAATACTTAGTGAATGCCGATCAAAAGGTATTATTTTGGGCGTGACGTCGGGCTTATGGATTCGAACTTAGAACATGAAAAACATAGTTTGCTAGGTTGTCATTCGAGTGAGATAAAAATTTATATATGTCATTTGTAGTTTTTCGAAGATATAGCAGGAGTTTTTGGGGCTGGTCGAGTGGAGAGATTTTGTAAAATATGTTTTGCAATTTCCTAAGTTTTTATACTTGTCGAGTGGCTCTAAAAAGGGATTATTTGTGTGTCGAGGTGGGGTTTTGAGAGGGATCTCAAAACACGAAATATGTAGTTCACCAAGTAGGCTGTCGAGAAGGATAATAATATTTGGGTGTTACATGAAAGGGTTCGTTCTAAATACATCGTGAAATGGCTTGTGTCGAGTAGGTTTCTTAGTAATGTCTAGGACATATTTTCTTTTGTTTCCTTTTTATCCGGTTTAGAGTGGAAGTTTATTATTCAAGTTTAGAGTGACGTTTATAAGACGGTCATATGTAAGTGTAACTTAGGTGGTTCGATTCACTTAAGTTGCGATGTGTTTTCTCTATATTTTGTTAACCCGGTTGAGATTAGATGTTTTAATGTTCGAATATTATATACATGCAACTAATGAAACGTTATTATATGATAATGCATGGTGTGTTTTACATTTTAACATGTGAGATAAGCTTGTGACAGTGGGCTATATACTACAAAATGGAACGTTCGAATGGTGAAATGAATGAACATGCATGTATACGTGATATGATTAAAAAGGGAGGTGGAGACTTACAACACCTTTTGGAAAGGTGATAGGGACTCTATGCTTGTCAAGACGAAACACGAAACGAATAGCTACTTGCTTTGAACGTTCTTCTCTCACCCGGTTAGGCTTACTGTCGAACTAGGGTGGTTTTTATATGAAGGTAATTTGATAGGGAAATGAGTGTGAAGAGTATGGTGAGTTCGAATGAAGTACAATGAAAGGATAATGAGTTATAGTTGTTCTTATGATGCGTGGCTGTATGGGTTTGCTTCCAACATGCACGACAGAACTTTGATATAAGTTTAAGGAATGTTTTGATAGTGATAAAAGGTGATGGTGATAGAGATCTGAAATGGACGAATGGGGTGGTTTTTATAGGACAAAAATATCTCACATGTATTGAATATGATTGAGTTACTGTTAAGGAGGGACACTTGTATGATAATTTCTTCATTTGAGTGTAAGAGTGGTGGTGTTCTTGTATTTTAGTTGTTGGATGTTCTTGTTTTACTTAGTTCTTATACGTGGATTGCTTCTTTGTCCACAGATTATATTTTCTATTTTACTTTTGCACTTAGAATGTCCATATTGAGGAGTTTGTATTTTATTTTTGTATGATATATTTTAGCTAGCAAGGTGGCAGTTGGTTTGTGGGATATATCAAATTCATTTTCACAGTTTTGGATCGAGATATTTAGTGGTGGGTTTGAATGTGTATTATTAAGTGAAAGTGGTGCTAGACATAATTAAGGATGTCGAGTTCTTTTTAAAAAAAAATGGGTAGCAAGTAAGGCATGAAGAAAATGATGAAGGTGGCTAACGAGCTAGTCTTGGTGTCGTGGGGTTGATGGGTTATGAATTTGGAGTTGGGTTTTGTGGGTTGCAATGTATAATGGTTGGTTCGAGTCTTAAGTTGTGTATGAGAGCTTTTTGTTCATTTGTTGTGTCGATCAGTTGAGTAGGAAAAGAAAACAAAGAGGGCAACTGGGTCTAGTGGCTGTGGTACTTGTTTGGGTTGGAAATTAGCTCGATGGGCCTTTTGATGACAAGGCTATAGTATTGTTGTTGGGTCGAAAAATTAAGGCCCAACTTGGCTTGTAGAAGTAATTTAGTATTAGGTTTGTAATTAGTGTTGTTAGGGTTTAATGTTTAATTAAATAGATGTAGGTGATGTTAACATTGATTAAGTGTAGTGAATGAACTCGTCATATATAATTACTTTGTCGTTGTGTATAAGAAAGTGATGTTGTTGCGTCGTAAGATATAATTTCTAGCGTTGGGGTGTTAAGTATATATATGTGTGTATATATAATGCATGGTTACTAGTAATAATAATAATAACAAAAAGTTTAAATTTCTAGCAAAAATAGGCATTAGGAAACATAATTACAAGATTATTATTAATCACTAAGTTTAATTACAAGGATTTTTCACAGGGTCTTACAGTACTCCTCTCCTCATTCGAATTCCGTCCCGGAATTCAAGTCTAAAACGGCTCTAAGAGTGATTTACGGGAATAAGTGGGGATATTTCTCACGGATTTGATCTTCGCGTTCCCATGTGTACGTTGGTCCTCTCTTAGAGTCCCATTTTACTTTCACAATAGGAATACGGCTTTGCTTGAGTTGCTTAACTTCTCTATCCATTATCTCCACGGGTTCTTCGGTGAATACAAGTTTGTCGTCCAATTTAATCTCTTTTAGTGGAATGACGAGAGTCTCGTCCGATAAGCATTTCTTAAGTTGAGATACGTGGAATGTAGGATGTATCCTACTGAGTTCTTCCGGGAGTTCTAACTTATAGGCAACTGGACCTATTCTTTCGAGGATTTTGAACGGTCCAATGTACCTTGGGTTGAGTTTTCCACGCTTTCCGAAGCGTATCATTCCTTTCCAGGGCGAAATTTTTAGCATAACCCTATCTCCGACTTCAAACTCCATGGGTTTCCTTCTTACATCTGCATAACTCTTTTGTCTGTCACGAGCGGCTTGGAGACGATGTTTGATTTTGAATATTTTCTCGGTTGTGTCGTGGATTAATTCTGGTCCGGTAAGCTGCATGTCACCAACTTCTGTCCAACAGATAGGTGATCTGCACTTTCTTCCGTAAAGTGCTTCGAAAGGTGCAGCCTTCAGGCTAGCTTGATAACTGTTGTTGTACGAGAATTCAACCAATGGTAGGTGTTTATCCCAACCTTTTCCGAAGTCAATCACACATGCTCTAAGCATATCTTCCAAGGTTTGGATTGTTCTTTCACTTTGTCCATCAGTTTGAGGATGATAGGCGGTGCTCATGTCTAATTGAGTACCGAGAGCTTTCTGTAAGGATTGCCAAAATCCTGAAGTGAATCGACTGTCTCTGTCAGAGATGATAGAGATCGGGACTCCATGTCGGATTATGATTTCCTTGAAGTATAACTGAGCGAGTGTGTCCAACTCGTCAGTTTCTTTGATAGGCAGAAAATGAGCTGATTTGGTTAAACGGTCGATAATAACCCAAATGGTGTCATATCCGGTCGACGTTCTTGGTAACTTGGTAATAAAATCCATGGTGATTCGTTCCCATTTCCAAACTGGTATCTCCGGTTGTACAAGTGGTCCAGAAGGTTTCTGATTTTCAGCTTTGACCCTTGAACAAGTCAAACACTTCCCAACATATGTTGCAATGTCGGCTTTCATGTTTGGCCACCAATAGAGTTGTTTGAGATCTTGGTACATTTTGGTGGATCCGGGATGAATGGAATATTTAGACTTGTGAGATTCATGCATGATAAAATCACGAATACCTCCATAGAAAGGAATCCAACATCTTTTCTTGAAGCATAACATTCCATCGGATCTTCGCATGAGTCCGTTCTCTCTTTCTATCATGCCCTTAATGTTCTCTTGAGCTCGATTCTCTTCCTGAAGAGCTTCTGATTGGGCTATGAGTATTTGAGATGGGAGTGGTGAATGAATTGTCATTTCTAATGATCTAACTCTAAGAGGTTTAATTCTTTCTTTTCTGCTCAATGCGTCAGCCACGACATTTGCTTTACCGGGGTGGTAGCAAATTTCACAGTCGTAGTCGTTGAGTAGTTCTATCCATCGGCGCTGTCTCATATTCAACTCCTTCTGATCCAGTATGTGTTGAAGACTTTTGTGATCGGTGTATACCGTACACTTTGTACCATACAGGTAATGTCTCCATATTTTAAGAGCGAATACTACTGCTCCTAGTTCTAGATCATGAGTTGTATAATTCTCTTCATTTTTCTTGAGTTGTCGAGACGCATAAGCTATGACTTTGTCTCTCTGCATTAGTACCGCACCTAAACCATGATGCGATGCGTCACAATACACTACAAAGTCTTCGCTCCCGTCGGGTAACGCTAGAATTGGTGCTTCACAGAGTTTTTGTTTTAAGAGTTGAAATGCTGATTCTTGTTTCTCTTCCCAGATATACTTCTTGTTTTTCAAACTGTAACACCCCCAAATTTGAATTGTGGCAGCGGAAGATTAATCTGGGTGTTACGGTGAGGATCGAAAACAAAATTTTAAGAAAACAGCCTAAGGCGGCATTTTTAATATACATAGGTCCATAATACAAATCCAGTTCTAAAATATTACATCAGAGTGCCGAGGTTTCATTTAAATAAACATTATTTTAACTGGATTACAACTTTATTATACACCATTTATTGAAGATAGGGTATGCTTGCTCCATGCCTTGCCGTGCTCTCCTAGTTCCCTGAGATACATGCTTAAAAGTCAACATAATGTTGAGTGAAATCATGGAGTTTATAGTTTAAATATCAGTTCAATCACAAGTAAGATTGTATTGGGATACAATCAGTTTAAAATATTGATATTGCAGTACATATATCGCCCTAAGTCTCATGACACGCAAACGTTAACAAAGTATCGCCTAAACGAAGGAGCCCACCAAATTAATGATGAGAATTTGCCCTCATGTAATAGGTGATTTTGCCAATTCCTATTTTTCTCAAATATAATGCATCGCGACTAATACGACTAGCAAATAGCATTCCGTCACAGTATTAGTGGGATAGGTCGTCAACCTCTAATAGATCTATTCATTATATTCGCGTTCACCGCAGTGATTAATGGCTCATGATCAAGGGTCTTGTGGCAACATGGGTACTTAGGCATATATCAAGTCAGGTAGCATACAGAAAAATACTTGCGATTTATTTATAGCATGTATCCCCCTCACGGAGTTTAAAAGTATAAAGAGTTTAAAAAGTGAGGCCATGACTCACCTTATGCGTTCCTGGTGATAGTAAAAATAATTCAGAGATGATTATAACAACTTCGATATAGAACCTGGCAAATATATAAATATCTGAGAATCTTACTAATTTCTAGTGTGTATGAGTATGAGTGGTGAATGATGATTATTTAACGATCTAATGAAGATGTTATATGCTTATGATGCTCGTATCCTCGTAAGATTATAGTTTCAACAAGTACATAAAATATTACTATCCAATATTTCTATCGCTATTAGCTAATATGCAAATATAGTGCAAATGTGCATGTAAAGTAAAGATGAGGTGCAAAATGAAAAGGAAAATAAGAATGACAAGTTATAATAGTTATTCCTTGGTCTTTCCAGATTTTACATTTTCTGTCCTAACCGTGGGTCGCGTTACGTCGTTAGTCCTTATTCAGTCCGTAGTCCAATATCAGTCCAATACTTGTCCAATAGTCCATATAAGACTTGAAGTTCAATATTATGTCAATTTCAGTCCTTCACAACTGTTTTTACAGTTTCAGTCCTTAGTTTCCAAGTTCGGCAGTTTTAGTCCTCTACGGTTAAGTCGCGTTACATTTTTAGTCCTTTTCGCGTATAAATGACGGGAAAAATATTCTGAAAATTTTTATAACTTTATTAAGTTTATTTTAACTTATTTCCATTTATTATTTCAGAAAATAAATTATTTTTGCACTAATGGGCCGAATAACGATTTGTAGCTTAGCCCGTTAAGAGTTTTAGAGGCGAGGGCTTGAAAATAGTTTCGGGCTTGGATTCGGGTTATTTTTAGGATTCCAAAAATATATCATATGGGCCTGATGGGCCATGTTATCGTTAATCCTTGTTGGGCTTGGTTTTGGCCCAAACCGAAGGCTATATAGTTTTTCTGAAAATTGTTTTGTTAATACTTAGTGAATGCCGATCAAAAGGTATTATTTTGGGCGTGACGTCGGGCTTATGGATTCGAACTTAGAACATGAAAAACATAGTTTGCTAGGTTGTCATTCGAGTGAGATAAAAATTTATATATGTCATTTGTAGTTTTTCGAAGATATAGCAGGAGTTTTTGGGGCTGGTCGAGTGGAGAGATTTTGTAAAATATGTTTTGCAATTTCCTAAGTTTTTATACTTGTCGAGTGGCTCTAAAAAGGGATTATTTGTGTGTCGAGGTGGGGTTTTGAGAGGGATCTCAAAACACGAAATATGTAGTTCACCAAGTAGGCTGTCGAGAAGGATAATAATATTTGGGTGTTACATGAAAGGGTTCGTTCTAAATACATCGTGAAATGGCTTGTGTCGAGTAGGTTTCTTAGTAATGTCTAGGACATATTTTCTTTTGTTTCCTTTTTATCCGGTTTAGAGTGGAAGTTTATTATTCAAGTTTAGAGTGACGTTTATAAGACGGTCATATGTAAGTGTAACTTAGGTGGTTCGATTCACTTAAGTTGCGATGTGTTTTCTCTATATTTTGTTAACCCGGTTGAGATTAGATGTTTTAATGTTCGAATATTATATACATGCAACTAATGAAACGTTATTATATGATAATGCATGGTGTGTTTTACATTTTAACATGTGAGATAAGCTTGTGACAGTGGGCTATATACTACAAAATGGAACGTTCGAATGGTGAAATGAATGAACATGCATGTATACGTGATATGATTAAAAAGGGAGGTGGAGACTTACAACACCTTTTGGAAAGGTGATAGGGACTCTATGCTTGTCAAGACGAAACACGAAACGAATAGCTACTTGCTTTGAACGTTCTTCTCTCACCCGGTTAGGCTTACTGTCGAACTAGGGTGGTTTTTATATGAAGGTAATTTGATAGGGAAATGAGTGTGAAGAGTATGGTGAGTTCGAATGAAGTACAATGAAAGGATAATGAGTTATAGTTGTTCTTATGATGCGTGGCTGTATGGGTTTGCTTCCAACATGCACGACAGAACTTTGATATAAGTTTAAGGAATGTTTTGATAGTGATAAAAGGTGATGGTGATAGAGATCTGAAATGGACGAATGGGGTGGTTTTTATAGGACAAAAATATCTCACATGTATTGAATATGATTGAGTTACTGTTAAGGAGGGACACTTGTATGATAATTTCTTCATTTGAGTGTAAGAGTGGTGGTGTTCTTGTATTTTAGTTGTTGGATGTTCTTGTTTTACTTAGTTCTTATACGTGGATTGCTTCTTTGTCCACAGATTATATTTTCTATTTTACTTTTGCACTTAGAATGTCCATATTGAGGAGTTTGTATTTTATTTTTGTATGATATATTTTAGCTAGCAAGGTGGCAGTTGGTTTGTGGGATATATCAAATTCATTTTCACAGTTTTGGATCGAGATATTTAGTGGTGGGTTTGAATGTGTATTATTAAGTGAAAGTGGTGCTAGACATAATTAAGGATGTCGAGTTCTTTTTAAAAAAAATGGGTAGCAAGTAAGGCATGAAGAAAATGATGAAGGTGGCTAACGAGCTAGTCTTGGTGTCGTGGGGTTGATGGGTTATGAATTTGGAGTTGGGTTTTGTGGGTTGCAATGTATAATGGTTGGTTCGAGTCTTAAGTTGTGTATGAGAGCTTTTTGTTCATTTGTTGTGTCGATCAGTTGAGTAGGAAAAGAAAACAAAGAGGGCAACTGGGTCTAGTGGCTGTGGTACTTGTTTGGGTTGGAAATTAGCTCGATGGGCCTTTTGATGACAAGGCTATAGTATTGTTGTTGGGTCGAAAAATTAAGGCCCAACTTGGCTTGTAGAAGTAATTTAGTATTAGGTTTGTAATTAGTGTTGTTAGGGTTTAATGTTTAATTAAATAGATGTAGGTGATGTTAACATTGATTAAGTGTAGTGAATGAACTCGTCATATATAATTACTTTGTCGTTGTGTATAAGAAAGTGATGTTGTTGCGTCGTAAGATATAATTTCTAGCGTTGGGGTGTTAAGTATATATATGTGTGTATATATAATGCATGGTTACTAGTAATAATAATAATAACAAAAAGTTTAAATTTCTAGCAAAAATAGGCATTAGGAAACATAATTACAAGATTATTATTAATCACTAAGTTTAATTACAAGGATTTTTCACAGGGTCTTACAGTACTCCTCTCCTCATTCGAATTCCGTCCCGGAATTCAAGTCTAAAACGGCTCTAAGAGTGATTTACGGGAATAAGTGGGGATATTTCTCACGGATTTGATCTTCGCGTTCCCATGTGTACGTTGGTCCTCTCTTAGAGTCCCATTTTACTTTCACAATAGGAATACGGCTTTGCTTGAGTTGCTTAACTTCTCTATCCATTATCTCCACGGGTTCTTCGGTGAATACAAGTTTGTCGTCCAATTTAATCTCTTTTAGTGGAATGACGAGAGTCTCGTCCGATAAGCATTTCTTAAGTTGAGATACGTGGAATGTAGGATGTATCCTACTGAGTTCTTCCGGGAGTTCTAACTTATAGGCAACTGGACCTATTCTTTCGAGGATTTTGAACGGTCCAATGTACCTTGGGTTGAGTTTTCCACGCTTTCCGAAGCGTATCATTCCTTTCCAGGGCGAAATTTTTAGCATAACCCTATCTCCGACTTCAAACTCCATGGGTTTCCTTCTTACATCTGCATAACTCTTTTGTCTGTCACGAGCGGCTTGGAGACGATGTTTGATTTTGAATATTTTCTCGGTTGTGTCGTGGATTAATTCTGGTCCGGTAAGCTGCATGTCACCAACTTCTGTCCAACAGATAGGTGATCTGCACTTTCTTCCGTAAAGTGCTTCGAAAGGTGCAGCCTTCAGGCTAGCTTGATAACTGTTGTTGTACGAGAATTCAACCAATGGTAGGTGTTTATCCCAACCTTTTCCGAAGTCAATCACACATGCTCTAAGCATATCTTCCAAGGTTTGGATTGTTCTTTCACTTTGTCCATCAGTTTGAGGATGATAGGCGGTGCTCATGTCTAATTGAGTACCGAGAGCTTTCTGTAAGGATTGCCAAAATCCTGAAGTGAATCGACTGTCTCTGTCAGAGATGATAGAGATCGGGACTCCATGTCGGATTATGATTTCCTTGAAGTATAACTGAGCGAGTGTGTCCAACTCGTCAGTTTCTTTGATAGGCAGAAAATGAGCTGATTTGGTTAAACGGTCGATAATAACCCAAATGGTGTCATATCCGGTCGACGTTCTTGGTAACTTGGTAATAAAATCCATGGTGATTCGTTCCCATTTCCAAACTGGTATCTCCGGTTGTACAAGTGGTCCAGAAGGTTTCTGATTTTCAGCTTTGACCCTTGAACAAGTCAAACACTTCCCAACATATGTTGCAATGTCGGCTTTCATGTTTGGCCACCAATAGAGTTGTTTGAGATCTTGGTACATTTTGGTGGATCCGGGATGAATGGAATATTTAGACTTGTGAGATTCATGCATGATAAAATCACGAATACCTCCATAGAAAGGAATCCAACATCTTTTCTTGAAGCATAACATTCCATCGGATCTTCGCATGAGTCCGTTCTCTCTTTCTATCATGCCCTTAATGTTCTCTTGAGCTCGATTCTCTTCCTGAAGAGCTTCTGATTGGGCTATGAGTATTTGAGATGGGAGTGGTGAATGAATTGTCATTTCTAATGATCTAACTCTAAGAGGTTTAATTCTTTCTTTTCTGCTCAATGCGTCAGCCACGACATTTGCTTTACCGGGGTGGTAGCAAATTTCACAGTCGTAGTCGTTGAGTAGTTCTATCCATCGGCGCTGTCTCATATTCAACTCCTTCTGATCCAGTATGTGTTGAAGACTTTTGTGATCGGTGTATACCGTACACTTTGTACCATACAGGTAATGTCTCCATATTTTAAGAGCGAATACTACTGCTCCTAGTTCTAGATCATGAGTTGTATAATTCTCTTCATTTTTCTTGAGTTGTCGAGACGCATAAGCTATGACTTTGTCTCTCTGCATTAGTACCGCACCTAAACCATGATGCGATGCGTCACAATACACTACAAAGTCTTCGCTCCCGTCGGGTAACGCTAGAATTGGTGCTTCACAGAGTTTTTGTTTTTAAGAGTTGAAATGCTGATTCTTGTTTCTCTTCCCAGATATACTTCTTGTTTTTCTGAGTGAGTTCTGTCAAAGGTTTTGCGATTTTGGAAAATCCTTCTATAAACCTTCGATAGTAACCAGCGAGTCCTAAGAATTGTCGAATTTCAGTGGGAGTGGTGGGCGAAGCCCAACCTTTGACTGCTTCGATCTTAGCGGGATCAACGTGAATGCCTTGGCTGTTGATGATGTGACCTAAGAATTGAACGGTGGAGATCCAAAAATCACATTTGGAGAATTTTGCATACAGTTTTTCTTGTTTGAGTACACCCAAAATGGTTCTCAAATGTTCCGCATGCTCGTTTTTGTTACACGAGTAGATTAAAATGTCATCAATGAATACGATTACGAACTTGTCCAGATATGGTTTACACACGCGGTTCATTAGATCCATGAACACTGCAGGTGCGTTGGTAAGACCAAATGGCATTACGCGGAATTCGTAATGTCCGTATCGTGTTCGGAAGGCTGTTTTGGGAACGTCTTCTTCTCTGACTCGTAGTTGGTGGTATCCTGATCTTAGATCAATTTTTGAGTAAACACTCGATCCTTGCAGTTGGTCAAATAGATCGTCTATTCTTGGTAATGGGTATCGATTTTTCACTGTGAGTTTATTCAACTCTCTATAATCGATGCACATTCGGAATGTTCCATCTTTCTTTTTGACGAACAGGACTGGTGCTCCCCAAGGTGATGAGCTGGGTTGGATGAATCCTTTATCTGACAATTCTTTCAATTGCTCAGATAATTCTTTCATTTCGGAAGGGGCTAACCGATATGGTGCTTTTGCAACAGGTGCTGCTCCAGGCACTAAATCGATTCGAAACTCTACTTGCCGGATGGGTGGAATACCTGGCAAGTCTTCAGGGAACACTTCTGCAAACTCATTTACAACTGGCACTTCTTCTAGTCGCTTTTCTTTCTCCTTCGATTTATTTTCCGTTACTTGGACTAAAAATGCGTGACATCCTTTGTTTATGTACTTCACGGTTTTGATGTACGAGATGATATTGAGTTGGGTTTTGAAGTGGTCACAACGAACGATAAGTGTTTCATTGTTTACAGGGATTTGGATAACTTTTTCATCGCATATGATCCGGGCACGATGTTTGGATAACCAATCCATACCCACAATTGCGTCAAAGCTTCCAAGTTGAATAGGCATAAGATCGATTGGAAATGAGTTGTTTTGGAGAGTTAAGGTGCAGTTTTTGAGTATGGTGTTGGTGTTTAACAATTTCCCGTCGGCTATCTCAATTTCATACGAGGTGTCTAATTCTACAGGCGTTATCTTAAGCAATAAAGCAAATGAAGTAGATACAAAACTTCTATCGGCTCCAGAATCAAATAATATTTTAGCACTATTTTGATTCAGTAAGAAAGTACCCGTAGTGACGTTGGGGTTCGGTGACACGTTTCCATCTCCGAGCACGTAAGCTCTTCCTCTGGCAACCTGATTGATATTCTTGGGGCAGTGGCTTTTATAATGACCCGCTTTTCACACTTGTTTTTAATAATTCTTTTGGGGGAGATACATGCTTTAACTGTTTTATACTACTTGAAATATTTTATGGTTTACTCAAAATCATCAACTATGCTCTACATGCTTGAATTATACTTGAAAGGAATACATGCTCATTATATGTGCAAATTATCTGTTTAGCTTAAACACGGAACTTGAAACATAACATCTCTGAACTACTTGATGTAATATGATACTGAAACTTATTGTATGTATTCATGTGACAAATGAATGTACTGCTACTTTAATATGATATTTCTACATTTCACTATAAATAATTGCCAAGACTAAAATTTCGCATGATTCCCCAATATTGCCTAAGCACACTTTATTGCCAGTCATTTCAGTATGATCTTTGCTTGCTGTGGCTAAGGTGAGTCATGGCCTCACTTTTTTTTTAAACTCTTTATAATTTTTAAACTCCGTGAGGGGGATACATGCTATAAATAAATCGCAAGTATTTTTCTGTATGCTACCTGACTTGATATATGCCTAAGTACACATGTTGCCACAAGACCCTTTATCATGAGCCATTAATCACTGCGGTGAACGCGAATATAATGAATAGATCTATTAGAGGTTGACGACCTATCCCACTAATACTGTGACGGAATGCTTTTTGCTAGTCGTATTAGTCGCGATGCATTATATTTGAGAAAAATAGGAATTGGCAAAATCACCTATTACTCGAGGGCAAATTCTCATCATTAATTTGGTGTGCACCTTCGTTTAGGCGATACTTTGTTAACGTTTGCGTGTCATGAGACTTAGGGCGATATATGAACTGCAATATCAATATTTTAAACTGATTGTATCTCCTAAAAATTTAATTTCGAAAAAAAATTAGTTTTTCTAAAAATTAAATTTCGAAAAAAATTAGTTTTTCTAAAAATTAAATTTTGAAAAAAATTAGTTTTTCTAAAAATTTAATTTCGAAAAAAAATTTTAATTTCGAAAAAAAATTAATTTCAAAAAAAAATTAATTTCGAAAAAAATTAGTTTTTCTAAAAATTTAATTTCGAAAAAAATTAATTTCGAAAAAAAATTTTTAGAAAAACTAATTTTTTTCGAAATTTAATTTTTAGAAAAACTAATTTTTTTCGAAATTTAATTTTTAGAAAAACTAATTTTTTTTCGAAATTAAATTTTTAGAAAAAAAAATTTATGATATAGTTTGATCCCGATAATTACTAATGTTAAGTCTTTATTTCGCGAAACTTAAAATCGGGTAACGTAAAAATATAACGTTTATAAAAATGTAAAAGTTTATTAATATACTCCAACTAAAATTATTAGACGTGTAATAAGTTTAACGGAGAGTGTATGCGTTAATAAAATTTAATAGATTTGAGTGTTCGTATTGCGTAAGGAATTTAATGTAAAATATAAAATAATAAGGTGAAATAGTTCATATAAAATATGTAGGGTTATCCAAATCTTATGTTGGTCGTGAGTATAGTATATTAAAGAAAGTTCAAATTTTTCCGTAAAAATGGGCTTTGTTAAATGATAAGTCGAGGTTATTATTAATTAATGAGGATTATCATAACGGATTTTCGTGGGATCTTACAGTATCTACCCCTAAATTTTGAACTTCGTCCCGAAGTTCAGTCTGCGATAGGTGTTGAAAAATGTGATGTTCTGAGGTGAGAGATTATGAAGAATGTTGTCGAGAGGTTTCTATCCGAAAATAGAGGAAACGAGATCTAATTAGATTTATTCATGCTATATGGAATAAATTCGAATGTTTTGTCAATTAATGAACCTAAGGATTGCGAATAATGAGAATAACAGTCAGGAACTGTGTGAATTTAACGGCTAGTGAACAGTGTATACTAATGGTCATGAATGGTGCCCTCAACGGCTAGTTTTGGTTCCAGCGGTTAGATTTAACCTATAATACTCTATTCTAATTTTCATTCTTCCACAAAGTATTTTTCTCTAGTTCCACATCTCCAAATGCCGCATTTCATAATTATGCTAGCAGTTGTGTACGTTATTCTTGTGGTTATCTACTTGAGGTACGCTCCGGACGAAGACTTTCAATATTTGGTCGTGATTTTAGCGTTTGTCATTCCGTTGGTGATTGTAGCCCTTATCGTGGATATGGCGTATGGGAAATAGGTAGTAGGAAGGTTGAAATAAATAGTTGTAACTTTAGCATTATTGTTGTTAGTCTTATTGTGATGTGCTAGTTTCTGTGTATTCTAATAAAAATTTCTTGCTAATTGCGCTTTTCATAAGTCTCTGTGAATTCTTAAGATTCTAATGCTTGTACTTTTGTCAGTTTCTTATCATAAGAATGGTGGGTAATATGTGTAGGTATTTATTTGTGGTTGGTCAAATGTGACGTTTTATGAGCAATTTATTTTGTCTCAAGATTTCGCTTTTGAATAGAAGTTGTTATTATGAAATCTGAAGGATAACTATTTCATTCATGACATGATTCTTCCTAAATTAGACATAGTTGATCAGGCTATGTATAATTTGGGACCAAATAATGTAATGCTTGACTCAGTCACCGTGATATTTATGCTTCCTCAAAGAGTTTTATATGGTTCAATTATAATGGTTCCGCCACAAAGTCGGACACCCTCTGATTATTTTCAAATGAATTATAAAGTTTTTGTTCTTATTCCGAGGATAAGTCAGGAATTTCTAAAGTGCTACTAGGATATCTTCGGTATGGACTTAAGTTTTAGGTGAGGATTTCTTACAATGTGGTAATAATCTATTGTGTAGTCATAAGTGGTGCTGAATCAAATTGCTAAAGTGATATCTGGGTATTGTTTCATAAAGGCTATGAATAGAGAGTGTAGAATAGAGAGTGAAATAGACGTGGATTACGATTATTTCGGAAATATCACAAGGTAGAGTCTTCATACAGTAGAAAGATAATTGTTACGCTTAGGTTACATCCATCGTACCTAAGGTGAAGTATAAAAGGAGATACAACTTAGAAAGTTTTAAACTAGAGTTTGTTTATCCATAATAGAAATTTATCTTCTGCTTAAACATAGGTGTCATCCTTTGGCGTTGTTAAGGTTTTAAAGAGTTTCCATTTTCTTTCACTGGTCTTCTTATCCTAAGTGATATTCTGGGTTGGGCATTGATTCTTGCAGTGTCTCGCTTAACTTTTGGTCTAAAATCCTTGGGTAATGGTAATAGTAGGTTCAGTCACCTTTTCCTATATTCTTAAAGTGAGTTGGTCTAAAATTAGTGAAACTTTCGTTGATATGCTTATAGAACTTAGTCGTCTCCTCTTCTTTTCTTGCTATTTTGTTGCTATTCGGACAAGCTACTATAGTTACCTTGAGTATCGCAGCAACAGTATTGGTTACTATTTTGGATAGCTTTACGAGTCAAGGTTGTGGTTGGTGCTTTAGTGGAGTATTTGTAATGCTTATGCTGGCCATATTCTATCAATATCTCAAGAAAACGGATTTAAATCCACCTAATGGCCATGTCAGAATAATTTGAGTGACAAGGTATTTGTATACTAGTCTTAATAATGTGGTCACAATGTGAAACTTTAACCAGTTGTGAACCCTAAATCACGATGTGTCTGGGTAATGTCGTAGATAAATGCTTAATTCTTGGTATGGGATTGCTAGGGAACAAACTGTTTCATTCACAAAAGCCGAAGTTCAGAAATTTTCTCTTCATTCATCAAGTTTTCTTCCGAAATTTTGTCTTAGAGAATTCTATGGTCGTAGCCTAGTTATGGCAGGTATGAGGAATCGTAACAATCGTAGATGATATTGTAGTAAGTCTGGGTATAATTAATGTAAACATCATAATATTAATAACTTGATCGATTGTTTTACAAAACAACGATACAAGGTCTTTTATTAATGTTCCATGCAGCGGGTTAATAAATCTCTGTTTTTCTCATTGTAAGGATTGTTATGTGGGATTGTTTCTCAATATCTATGACTGAAATCTTATCAGTCCGTCCTGGAAGTCCATCTTGTCGAACAAAAGTTCAGGTAGGGTGTCGTTGGTTGTGAGTGGTGTTTTTATTAGAATACACAGAAACTAGCACATCACAATAAGACTAACAACAATAATGCTAAAGTTACAACTATTTATTTCAACCTTCCTACTACCTATTTCCCATACGCCATATCCACGATAAGGGCTACAATCACCAACGGAATGACAAACGCTAAAATCACGACCAAATATTGAAAGTCTTCGTCCGGAGCGTACCTCAAGTAGATAACCACAAGAATAACGTACACAACTGCTAGCATAATTATGAAATGCGGCATTTGGAGATGTGGAACTAGAGAAAAATACTTTGTGGAAGAATGAAAATTAGAATAGAGTATTATAGGTTAAATCTAACCGCTGGAACCAAAACTAGCCGTTGAGGGCACCATTCATGACCATTAGTATACACTGTTCACTAGCCGTTAAATTCACACAGTTCCTGACTGTTATTCTCATTATTCGCAATCCTTAGGTTCATTAATTGACAAAACATTCGAATTTATTCCATATAGCATGAATAAATCTAATTAGATCTCGTTTCCTCTATTTTCGGATAGAAACCTCTCGACAACATTCTTCATAATCTCTCACCTCAGAACATCACATTTTTCAACACCTATCGCAGACTGAACTTCGGGACGAAGTTCAAAATTTAGGGGTAGATACTGTAAGATCCCACGAAAATCCGTCATGATAATCCTTGTTAATTAATAATAACCTCGACTTATCATTTAACAAAGCCCATTTTTACGGAAAAATTTGAACTTTCTTTAATATACTATACTCACGACCAACATAAGATTTGGATAACCCTACATATTTTATATGAACTATTTCACCTTATTATTTTATATTTTACATTAAATTCTTTACGCAATACGAACACTCAAACCTATTAAATTTTATTAACGCATACACTCTCCGTTAAACTTATTACACGTCTAATAATGTTAGTTGGAGTATATTAATAAACTTTTACATTTTTATAAACGTTATATTTTTACGTTACCCGATTTTAAGTTTCGCGAAATAAAGACTTAACATTAGTAATTATCGGGATCAAACTATATCATAAACTACTAGTATGTGTTTAAAAAGGAAGCCACCTAAACTACTTCCATAATATATGTACGTATAGCTATTAGGTGTCATACGATTCTAATTTATAAAATGAGCTTCCACGTATCAAGCTTCAAGTACAAACTTTCGTGTACAATAAACCAACCATATCTTCAAATGTATATACGTGCACTACTGATTTCCATAAGCATTCAATTTAGTCCTTATATAAAAACCGAATAGCGTAAAAAGTTAACCTTCCCTCACTAGCTATCCCAACTCTCTCCTTCCTCAAATATCCGGCGCAATTTCCGGCCACCCAGCCATCACCGCCGCTCACCCTATCACACCACCACCACCAAAATAAACCTTGAGATCTCCTCTTCATTTCTAAGTGATTCACGCGCCAAGAAAGTTCCCCTCACTCTTTTTCGGTAACCCAATTTTCCGGCGAGTTTTCCGGCAACAACAACTCCTAACCGTTCGGAGTATAGATCGATGGTATACACTCCTTTAGTGCTTGTTTGATTCGTTGGGTTCGAGTATCACCACTGCCGCCATGGCTGCCCCCACAGCCACCATTTCAGCCGCCGTCATCCGCCTTCTCTCGCTCTCCTCCTCGTCATGGTAAAACCGAGAAACCCGTCATTATATTTTATTATTATTATTACCGAGTTAATTTTGATAGTGTTTTCGTGGATTTTAAAACATGTTGGAATCGGTGTATATAAGTTTTGAAACTATAAAACGAGATTGATAAGTCACGATTAAAAATCGAATATAAAACTTTTAAAACTTTTCTTGTGGTAAGACTTGACTGGAAATGGGTGTTTGTTTGATCCGGTTACTCTCGAGTCGAGTTAGATCGTACCCGGATTTAGAGTCGACCCACTTGGGTCTCATATTTAATGTAGGAACAGATTTAGTTACATTTGTTTGGTGGAGTTGTAAGCAGATTCGAGCTTATTAATAAGCTCACACGCTTGTTCTGGTGCTTATTATTCATGGGTTTAGTTTGATGAATTAAGTCGCGGGTCTAACATCGACAGTCACCTCTTGGTCTCGGCATGACAAGTAAATTCTTTATTTTGTTATAATTTTGTGTTCGGCTTATAACCGGCTAGGGTCTCAGCGATATTGTTAGAATTGAGGTTGTTGCTCGTTGTTATATTGTTGTCGTTGTTGTCTCGTTTGGTTTAGTCTCGGCGTTGTGTAGGCCTCGACAATGAGCTTGTCGACCCATTTTGTTTGCGTGATCAGTCGAAAAGGATGATACTATACGTTTGAGTATACAATGGAACTTGGTTTATTTTTAGTTGTCTTAGACTAAATTTTTCGCATATAAAAATTGTTGGGGCGGAATTTGGATTTTGGCTGATAACAGCCATATGGAGTTGTTTGTTTAACTATGGGTCGAGGCCCACTGATGTCGTTTGAATAAAAAGGGCTCACAAGCCCATAAGTCTAAAATATAAAAAGAATGCTTGTTTAAAATTGGTTGGTGACACATTAGTACGTTTCGGGTTGAACTTGGAATCATGATTTAAATTTGAATACGGATATTGTATTTGGACATTGGACAAATGTGGATCGTTATCGGACTTACAATATTAGAGATTGGATTCATTGAACATTTTGAGACTCGAGATGATATAATATATTAACTTCAATATGAACTTAATATATTAAACACGAAACGGACACAAAATCTTCAATAAAACTAAAACTAATATTTACAAGAAATATTATTGAGACATAAACTTATAAATTATTTTAATTTCAGATTTGGTTAGTCCAAGTCTCAATGATTTGAGAAAAACTGATTTTGATAGTTAAACTCTTTCCTATTTTACAAGACGCTTATCTTTTATACAAACTATTTGGGATAACGGGGTAAATGCCGAAACGCACAAACTAGTTATTTGATTTGAGGTGTTTGTTTGTCTTTAGCTGCTAAGTTGTCCTCCTTGGTTTGAGTCCTCGTCAGCATCCTCTTGAGTTAGTTGATGTCTATTCTTTTGACGTGAGTTGTACGTCGAGTCTAGGTTATCTTACCACACCACACGAAACATTAAAACTAAGCTTTTGATAAGTTTTGGAAAACTGAGTAATCCACGAAAACTACGACACTTTATCTTTTATATACTTTATTATTGTGCTAGACGTATTTTGAGGTAATTGTATACGTATTAGGTTGTGTACCGTCGTTGCTGTATGAGACTGTTGTAGTATGCTCTAGATGCCAGTCATGCCAGTGTAATCTTTGCTTGCTGTGGCTAAGGTGAGTCGTGGCCCCTACTTTTCACACTTGTTTTTAATAACTCTTTTGGGGGAGATACATGCTTTAACTGTTTTATATTACTTGAAATATCTTATGAATTACTCAAAATCATCAACTATGCTCTACATGCTTAAATTACACTTGAAAGGAATACATGCTCATTATATGTGCAAATTATCTGTTTAGCTTAAACGCGGAACTTGAAACATAACATCTCTGAACTACTTGATGTAACATGATACTAAACTTATTGTACGTATTCATGTGTCAAATGAATGTACTGTTACTTTAATATGATATTTCTACATCTCACTATAAATAATTGCCAATACTAAAATTACGCATGATTTACCTATATTGCCTAAGCACAAATTATTGCCAAAAGTCCCTTTATCATGAGCCATTAATCACTGCGGTGAGCGCGAATATAGTGAACAGCTTCGAAACCTGTTAGAGGCTGACGACCTATCCCACTAAATACTGTGACGGAATGCCTATTTGGTTAGTCGTATTTAGTCGCGATGCACTATATTTGAGAAAAATAGGAATTGGCAAGTACCTATTAACTCGAGGGCCATAAAAACCCATCAGAGACCCTGGTGGGACACTCCGTTTACCGGTACTCTGTTAACGTTTTGCGTGTCATGAGGCTTAGGGCAATATAACTTTATGAATATATGAATGTTTCATATATATAGGATACAGCTGTATTAGAAGACCATCACTTTTCTTCAGACTTTAGACTATTATTACTTTACGTGATATGATTATGAATCTCGTACTTGAACTTTAACTGTTACCATATGTGATTTAAATTGAGAATTCTATAAAGACAACAAGAAGGCTTAGTATATCGTTACTTTCAAAAGTTAAACCAATATATCACTTCGAGCATATAACAACGTAGCTCATATTCATCTATAATTTGAAACTTATGATCGTTTGAGGTCATACATGAATTACTTGTGAATTTTATTCAACGCGACTTGTTATTTAAATGAAGAACTACTATTTATACCGACAATCAGTATACACCTTTCAAATAAAGATATTTTCTATAAACTCCACGAACTCACCAACCATTGTGTTGACGTTTTTAAGCATGTTTATCTCAGGTAATTAACGGAGCAGGACAAGACACGGAGCGGGCATCTTTTACTCTGATAACTTAAATGGTGTAAAATCAAATATGTCATTCCTCCGAAATTATCACATCTTCTTATGGGATTTTCAAATCAAATAAATCACTTTTGTATCAATAATATTCTTTGAATGACATATAGCTTTAAAAATGCATATGCTGGACCGTTTTCTGAGATTTAAACTTCGATCCTCACCGTAACACCCAAATTACTTTTCCGCTGCCACAAACCAAATTTGGGGGTGTTACAGTTAACACCCCCAAATTTGAATTGTGGCAGCGGAAGATTAATCTGGGTGTTACGGTGAGGATCGAAAACAAAATTTTAAGAAAACAGCCTAAGGCGGCATTTTTAATATACATAGGTCCATAATACAAATCCAGTTCTAAAATATTACATCAGAGTGCCGAGGTTTCATTTAAATAAACATTATTTTAACTGGATTACAACTTTATTATACACCATTTATTGAAGATAGGGTATGCTTGCTCCATGCCTTGGCTGTTGATGATGTGACCTAAGAATTGAACGGTGGAGATCCAAAAATCACATTTGGAGAATTTTGCATACAGTTTTTCTTGTTTGAGTACACCCAAAATGGTTCTCAAATGTTCCGCATGCTCGTTTTTGTTACACGAGTAGATTAAAATGTCATCAATGAATACGATTACGAACTTGTCCAGATATGGTTTACACACGCGGTTCATTAGATCCATGAACACTGCAGGTGCGTTGGTAAGACCAAATGGCATTACGCGGAATTCGTAATGTCCGTATCGTGTTCGGAAGGCTGTTTTGGGAACGTCTTCTTCTCTGACTCGTAGTTGGTGGTATCCTGATCTTAGATCAATTTTTGAGTAAACACTCGATCCTTGCAGTTGGTCAAATAGATCGTCTATTCTTGGTAATGGGTATCGATTTTTCACTGTGAGTTTATTCAACTCTCTATAATCGATGCACATTCAGAATGTTCCATCTTTCTTTTTGACGAACAGGACTGGTGCTCCCCAAGGTGATGAGCTGGGTTGGATGAATCCTTTATCTGACAATTCTTTCAATTGCTCAGATAATTCTTTCATTTCGGAAGGGGCTAACCGATATGGTGCTTTTGCAACAGGTGCTGCTCCAGGCACTAAATCGATTCGAAACTCTACTTGCCGGATGGGTGGAATACCTGGCAAGTCTTCAGGGAACACTTCTGCAAACTCATTTACAACTGGCACTTCTTCTAGTCGCTTTTCTTTCTCCTTCGATTTATTTTCCGTTACTTGGACTAAAAATGCGTGACATCCTTTGTTTATGTACTTCACGGTTTTGATGTACGAGATGATATTGAGTTGGGTTTTGAAGTGGTCACAACGAACGATAAGTGTTTCATTGTTTACAGGGATTTGGATAACTTTTTCATCGCATATGATCCGGGCACGATGTTTGGATAACCAATCCATACCCACAATTGCGTCAAAGCTTCCAAGTTGAATAGGCATAAGATCGATTGGAAATGAGTTGTTTTGGAGAGTTAAGGTGCAGTTTTTGAGTATGGTGTTGGTGTTTAACAATTTCCCGTCGGCTATCTCAATTTCATACGAGGTGTCTAATTCTACAGGCGTTATCTTAAGCAATAAAGCAAATGAAGTAGATACAAAACTTCTATCGGCTCCAGAATCAAATAATATTTTAGCACTATTTTGATTCAGTAAGAAAGTACCCGTAGTGACGTTGGGGTTCGGTGACACGTTTCCATCTCCGAGCACGTAAGCTCTTCCTCTGGCAACCTGATTGATATTCTTGGGGCAGTGGCTTTTATAATGACCCGCTTCACCACAACCGTGGCACTTTACTGTTACTGGATGCGCATTTGCTCCCGTAGCTCGACAGTCTCGGGTCACATGACCTACTTTCCTACAGTTTCCACAAACGGCGGTACAAGGTCCTGTATGATGCATCTTGCACCTGTTACACTGGGGTTTGGTTCCAGCATACACTTTTCCTTCGGCGGGTGTGGCCACATAAGCTCTAGCGGCTTCTTGTCTGCGGTTTTGTTGGTGATGTCTGTCATTTCTGCTTTGCTGATGGTCTCTATTACGGTTGCTTCGATCATTGTTGCGGTAGTTCCTGTTGTGATTGTAGTAACTGCTACTGTTCCGGTTGTTGTTGCCAAAGTTATCATAGTTCCTCTTTTGCCCAGTGACCGTGGATTTAGCACTTCGTTTAAGCTCTCGATTCATCATTCGTTGAGCAAACATGAATGCAGCTTCGAGGGTCTTTGGGTTGGATGCAGTAACATCTCCTTCAATGCTTGAAGGTAGTCCCTCCACATATTTCTCCAACAGTTTCTCAAAGTCAGATACCATGTGTGGACACAGAAGAGATAATTCTAGAAATCTTCGGTTGTATGCACTGACATCACAGTTCTTCACCACTAACTCGTGAAATTCATCTTCAAGTTTTCTCATCTCCGTTCTTGGACAGTACTTCTCCAGCATTTTATTCTTCAGATCGGTCCAAGAGATTTGATATGCTGCTTCAGCACCCATTATCTTGACGGTAGAATTCCACCAAGATAGTGCATCTCCCCTCAGGGTTCCGGTGGCAAAAGTAACCTTATTGTTTTCAGCACAGTTGCTTCTCATGAATACCGTTTCCATGCACTCAAACCACTGGCCTAATTCAGTCACTCCTTCCACACCTCTGAAGGTAGTGGGTTGACAACTCACGAATTCTTTGTAAGTGCATTTACGTGGAGTAGATGCCTCACTTTCATTTGTTGTTCCCATAGTATTGCTCGATCGGTTTAATGCATCGGCCTCGCGGGCTGCGGCGATGCCATCATCAATCATTCTTCTAACCTCATCAAGCGTCAATGCTACAGTCTGGTTGGTAGTTTCATGTGTGCTATGTTCCATTTTTCTATTAATGGCACAAGAATATAGATTTAGAATTTGAATAGAATAGTTGAGTATATGCACAATGTAATCATGGTGTGAAATGATAATTAAATTGAATATTTGCCCATAATTATGATATATCTGTAGTTTATCGATTTACAGATGTGGGATTGTTAAGGAATAATCAATTTAATTATACAAGCTGAATTTCATGTCACCATATTTATGTGTTCAGATTTTTGGCAATATTTACACAATTAGAGAATCATAATAATAACAGGTAACATCACGACATGTCTGGATACAATTACAATACATACGAACAACCATAATACATAAGTCAACAGATATATAGTACATCACTACCAGCATTACAACATTAATAACTTGATCAGTTGAGTTTATACAACAAAACGATACAAGAGTCTTTATTAAGTGCCACATGCGGCAGACTACAATGTCTCAAACTATACAATCATGCTAACTATGTCTACTGCTCAGGTCTATCCGTACGTCTCGTGAGCTCTGAGATCTGGTCTCTGAGTCTCTGTATCTCTGCCTGATGCTCCATCTGTATGTCTCCCATGAGTCTCTCTAGTGTGTCTGCTCTACGCTGTGATAAGTGAGCCTCCCAAGCTAAGTCCTGGCCCTCTCTACGTAAGGATATCGCGTGGGATCGGGTATCTGCCAAGTCTGTCTGCATCTGTCTCAGGCACTGCTGTATCACTGCTCTGTTAGAAGCTAACCTATACAGAGTATCGCTGATAGTCCTTGGAGAATCCAATGGAACATGGTCGGTCATCCGAAGAAGTGACTCAATCTGCTCTCCATGACCCTCGAGTCGTGTCACTACTGTGGATGGGATAAGGGTGTGGGTGACTACCGGTCTAAATCCTTCCCAGGCATCATGGGTCTGAGCCGGGGGAGTAAAACCAGGAGGGTAAGGTAACGATGGTGAGGATGGGGGTGTCTGGTCTGTGATGCGACGTCTACTAGATGAAGGAATATCCTCTGCAGGAATCGGATCCCGCTGTCGAGGTGGTAGTGGATATGTCTGGGTATGTATGTCAAGTACATGGTCAGGTAGTGATGGTGGTGCAACATGATGGGGCTCGGGTAAATCATCAGCAGGGAGCCATTGCTGACTCTCATAGTACAAGTCGTCAGGGGGTGGTATATAGAAAGGAGAGTAGGTGTCGTAAACAAAGTGTGGTGGTAACGTAGGTGCTGGTAAAACTGGCACATGGGGGTCATCTAATAATGGTATGGCGGCGGCTCTACCCTCTACAAAGGGCTCAATCGCGTCGGGTACAATCTCTGGTACGACAGCATCGAGGAGTACAGGGGACGTAACTGATGCTGGTGATCCCTCGGAGTCCGGCTCCGATGATATACTAAAGTGAGTGATAAACGACATAGTACTGTAATAATCCATATATCGAAGAATAAGTAACTTACTAACATCAAGTGGGGTATTATAAGAGCATAAGATGATCTAGTTATGCACAGTAACTATCAAGTATGCAGGGCTTATATATGACAATTTAACGAATAACATACCGAGCACGGCAGCAAGCAGGCATGGAGAATTTAAGGTAACATGGTGTATAGTTAATTTGTTTGAAAAATGTAGTTATAGTCCAACGTTTAAAAACATTTGGTTCTCTATAACCGAAGCTCTGATGCCAAACTGTAAACACCCCCAAATTTGAATTGTGGCAGCGGAAGATTAATCTGGGTGTTACGGTGAGGATCGAAAACAAAATTTTAAGAAAACAGCCTAAGGCGGCATTTTTAATATACATAGGTCCATAATACAAATCCAGTTCTAAAATATTACATCAGAGTGCCGAGGTTTCATTTAAATAAACATTATTTTAACTGGATTACAACTTTATTATACACCATTTATTGAAGATAGGGTATGCTTGCTCCATGCCTTGCCGTGCTCTCCTAGTTCCCTGAGATACATGCTTAAAAGTCAACATAATGTTGAGTGAAATCATGGAGTTTATAGTTTAAATATCAGTTCAATCACAAGTAAGATTGTATTGGGATACAATCAGTTTAAAATATTGATATTGCAGTACATATATCGCCCTAAGTCTCATGACACGCAAACGTTAACAAAGTATCGCCTAAACGAAGGAGCCCACCAAATTAATGATGAGAATTTGCCCTCATGTAATAGGTGATTTTGCCAATTCCTATTTTTCTCAAATATAATGCATCGCGACTAATACGACTAGCAAATAGCATTCCGTCACAGTATTAGTGGGATAGGTCGTCAACCTCTAATAGATCTATTCATTATATTCGCGTTCACCGCAGTGATTAATGGCTCATGATCAAGGGTCTTGTGGCAACATGGGTACTTAGGCATATATCAAGTCAGGTAGCATACAGAAAAATACTTGCGATTTATTTATAGCATGTATCCCCCTCACGGAGTTTAAAAGTATAAAGAGTTTAAAAAGTGAGGCCATGACTCACCTTATGCGTTCCTGGTGATAGTAAAAATAATTCAGAGATGATTATAACAACTTCGATATAGAACCTGGCAAATATATAAATATCTGAGAATCTTACTAATTTCTAGTGTGTATGAGTATGAGTGGTGAATGATGATTATTTAACGATCTAATGAAGATGTTATATGCTTATGATGCTCGTATCCTCGTAAGATTATAGTTTCAACAAGTACATAAAATATTACTATCCAATATTTCTATCGCTATTAGCTAATATGCAAATATAGTGCAAATGTGCATGTAAAGTAAAGATGAGGTGCAAAATGAAAAGGAAAATAAGAATGACAAGTTATAATAGTTATTCCTTGGTCTTTCCAGATTTTACATTTTCTGTCCTAACCGTGGGTCGCGTTACGTCGTTAGTCCTTATTCAGTCCGTAGTCCAATATCAGTCCAATACTTGTCCAATAGTCCATATAAGACTTGAAGTTCAATATTATGTCAATTTCAGTCCTTCACAACTGTTTTTACAGTTTCAGTCCTTAGTTTCCAAGTTCGGCAGTTTTAGTCCTCTACGGTTAAGTCGCGTTACATTTTTAGTCCTTTTCGCGTATAAATGACGGGAAAAATATTCTGAAAATTTTTATAACTTTATTAAGTTTATTTTAACTTATTTCCATTTATTATTTCAGAAAATAAATTATTTTTGCACTAATGGGCCGAATAACGATTTGTAGCTTAGCCCGTTAAGAGTTTTAGAGGCGAGGGCTTGAAAATAGTTTCGGGCTTGGATTCGGGTTATTTTTAGGATTCCAAAAATATATCATATGGGCCTGATGGGCCATGTTATCGTTAATCCTTGTTGGGCTTGGTTTTGGCCCAAACCGAAGGCTATATAGTTTTTCTGAAAATTGTTTTGTTAATACTTAGTGAATGCCGATCAAAAGGTATTATTTTGGGCGTGACGTCGGGCTTATGGATTCGAACTTAGAACATGAAAAACATAGTTTGCTAGGTTGTCATTCGAGTGAGATAAAAATTTATATATGTCATTTGTAGTTTTTCGAAGATATAGCAGGAGTTTTTGGGGCTGGTCGAGTGGAGAGATTTTGTAAAATATGTTTTGCAATTTCCTAAGTTTTTATACTTGTCGAGTGGCTCTAAAAAGGGATTATTTGTGTGTCGAGGTGGGGTTTTGAGAGGGATCTCAAAACACGAAATATGTAGTTCACCAAGTAGGCTGTCGAGAAGGATAATAATATTTGGGTGTTACATGAAAGGGTTCGTTCTAAATACATCGTGAAATGGCTTGTGTCGAGTAGGTTTCTTAGTAATGTCTAGGACATATTTTCTTTTGTTTCCTTTTTATCCGGTTTAGAGTGGAAGTTTATTATTCAAGTTTAGAGTGACGTTTATAAGACGGTCATATGTAAGTGTAACTTAGGTGGTTCGATTCACTTAAGTTGCGATGTGTTTTCTCTATATTTTGTTAACCCGGTTGAGATTAGATGTTTTAATGTTCGAATATTATATACATGCAACTAATGAAACGTTATTATATGATAATGCATGGTGTGTTTTACATTTTAACATGTGAGATAAGCTTGTGACAGTGGGCTATATACTACAAAATGGAACGTTCGAATGGTGAAATGAATGAACATGCATGTATACGTGATATGATTAAAAAGGGAGGTGGAGACTTACAACACCTTTTGGAAAGGTGATAGGGACTCTATGCTTGTCAAGACGAAACACGAAACGAATAGCTACTTGCTTTGAACGTTCTTCTCTCACCCGGTTAGGCTTACTGTCGAACTAGGGTGGTTTTTATATGAAGGTAATTTGATAGGGAAATGAGTGTGAAGAGTATGGTGAGTTCGAATGAAGTACAATGAAAGGATAATGAGTTATAGTTGTTCTTATGATGCGTGGCTGTATGGGTTTGCTTCCAACATGCACGACAGAACTTTGATATAAGTTTAAGGAATGTTTTGATAGTGATAAAAGGTGATGGTGATAGAGATCTGAAATGGACGAATGGGGTGGTTTTTATAGGACAAAAATATCTCACATGTATTGAATATGATTGAGTTACTGTTAAGGAGGGACACTTGTATGATAATTTCTTCATTTGAGTGTAAGAGTGGTGGTGTTCTTGTATTTTAGTTGTTGGATGTTCTTGTTTTACTTAGTTCTTATACGTGGATTGCTTCTTTGTCCACAGATTATATTTTCTATTTTACTTTTGCACTTAGAATGTCCATATTGAGGAGTTTGTATTTTATTTTTGTATGATATATTTTAGCTAGCAAGGTGGCAGTTGGTTTGTGGGATATATCAAATTCATTTTCACAGTTTTGGATCGAGATATTTAGTGGTGGGTTTGAATGTGTATTATTAAGTGAAAGTGGTGCTAGACATAATTAAGGATGTCGAGTTCTTTTTAAAAAAAATGGGTAGCAAGTAAGGCATGAAGAAAATGATGAAGGTGGCTAACGAGCTAGTCTTGGTGTCGTGGGGTTGATGGGTTATGAATTTGGAGTTGGGTTTTGTGGGTTGCAATGTATAATGGTTGGTTCGAGTCTTAAGTTGTGTATGAGAGCTTTTTGTTCATTTGTTGTGTCGATCAGTTGAGTAGGAAAAGAAAACAAAGAGGGCAACTGGGTCTAGTGGCTGTGGTACTTGTTTGGGTTGGAAATTAGCTCGATGGGCCTTTTGATGACAAGGCTATAGTATTGTTGTTGGGTCGAAAAATTAAGGCCCAACTTGGCTTGTAGAAGTAATTTAGTATTAGGTTTGTAATTAGTGTTGTTAGGGTTTAATGTTTAATTAAATAGATGTAGGTGATGTTAACATTGATTAAGTGTAGTGAATGAACTCGTCATATATAATTACTTTGTCGTTGTGTATAAGAAAGTGATGTTGTTGCGTCGTAAGATATAATTTCTAGCGTTGGGGTGTTAAGTATATATATGTGTGTATATATAATGCATGGTTACTAGTAATAATAATAATAACAAAAAGTTTAAATTTCTAGCAAAAATAGGCATTAGGAAACATAATTACAAGATTATTATTAATCACTAAGTTTAATTACAAGGATTTTTCACAGGGTCTTACATCTAACGCCTCTTTTATCCCATATAATTCAACAAAAAATAAATTTGAGGTTGGATATTCGGAGCCTACAAGATTAGAAAAACTATAAATAAAACCACAATACTTTTGATTACTTAAATTTGAGATAACTTAGTCTTTAAGCAAAAGAATAAAATAGTATTACCTGAAATTATTTTTGTAGCCTCATTGAAATATGCCAAGAAAGAGCAAACATCTTCAACTTTTTTCCAATCATCATCACTCGGCAAAGTATTGTATGAACTTTCTCGATCGGCATAATTTTCAAAAACCTCTTTAAACTCCAAAGCAGAAGATAACATGGCATATGTGGCATTCCAACGAGTACTAACATCTAATATTAGATGCTTGTATAATCATTAACAATATAGTGTAGATTCAAAGAAGTAACACTGATGTAGAGTTCATACAAAACAAAATAGTAAAATGTGGATAACATTTATCATAGCATGTGTATTTAATAAAAGTCAAAATAGAGTTAACCCAAGACTTGTAACAAACTTACGTGATTTGGGTAGAAGCTAGAGACAAGGACCTTGATGTTGTGTTAAGAAGCAATGAAGATGCAATAGTAACGAGATTAAGGTTAAGAATGGAAGAATGGTAAAAACATTTATACTTATATAGTTATATTATTAATGTTTAGGGGGGAAGTAAAGTTAGGTGGGAAAAAATTTAGGAGGGAAAAGGTTTAGGAGGGAAAATAAAAGTTAAGAGGGAAAATGATTAATATTTAGGGGGGAATAAAAGTTTAAGAGGGAAATTGAGAAGCTAAAAACTTTTATGTTTTAACTAATATACACAAACAAACGAACACGAACGGATATAAACGAACGAACGTAAACAAACGAACATAAACAAACACATTACCGAACGTTCACGAACAAAACCGAACGAACGAGACCTTTGTTCGTGTTTGTTCATTTAGCTAATCGAACTAAATTTCTTGTTCGTGTTCGTTCATTTATTAAACGAACGAAAATAAACGAACTTCCCGCCGAACGGTTTACGAACCGTTCGCCGAACGTTTGGTTTGTTTACAGCCCTAACTTTAATACGTTGCTTGAATAAGAAGTGGTAGGCTTGTTGGAAGTTGTTTAAAATTTATGAGCCATAAGAGGGGAGGGAGTGGTCATCAATTCACCAAGTTTTGCCACATTGGCACATCATCAATACTCAATAAAAACCTTCTAACTCACACTTCACAAATTTTTCTCAATTTTCACCAATTTGATTGCGGCGGTTTCACCAATTAGCCACATCACTTTTTTTTTTTTTTTTTTTTTTTTTTTTTTTTTTTTTTTTTTTTTTAATACATAAAATCCAACAAAAATATATAAAATTAAAACATAACATTTTATTAATAACAAAAAAAAAAAAAAAAAAAAACATTACATAATACTTAAAAATAAACAAACCATTACATAATACTTAAAAAAAAAACACTAATCGTCATTGAGGTATGGCAAGTCTTGAGCGGCCACGTACTCCGTGAGATCATACCGAAGACGATGATGGACGTCTTCATCTAGTAACTCGCCTAGGACATTATCATCAAACACTGGCTGTACCGGCTCATCCATTATATGAACCGATGAGATTGCTCGCCCGTCGCCTTTTATGATCATATTATGCAAAATAATGCAAGCGTGAACAAATTTCCCTTTTTTTTTCTTTGGTCATAGGCCGGAGAGGTCGCTTGAGAATTTTCCATTTTCCTTTGAGAACACCAAAGGCTCGCTCGACATCCTTTCTTGCCCCCTCTTGTAACTTCTTAAACTTCTTTTCCTTTGGGTCGGTCGGATACGGGTAAGCTTTAACTAACGTTGACCACTTAGGATAAATTCCATCCGTAAGATAGTATCCACGTTTGTAAAAGCGTTCACCAATATAAAATGAGCTATTCGCCGCCGTTCCATTTCGCTCGGTAAGATACAAATCAGACTGATTCAACACGTTGATGTCGTTGTTCGACCCCGGTGGACCGAAAATAACATGTCAAATCCATAAATCTTGTGAAGCGGTGACCTCAAGCATAATAGTCGGAACACCATGGTCACCTCTCATGTATTGCCCTCTCAAATGTCTTGGACAATTTAATCATTCAACGTGCGTACAATCGATGCTACCAAGCATCCCGGGTATGTGATGTCGAGCCTCATGAGCCTGGAAAATGCATGCTATGTCGTGTGCCGTCGGCCTACGTAGATACTCTCGACCGTACAACTGAATGATGGCGTCACAAAAATGATCAAGACTTTCACGTGACGTTCTTGCCGCCATACACAAATACTCGTCATACTCGTCAGGGGGATTGCCGGTTGCAGTTGCCTAACGGCCGAAACACATTTTTGTATGGCCGTGAAACTTTTTTTCCCCCGCGCATCATAACCTTCTTGAAAATACGGGTATCTCTCTTCAATGTCGGATACTATTTTTAAGAACATGCTTTTATTCATTCGGAATTTTTTTCGAAAATAAACCTCGCCATACTTTGGTTCCTCAACGAACCAATCATTAAAAAGAGTTTCAAGACCAACGTCCCGACGACGATCTACAGATTGACGGGGCTGAAAACTAGAGCTCACCGTGTCTTGAAGATGTTCAACGACGGATAACATAAATTGAAGCGAAGTACCATGAGTTTCGTCGGACGAAGTGGGGAAAACGTATTCGGATTCGGATGAGGAATCGGAAGACATTTTTTGGTAAAAGGGTGTTAGAGTTTTTGTGATTTTTAGTAAAAAATGGTGATATTTGAATGTATATGTTGTTGGAATGTTGTATATATAGTGGGAATGAAAAAATAAAGGGATTTTTTTTTTTTTTTTTTTTTTTTTTATTTTTTTTTTTTATAATTAAAGCGGCCAAACGGCCTTTTTTTCAAAATTTGACCGTTACCCCACATGGCTCTCACACTTCAACAATCGGTAATATTTACCGAAATCCAACTTTGCCGAGTTTTGTCGAATACTCGCGGCGGTGTTGCCGAAGATCACCGAAGCCTAACTGATGCCCACTCCCTCCCCTCTAAAAGTAAGCCTTTTCTGCATAACAAAAGATCACATTGTAAGAAGGTAAGAACTCATGTACAACAATTAACCTCATTTCGTTGAACATCAAGGATTCAAGGTGAAATTAACTTTTACATAAATCCTCATGTTTCATTCCTAACTTGACTTATGTTATAACAAAAACAAACATCGAATTGACTCGGTCAGTTATAAAATAAGTCTGCATGGAGGACATCGCTTCATTATAGACTTGTTTAGTTTGCATGTGCGATATAAAAGTATCAATGTGAGGTGATTGGATTAAAGCTATAGAAAAATGAGTTGAGTTTGTCCCACATTGATGGATAAGCAAACTCCTAGATATGTTTATATGTTTTATATGTAAGAATGTGAATGCTCATGGTATGATGTTGTTGCAATATGAATGTGTCTATTATGATGGCTTACTTGTAATATAAATATTACTACGTACAAGATAGATCTATTAGGCTGGATGCAGTAAGGCGTTCAAATCCTCTCATTTTTCTCTGCAACGTCAGATTTCTCTCTCCAGCGACCTACAGACGATTAGGTGCCCCAGTAAGGGCGACCAAGTTCAATTTTTTTTTTTTTTTTTTACATTTTTAAACACAAACTCAAATTTTATTTAATAATTAAAACGTTACATAATAATTCAAATAAAATAAAAACATTACAATAAAATTCAAATCACACTAAAACATTACGATACTTATTATTAAAAACTAATAATTAAGGTTGTGTCGTTCCTTGATTTCGTCCTTCATTTCTTGAATCCTTTGTCTTACATTTTCTGGAAAAGACGGGTCGATTGGTGTTAGATAGAATAAGATGTCTTTATCCCCTTTTTTTTGCCGGTCAAATTCAAGTCTTTCTCTTTCGACTTGAACTTTATTTGCCTCTATTTCCAACGCTTTTTTCTTCAACTCGTAGTAGCCGTCTGCCATTTCCTGCTTCTTTCCCAAAGCAACGTTCTGCATGCACTGCCATTTCTCGGCTACATCTGCCATATAAGAAGACTTGGAAGAACTCCCCGAGGACTTCTTCTTATTTTTCTTAGCGGCGTCTCGGCCAATTGGTCGCTCATTTCGAACGACTACTTCTTCATCATCAGGCACATCCGAACCCGTTTCGGAAGTCCTTGCCTTCTTTCGACCCACATCTTGGCTTAAAAAAGCCGGCATCTCATTGTCCTTCCAAACCTCATGGTCCTTCAGAATTTCCCAACAATGCTCCAATAAGAACGCATGTTCATACATTAATAGGTATTCTTCACACGCTCGTCTGTAAACAGTGAGGTCATTCTCACCACTTCCATAATTCTTAAACGAATTATCGTAAATGGCACAAAACTGACCAACTCTAGGACGAATCCTATTTTTCCATTTGGTAACTATCGAGTTGTAAGTTCTTTCTGCACCAACCTCATTTTCAAAGTACTTAATCACTTTCCGCCAAAATCCTTTGGCATTTTGGTTGTTTCCCACAATGCTATTCTCGGACACATCGCACCAAGCTCTGCACAATGCGACCTCTTCTTCGCGTGACCAAAGCGAAGAATCATTCTTTGTTTCCTTCTCCACAGCCTTCTTCTTACCCTTCGTTGCTCCTTTTTTTGGTTTCACCGACGACATCTCTTCTGAGATAGTGTTGTCATCGTCATTTGGAACCGATCCATGACCCGAACCTTGACCGGAACCGTGATACTCTTGAGTCGGATAACCCGAACCAGTTCCCATATAAAATTCAGGATGGTTATATAATTGTTCATCAAAATCACAAGCATTAAAATTCATACAGTTAACCGGAGAATATTCTTGACCACCTGAATATGAAGACATTGATGAGTCCATCGTTGGACGATACACGGATTCGGGTGAGCCGTACGGTTGTTGTTGTTGTTGGTGGTGGTGGTGGTGTCGTTGTTGTGGAGGTGGTTGTTGTTGTCGTTGGTTGTTTTGATAAGGAGGAATAAATGGACGATTCGTAGGACGATTTAGATAAAATGGATTGTCAGTTTGTTGTTGTTGAGGTTGTTGCGATTGATAATCAAAACTAGGAGCTCGGAAATTGATGTTTGGTGACATACCGGTTAACCGGAAATTCGGATCCGGTGTTAATTGCGGGATGGTTTGTGGCATTCGGGATTTCCGGCCTTTTGATGGTGGTGTTTTCTTAGACATATTGAATTAAGGATTGAAGTGTGAGATTTTGATTAAGAGAATTGAGAGAGTTTGGTGTAGTGAAGTGTGTTAAATATGTGTATGTATTTATAGTGTTTTTGAAAGGAATATATATATATATATATATATATATATATATATATATATATATATATATTTTTTGGTAGCAAGTTTACGTTACAAACAAATGGGCAATATTCTCTTTTTCAAACGATCGTGGGAGTGACCAAGTTCAAGGAGATCGAGTTACTCGATCGAGTATGGCAGTAAGGAGATCGATCCCCTAACTCGATCGAGCAAGGGTCGACCGACTCTACTGCACTCAGCCTTATATCTTGTTAAACAATGTAGACATACATTTATTGTAAAAAACATTTTTTTTTCATATTATATAATTTATTGCAAAAACCTATTTTGTGTTTCACAAGAGTAAATCGCAAAATATCCATGTGGTATGTGCAAATAGCATAAACAATTATAATGGTCATACATTTTATTATTATTATTATTATTATTTTTTGGTATTATAATTTTTGTGTGTGCTTCATTATAAAAGTAAGAGTAAACTCCAAAATACATCCATGTGGTTTACCTCGATTCGCACTATACATCTCTCTCGCAAAAGTTTCAACAGATACATCACTCCGTTAATAAAAGTTTACATATATACATCCCTCCGTTAAAATAAGGACAAACGGCGCAAATTATTTCTCCGTTATCTCCTAACGAGATAGAAAATATTTGCACCGTTAGTCCTCTGGGTTAACTGTATTCGCACTGTTAGTCATTTTTTTTAAGTTTTCATCCGTTTTTTACGTTTTCGTCCGTTTTTTTACGTTTTTGTCTGGCTTTTTACGTTTTAGTCCATTTTTTTACGTATTCGTCTGTTTTTTTTACGTTTTCGTCAGTTTTTTTACGTTTTCGTCCGCTTTTTTACGTTTTCATCCCTATTTTTAATGTTTCGTCTATTTTTTTTCGTTTTTGTCATTTTTTTATGTTTTCGTCCATTTTTTTACGTTTTCTTATGTTTTCGTCAGTTTTTTTACGTTTTCGTCCGCTTTTTTACCTTTTCATCCGTTTTTTTAATGTTTCGTCTGCTTTTTTTTCGTTTTTTTGTCCGTTTTTTTTACATTTACGTCCATCTTTTTACGTTTTTGCTCCTTTTTTTTACATTTTCTTATGTTTTCGTCAGTTTTTTTTACGTTTTTGTCTTTTTTTTTTTACGTTTTCATCCTGTTTTTTAACGTTTTCATCATTTTTTTACATTTTCGTCCGTTCTTTTACGTCTTCGTCCGTTTTTTTTTACGTTTTCGTATGGTTTTTTTTACGTTTTTGTCATTTTTTTTAACGTTTTCATCCCTTTTTTTATGTTTTCGTTTGTAAAAAAGCAGATGGATATATGTACACTTTTGGATGTGAGGGTTTATAATATAGCATAAAGTTTGTTCCTCCCTAAAAGAAGATAGAGTTAGACCAAAACGAAAGTATAGTTTACATATAATCTATTGCCGTACATGTACCTCCGGGTTAAACCTGGGGTAGGGGTACGATCTGTCTACATTCTACTTCCCCCATACCCTGCTCCGGCGGGATTACGTTTTGTTGTTGTTGTTTTTGTTATTGCCGTACATGTGTGAAATCAAATGAAAGAACTTTCTGAGAGAGAAAAGTATAGCATCCTTTTATGTATTAATTTTCTTAAACAATATAACGTAAAACTAGATAGATAGTTACATAAAAGAGTTTATACTACAATCGGCGAACGTCTTTGTAAATGTTTGTTGTTTGTATCTCAAAACGCAAAAAAAAACATATGAAAACGTAAAAAAACGGACGAAAACGTAAAAAAATGAACGAAAACGTAAAAAAACAGACGAAAACGTAAAAAAATGGACGAAAACGTAAAAAAAAAAAACGGACGAAAAAGAAAAAAAGGGACAAAAACTTTAAAAAAAAACGGACGAAAACGTAAAAAAGCGGACGAAAACGTAAAAAACGGACGAAAACATAAAAAAAGCGGACGAAAACGTAAAAAAGCAAATGAAAACGTAAAAAAATGGAAGTAAACGAAAAAAGGCCGAAAACGTAAAAAAAACGGACGAAAACGTAAAAAAGCGGATGAAAACGTAAAAGAACGGACGAAAACGTTAAAAAACGGACTAAAACGTAAAAAAACAGATGAAAAAGTAAAAAAAATGGACGAAAACGTAAAAAAACAGACGAAAACGTAAAAAAATGACTAACGGTGAAAATACAGTTAACCCAGAGGACTAACGGTGTAAATATTTTCTATCTCGTTAGGAGATAACGGAAATATAATTTGCGCCGTTTGTCCTTATTTTAACGGAGGGATGTATATAGGTTAACTTTTACTAACGGAGTGATGTATCTGTTGAATCTTTTGCGAGAAGGATGTATAGTGCGAATTGGGATAAACTATAGGGATGTATTTTGGAGTTTACTTTAAAAGTAAATCGCAAAAAGTCCATGTGGTATGTCCAAATTGCATAAACAGTCGTTACTTATTTACATGTGCAGGGCGTTGTCAATGTGAGAAACTTTTGTTACGGATATCAGCCATGTCCCAAACGCAAATGACTAAAATATTGAGTCAATAAGAATGTGTCTATTGTGATGGAGTAATTGTGATACAATATTATACAACTCACATGTCATAGTAGTCATACTTTTATTCCAAAAACCTTTTTTTTCTTTTTTTCTTTTTCGTTTTCTTGTCCTTCTGGCATGTTCAAATTACACAAATAGTCCTTACCTTTTTAAAAGTGCAGGCGTGTTCTTGTAGGAGACCTTTGATGCAAATATTGTCCATGTCCCAAACTGAAATGACTAAAATACACCATGGTGAAATGACAAAGTTTCACTAAACGCAAGGGCGTTTCACTCATTTCACTTTGGGATACAGACGATATTCACACCATAGGTTTCCACAATGATGACGTCTGCACTTTTGAAAAGGTAAAGACTGTTCTTGCAATTTGCACTTCAATTCTCACAAGGACGGTTTTTGCATTTTACTTTTATAACTTTATGGTGTTTATTGTGAATGGAGAATTGCATTGTAAATTGTCACTGTTAGTTTCTAAAACAATATCATATATTCCAAACATGTGATTCTCTGAAAACTAGTCAAGGCGAGATTCTCCTAAGGTTTATCGCATACTCGTCATCGCAAAACATGACCGCCTAAAGGACATGATAATCTTGCAAACAGCAAACTTTTTTGCTCTGTATGCTTTAAGAACAAAAAAGCTTTTAAATATGCTAATTTGGTTGAGACATCTTACTTTAAATGTGGAATAAGGAATTATCTTTATGTTTTCTTTCATAAGATGTAGTTAAAAGGGAAGAAGATAATAGTTAGAATAACAAATCACCTAAGATATCTGTTTATTGTAAACAGGTATTATATGTTTTGGAATTGAGAAAAATGTGAGATTTGCAGTTTCCCTCGACTTTGTATGCAGCGTAGTGTTTTGTAACAATTTGGCAAGCAATAATAATTTGGGACACGACCGACGCTACAATCCCGATGACGAGATTCTGAATTAACTCCAGATGACGCTATCAAGATGCTCAAGAAAGAGATCTACAATCCTATCCCATAAAAGATAACACAAAGGCTGGGTAGATTTTATAGACATACAGAGTTGCTGCAAAAGCTTCTACAGGCCATAAGAATGAGAAAGAAGTGGACGAAGACAATGGTGATGATTATAAAAAATGTGTTATTTGCTTGGAAGACTTTGAACCGAAAGAAGTGATGATGGTGACCCATGTGATCATATATTTCACGAGGACTGCATCTTGCCATGGGTAAAAAACCATGACAGATGTCCTGTTTGCAGGTTCTCATTTGCTCGAAAGACTAGAGAGAGTGAAGCAAGGTCTACAAACAATGATAGTGGTCAGTGATCGATATTAACAAAAGAATAGGATCCTTTTGTGACCTCACGCGGTAATTCTACTACTATTGAGCCCTTCAGGTTTTGAGAGTATTGTTCTCTCTAAGATAGCAAAGTTCAATCTAAGTGGTAAGATTGTTAGAAGTTGACTAGAAATTTGAGTTATAATTCTGTATAACAAAAGATCAAATTGTAAGAATTCATGTACAACAATTAACCACATTTCATTGAACTTCAACGTGAAACTTTTACATAAACCCTGAAGTTTCACTCCTAACCGGATGTATATAATAGCGAAATGAAAATTGAATCGACTCGGTCAGTACAAAATGAGTCTGCATGGACAACGTCGCTTTATTATTGAGGCTTCGATGGAGTTGGAGATGATGGTGGTTTCATATCTGGATACTGCATTCAAAATTCTAGCATTATCAGTGACGATGGCAATTCCTACCCCTTTTACTTATTAAAAAAATAATATGTCAATTTGGGTCACTTTTAAGTGGTCAAACTGGTAACCAAAAAGTGTAATTTGAATAAACTATTCAGATTATTCTAAATAAGTTCTATCATTATTGTAAATTTTGTACTCGTATTTAAGAAACTACTATATATATATATATATATATATATATATATATATATATATATAAAAGGGCAAAAAAAAAAAGAGAGACAAAAATTGTTTTATACCCAATCCAAGACTCCAAGTCACACCAAAAATACCAGTTTTGAACTCGAACCCATTTTTCCAAGTTCAATTATTAGTTTGCTTGATGTTCTGTCATTTAGGTGAACCAAAAAATCATGATCTTACCATTGGGTATGGAGATGATGACCTCACCGTGCTACGTGCACATTTGTTTGGTTCGGTAGATGTTTTGGCATATCCATTGTTTGTTTGTTTACTGTCGGCTACCGAGGGTGGCTGGCTCTTGACATCACTTTGTTGTTCGATTGCTCCATTGTTGTTGACCTCTAATGACTTTTTGACTTTCATTTTGGGGTTAATGTGTACAGATGGTGGGAGAAGGGTTTCTTGTATGTCCTGTTAACCAAAGCAAGCACAAGATATAATGAGTTAACATAACACAGTAAAACAAGTTTTAGGAAATTTGAAGTGAATCTATGTATTTAGTCAATGGCTTTTACATTTTGCAATAAACATGCAACTAACTTGGTTGTATTCTCACTAAAATACAAAGACCCCTAACGTTGGTAGTCTTCAACTATTTGTTTTCTATAATAATAGAACTAGGTAGTTTTTTCCTCCTTTTATATATATATATATATATATATATATACGAGAAATATAGTGAAGGAGTGAAGGGGAGAAGGGCTACCACTGCTGGTAGTCTTTGTAATATGCAGACACATGCGGTCAAGCTGGATGCATTTTCTTGCGGTTATATTTTACCATAGTTAATATCATCCGGAGCAAATTACTGAGCATTGCATATCCCTAGGTAAGATTATTTTGTTCTGGTTTCCATTTTCTTGTGTTCATATAAATTTTCTAGGTTCACTAACATCTAAATCTAGATAGGAGCCTAGGATACGCTACTGTTGCACAAAAAATAATGAGGAATTAATATTGGTTCCAAATCACAAACTCATTATGTGACAACATTTGATAAAAAGGACCATCAAGGAAAAGATGAATGGTACCAGCCACCCGTTGTCGCCTCTAACTCCACCTCGGATAGCATACGCCTCTTTAAACCCATTGTTGACCAACAACTCAGCTACCTTCATGGAGGCACCATCGAAACTACCTTACAAACAAAACACAGGAATCAAAAACAGGTCATACTATCATTATATATGGTTATATACCAAGACCAAATCATTTTGCTCCATATCTAACCACAATTTCAGTTTCAAATTGGATCCGTATCCAGCAAATGGGTACCAAGCCTAAATCATTATTATAAATTTAGTGCTTCCTATGGATTAAGATAAAGTTCAAATGAACATCCTTCCACTTGAATCACCACTTTAAACTAAAAAACTAAGTATATAACTGCACTAAGCTATGATTCAGTTCTATCTCAGTTTAATATTTTTGATCAAACAAACACAAGGAATTTGATCAACGGGTGATCAAACTTGCGAACTTATGGTGGCACACAATTCATTCTTCTTACAAAAATACCAAATACTGTCATAAGTTTAATTACTCGTACTAGTTTGTGAGAAAGAATATCAGAGGTGTAAATGGCAATGCACATCACTTCTCAGATTTTAAACTCTTCATAGGGCTAATGATTACAGCATAGTTCCTTTGAATTACGCATTGGTCGTTCGTTGCACAAAATGTCACCGAATTAGTGTTCCATACTCCCATTTCCCGTTTCTTAAAATGTTTGACATACAATACATCAGACAAAAACTAACCGTCCCAAATGTAATGAAAACTTCAATACACTAAAGTATGCAATGACCTGTGTTTGACATTAGCTCGTTTTATAATCATATGCAAAAACTCACTTTCGTATCCATTTTCGTTAGCAAAAATAAAGGGAAAAAAAAATCATTTTCTCGATGGGTAAATGACCAAAGTGGAATCACAAACATTAAAGTATAACATTTGTTCGATTATAACCGTATACGAAAAAGAAAAAAGAAAAAAAAACTCACTTATCAAGAATAACAACGCTCGTATTCCCAAAATCCGTAAACTCCTCCTTAACCCTCTTCACAAACCCCTCATCATCACCCTCACCCCTATACTCAACATTTACCACACTCTTCCCCAAAACCCTCAAATTCGGCGACCCAAAAACCCGCAAAGTCTTCCCATCTCTGATATCCAACATTTGCGCACACGGGTCATCTCTAACTTTCTTAAATGCATCAATAGCAGATAAACACTTAAACTTTTGAAAATACTCTTCACTAAATGGAATCACAAACAACCAAATGAAAACAACCCCTGCTACGAAAAACGGATACTTGTTAAAAAAATCATCGATTGATACCACAATTTCTTCAAGATTGATCTTGGAGGGTGTTTGGGTGATGGGTATTGATGGGTTTTCTATGGCAAGTGAAAATTGGGGATATTGAAACTGAAACCCTAACCCTAACCCTAGTAAAATTGGTGATAGAAATTGGGGTTTAACTGGTTTGAAAACTGTGAAATTGGGGTTTTGGGTAGTGGAGTTGAAATGGGTTTGTGTTAATTTAGGGTTTAATTTTGTGTTTGTGAAGATAAAATTTGGGGTTTTGAAATTAGGGTTTAATTGGGAAATTGGGGTTAGTTTTGAATATGTGATAAATGTTTTGAAATTAGGGTTTGTAATTGGGGAAGATGATAGGCCAATGGAAAGAGACTCCATGAGAGTGAAATTGGTGTAGAGTTTAGAGATGATAAGATAAAGTGGCGGGAGGACTGTTAACTACCGTAAGTATATAACCTGTTTGAATAATGATTTTTATGAAAGAGGAATATCTGCGCAAACTAGCGGCAGATAATTATACTTGCGAAATCGTGATTTTGGTTTGACCTCTGATGCAAAATTTACGAGTTCAATTTGTACTCTTGCAAGAACGAAAGTTCAATAACAAAAAATAACACGAGCAAAAGTTGAAGGATTAAACAATATATAAAATATTAATATAGTTGTAGATGATGTTATTGTTTTTAATTAAAGTTATAATAGTCAATTAACGTTACTTGTCATTTAAGTATTTAAATTTAAAAGATGATGTTATTATAAGCAATCAACATTACTCAAATTATAAAGATAAGGAATATGCATGCATTATTAGTAAAATCATGATAAACAATTTTTTTCTATCACAAACGTTGGTTTTATCTTGAAAAGTTTGGTACAATAATTTGGGGAAATAACTTAAAATGCAGCTTTTTTTTAGCAAAGACTTAAAATGCAACCAAAAGTTATGTTTTATCGACTTGATTTTTTTACCATTAAAATTGTATGTATTTGTGTTTCAAGTTATGTTATAAAGATAATTGTGAAAAAAAATTGTATTAATAATAACAAACCATGAAACCAATGTTCTGAAATTCAAGAAGGGTTGAATTATGATAATTTTAGTGACTGATGCAGCCGTCATTAGTCGATCGTATAATAATTGAATCAAAATTATTCCACGGGGTTATTGACTTATTGTGGTCTGACAAACAAATTAAGGGTCCGTTTGGTTTGTTTTGTTGCTAGGAATGATAATGGGTATCAGATTTAGTATAGGGTAGAATGACAATGGATATGAAAAAGTGTATGATTACGATTGTATATGTTTGGATGAGAAAATATGGTATGAAAAAGTGTATTGATATTTGAGTTTTGTAGTGGAAAAAAGAAGGACCCACGAGAATGGATTTCATAGACACCAAATTGGTGTGTAATGAATCTACGACTATGATATACCCACTTCATTACTGGGCCCACAAAACAAACACCATTAATGACTTTCAAAGTCATAGACTCATTCTCATAGTATCCAACCAAACGGGCCCTAAATCCAGGGAAATATGTTTATGTTAAATTTATGATATAAGATCATTTGAGGACTAAACTTTGTTTAAGGGATTAATTCTCACATTCCATTCATTTTGATCTAACGGCTGAGATTAAACTTAACATTTACACTAAAAGGGTATTTTTGGACTATATAAATATTATTTTTTACACCCATCTAAATTAATGCGTCATTTTTTTCACACAAACAAAGTGTGTGTTTCTTTCTTCTCTCTCATCTATCCTTCTCCTTCATCCCGTTCATCAACAAACCCTAATTTTTGCTGCTCAATTCATCAATCGATCACCTTCTTCATCTCGTACATCACCTAACCCTAATTTTTTATCGTTTAATTTATGTAAGCTGAATTATAAGCTATCTGATTCAATAAGCTGAATTATAAGCTAACAGATTCAATTTTTTCATATGATATTCAGGTTTTATGGATTCGCTTCAAAGTTCTGTTTCTACTACTTCTGAAGAGATCGTTGTTAATGATTCTTCTACTACTTCTGAAGAGATTGTTGTTAGTGATGATGTTTCAGCTAAGTATGTTGAGGAGATTGTTGCTTATGAACACGGTGATGAATCCGAAGCTATTAAGAGTAAGCTTTTTTATTATTTTAATTTTTACCATAATTCGTGTGTCAATGTGAATAAGCTATGTTGTTAAGCTGTTATAAGCTTTGAATAAGCTATTAGTTAGGTTTTGATTGAATCAAACAGTTTTTAAGCTCTGAATAAGTAGTTTTAAGCTTTGAATAAGCTATCTTAGAAGCTGATAATAATAAGCAGTTTGGATATATCACATGTGATATATCACATAAATGATGTATCACATGTGATATATCACATAATGATATATCACATGTGATATTAAGAACATGTGTGTGTGATTTCATTTTTAGTAAAAACGGATGAAAACGACTAAAAACGGACGAAAACGTATAAAAACGGACAAAACCGTATGAAAACGTAAGAAAAACGGACAAAAATGTATAAAGGACTAACGTTGCAAATAATCGTTGGCTAAATGGACTAACGTTGTCACATGATAACTAACAGGACTGACGGCCGTTAGCTCAAGGACGAATGGTGCAATTTATGAGTGTAAATTCGAGGGTATTCTAGTCATATCACGTTTTTTTAACTAGTCAAACTTACGGTCAACGAAAATTGGATCAAACCCGTTACGGGTCAGAGAAAATAGGACAAGCTCCGTTACAAATGAAACTATTGGACCAAAATCGTTATACCCGGTAAACCACGAGGACCAAAAATGTAGTTAACTCTAATTAAAATTTGTGTATGTGGATATAGTCATGCGGTAAATACTCGCAAGTTTGACTTTTACAGTGAACAAAAATGAGTGGTTTAACCTCTATTGTCAAACCAAAATGAGTGTAAATATCATATGGATGAGTGTAATATCATAGAAATGTATGATTAAAAACTAATAAAGTAGAGCATAGATTAAAGGATTACATTGTCACCTTATGCAACCAAATAAGGAAATCCAGTCCTAACAAATATTTAGACTGTTTCCCATGTTAAATTCTTCATACACTGAAAATTAAATTAATTCAGCAAGGTTAACACCTAAACGTTAAAGATACTCGTAATCAAAGTTTATTACCACTCCTACAAACTTAGTGGATATAAGCAGCCTGATACTGGTAACCATTTACATAATAGCTCCCATGGTTAGGAGCCATGTTGTAAGTAACACCGCCCATAAACTGTGAAATGTGGTTTTCAGCTGGAACATGGTAACCGTAGGGTCTGTTGTCATACATGTACTGAGTTGGTGGTGCATACCTTTCAGTCATCCTAGTGTAGTTAGTGTTGCGAGGCATGTATCCTGCTGCCACGCCATTGGCACGGGGTCTTTTGTGTTGAGGTTTTGAAACATCCGTGGCTCGTTTCTTTTCTGCTTTGGCTTTTTCGAGTTGAAGGATGCGTTTCTGTAGTAGGTCTAATGGGTAATGATTTTCGAGCTTGTGATCTTCAATGCATTTGATGACGGACTTCAGGGCAGATACTTCTTTTTCATTTGCATCATTCTGGGAACATGGGCATTTGGACATTTAGTTTTATGATTGTACATTGAAAGGCATGCAATTAGAAGCGCATAACCAATCTATTTACTTATGAATTAGTAGATTTTGGTTATGTTATACCTTTTAGATAAAAATAAAAGGTTAGTAGGAAACAGGTCAAATGGGTCAAAAATCGTTTTAATGCTTAAAGTTGAATAAGTTTAATCCAAAATGTTTTGGGTCAACACAACCCGACCAGTACCATAATAAGTTTACCACCCGCTAGACCCACTTAAATTTTGGACCTTTACAATCAATAAAAGAGTATACAATGGGGAAGTACCTGTGCAGTCGGAGAACATTGACGTCTTGACTCGTTCAAGTAGGATTTCAATAACCAAACAGGAGAAAACTGCTCTGTAAGCTCAAATGAGATTGCTAGGTTAACAGCATCAATATGTCTTCCACTATTGACCAACACATTGATTACACCTGAAAAAAATCAAAAGAGAACGTTCTGCGAATCATATTCAATTCAATATTTAACTTTTAAAACAGATTCATATTAGAATTTGAAAGCACGATTCTTGTAGTTATATTTAAAAATTTTCATGAATCAGAGTTAATCATGCAATTAAGAAAAGGACAAAAAATACTGGCAAAATGACCCGACTTGTTGTGAGTCATATTAAAAAGTAATCATTCTTGACAAGAACCCGTTTTCAGCCGTTATGCAAAAGTACTTATTAGCGACCTAAAAATACCTAACTTTACCAACCTGGCATCTTTTCAGACAACCCAAGGAAACGGCAAAGATCAGCTGTCTGGCGGCGACGACAGACCATTGGGATCAACTTCAACAAATCATCCTGAACAAGACCAGAATCAACACCAAACGTAGCAACAAGTTGTAAAAAGGCATGAGCCTCCAATGAGTTCCCATTGCTAGCATCTACATCAATATCATTCAATTTTGGTTTCCACTCTTCAGCTATAGCCTTTGCTCGTTCCTTCACATCATCATCAATCACATCACAAACAGTGCTCACATCAAGATTTGCTAACAGGATACTGAGGCACTCCATTAACATGATACATGTTCGTCTCACACCTAGAAGATTTGAATTTTTTATCGCATCTGAGATGTAGAAACCACCGAGTGAATCCAAGACCAAGCCACCCGGGTCTACAGCAGCCCTTAATGCAATCGGAATTTCCTCCTTTATAGAAGCAAGATTCCTACGGTTATCCGATATGAATTTGCGAAGCCCTCCAGAATCCATCTTTTCACATAATTTCACAAGTTGTGGATTGGACAACGCCTTCACATCATCTTCAGTTAACTTCTTTATATTGTTTGTGCATCCGTTCCTGTGTGTGCCTAAGGCGCGAGTGATAGCAGCAACTCCAACATCCCTCTTTTCTTGAAGCTTATCCAATGACACTTCTTCTTTAGCCAATACATCAGCTTGACGATTCTTGAGCACTTGTTGTGATTGAATTGTTTTCCTTTTAAACTCATTTTCTTGGTCTTCGAGAGCAGTAAAACGCCTCTTTAAGTTCTTCTCGAGCCCATGAAAATGATCCTCAATTTGTTTCCATTTCATGTTAAGGGTTAGTGCGCGGTGACTTTCTAGCTCAGCAAATGCTTTCTGAAGTTGTTGTATTTTGGCGGTTGTTGATTCTAAGAGTGTAGCAACTGATTGAGTATCTTCCATGGCTGGTAAGCAACTCAGACCTTGAAAGATATTAAAGAATGATGAGTGTTGTGATCCATTGAGATTGAAGTACCAGTGACATAAAACATTTATAGCAAAAATCAAATTTTAGGCAGTAGTAAATGTACAAATTTAGACCCATTTACTTATGTTTGGGTTACGCAAGGCAAGTGGTTCGAAATAAAAGAGTTGGTAAAAGGGGGACGGGTCAAATGGGTTGAAAGTCTCACGAAGTCTATATTCTTTTTTAAGAGATTTACATTATCTTTGAACTGATGTTTTTTTATCAAATATTATTAACATAATAAGTATTTGCAAACAACCTTATAGAACTGACAAAAAAAATGTATGTTGCTCAACCTAACGCGGCCCGTTTCATCACATGCTAAATTATGATCCAACATGACCCATTACTCAAACTGCCCATCTTGCCGCCTCAAGACAGCAGATGATAGGTAGTGTGAAAACTAAAAGATCTACTGGCAGTATACTGAGAATTTGTCAATATTACACGCCCTTGCTACATAATAATTCTGTGCCATGAATAAAGACATATAATAACATTCATGAAAGTTTTGGGGTGCAGTAATAAATGCAGCCTCAACTCCTCAAGGTCATTTTGTGACTGATGTCTTTTAACAGTTTGGGTCCGGTATTGAACCATTAGATGGTACTGAAAAGTACGCAAATGGTCCATCCCGTAACGGTCACCAGTACATGTCGAACCTAATAGAAATCAACAAATGTACCATCTAAACTTTGACCCAGTGTGGAGTATCCCGAAAGGTGAAGAGAAACAGAATACTGCAAAAAAAAGTAAATGAAACTATGCAACGAAGTCAGACCCCGGGTTCATTTCTCGCATTTGAGTTTAAAATTGTCTTTTGTTCTAATGAATGCAGAAACATCAGCATTGTGCATTACTCTGCCAAGATCCTTCTCTGTTATAAGATTTCGCTTATGCTCACAATACAAATCTCAACTTGTTTTGCGTAATCGAGTGCTTTTAAAGTAAAAATGCAGCTGGATAATTAATAGGAGTTGACCTAAAAAATTAATCCCCATAACCACCTGATCTAATTTGAGTGGCCTTTAGGAAGTCTAATTTCTAAAATTTTCTATCCACACACTGCTGGCTCTGCATATTTCGTGATCTTCAACATACTTGGTCTAAACAAAAAAAGCATAGTGCAACCACGTTTTATGTCTATTTTCTGGAGATCGAGTAGAACACCAGCAGAAGAGCTTCTTACAATCTTAAGGGTCTCATGCATAACTAATTTGTAATAAAGACTTCAAAGAGATGATGAGATTTTCTCAGGGATAGTGGATGTATTGGATTGCTTATTTTCAGAAAATAAGCACTTTTGACTGTTTAGATGGAAAAAGCTTATTTTAGGATCAAATAAGGTGTCCTATTATAAAATCAGAGTTGCTAATTTCAAATTGCCTGTGCTTAAATAATTAGTTTATTTTAAGGGGGGGAAAAGGAAAAAAAAAGTTGTTTTCAGTTTTCAAACACTCAAACAACTGCTTATTTAATTATTCCATTAGCAAATCTGCAACTATCTCCACTCTCCAGCATTGTTTTTTTTTTTCTTTTTCATCAACTCATAAAAAATCATCCTGCTACTGATCATGCAAGACAACCACTTCATTTTGCAACAAAAAAAAACACACACACACACAAACTTCTAATAATACTTAACTTCACAGCCACTGAAACAAGTACATTGCACAATATAATCACTATCATAACCATGCTAAAAAAAAACTAGCTGCATTTAATGTGTACTTACAGAACCAAACCAGTAACAGCTAATGCAGACGGTGGCTAACGGTGGAAGGTAGCACAGTTAGATTATATCACCCCATTATGTGTGACAGTGAGTGTGTGTAAGAGAGAGAGAGAGAAAATAAAGTCAAGGGATGGTTTCTGACAAAAGATGAAACCCACTTACTTTTGTCACTTTTTTCCACTTTTTGCAGACTTATGCATTTGCTCTTGCCAGTGAGTAATGATAAAGTTGGGTGAAGTTCTACAATTGGTCCCTGTTGTTTTTAGCATGAACTTTATTATCCCAAGATATTGCTCCTATGTCATGCAACAAGAATCTTATGTGGCTCACAAATGAAGAAAAATGAGAAAGAGAAATATATAAAAAATTAGATAAATTATGGTATTCACGCGTTTCTGTGACGAGAAAAATATAATAAACTCTTTGGCAAGTAATGTTTTTCGTAACAATAAATGTACACAAAGTTTAAGTTTAAACAATACAAGGTTACAACCTTTTATTTTTTATATGAAAAAAAAAAATTTAACTATATTTTTCTCTGAATATAAGATTGTTAGTGTAAAATAAAAGTTTTCATGACCTGACTAATTTGCTTTCAAGTTTACACAAATAGTTCAAGGATAATAGTTCAGTTCATAATAGATTTTTTTAACTATGGCTTTCGACCTTTTGACCGAATAATACTCGGGGTATGGTCTCAAGGAAAAACTTTGCTAAAAAAGTTTCACTATTGTATCGACGGGCTTTTGGCCTAGAGGGATATAAGGTGTACATGAAGTGTCTTAGGCAAGTGGTATCAGTTGAAGTCTCGACGTGGATAGATATAGAGTAAGTTGTGAATGCTTTAGCCTTTAAAAAAAATTGCCTTTGTTATTTTTTCTTGACATCCCTCTGATCAGGATCTCATAGATGGAAAAATAAGTTTAATTTCTTTCTTTCTTTTTTTTTTTCATTTTTCTCCAGTCTCTCACAAAACGATTTCGAGAATATAGTGTTAACAAATAGTTTCAGACGTTACTCGTATGGCCAAGTGTGTTTATATGTGATCGGTACCTCATAAAAAGAACAACACAAACTGAAAATTTGCAATCGCTACTCTTTTCTTCTAATGAAGTCTGAAGTGAGTAAAATAATTACTCATGAAAAGGTGGTGTTCCTTAAGAACATGATGTGAAATCAAATCTCATACTAAATACAATAATGAAGACAAAAAAAGTGAGTTTTACCGCATAAAAATCGACCATTAGTTGGTTTGCACTCGTGTATGGCAAACCTATAAATAATGTTATTTGATGTTTTAAGTGTACGTTGTATCTCTTTGTGTAGACAACGCAAATTTTAAGTTTGTTCAATGTGTACCTTTTGAAAGTGAAGTTTAGTCTCAATAGACTTGGTCATAGATAATTAGATACCATAACAGAAAATTAGAAAAAAAAAACTGATGTTAGTCACACTTGAACAAGTCAGTCATGCACGCATTCCATATTATATTTAGGAAATGGTCTCTACATTGACCAGATTAGTACTGTTCCTTTTATTTTACTCATTTATATAATTAGTTTTGGTTTCTGATCTTCATATTCTGAAGTAGCCTTCTCTTGAAGAAGATATTGAATCCCCAAAGTATGTTCTTCATCTTCACTATCCCTTCTTTATTGTATCATATTTTGAGATTTTTGCAAATTCTTTGACTTCTACTATTTTATTTTATTTTTAAATATTGGAGTTATAGAAATAATTAGTTAGAGTTTGTTATATATCAAATTGGGTAACTGAAATCTTACTAAATTGCATCTTAATTTCACACGCTGAACTTCACGAGCATCCTAGGCTCCTAGCTATCATGTGCAATGCACTTATCTAGTTATATCAACATGTATTCATCATCAATAATCACTAGTAGTTCCATAGTGCATGTAGTTATTTGCTCGTCTTTGCTAGTTGCTAGGATTCTATTAATCGTTTTTTTTCTTTTTTTTCCGAATGGCAATTTATAGAAAGCAACTAGCAAGGCTAGAAAAAGATTACAATATGTTCATACAAGAAGTAACTGGATCGTAAATCCAGTCAATCCAATTCGGATGAGAATTCCTACTTCTATTTGAGATCCAAGAGTGGGATAAAACCTTTACTTGCTCGCCGAGGGTGTCCTTCCTAGGGGGCTTTGGATCGAAGCAAACACGGTTCCGATATCTCCAAAGGACCCAAGTAGTTATTTGAATAACATTATCAAAACAGAGCTTAGTGGCTTTGTTGAGATTCAAAGAGTCGGCCCAAGAGAGTAAGTTGGGAAAATCGTTTGGATATGACGTCAAACCCCACCAACTTGAGATGAACTTCCAAAGGTCACAAGAAACCGGGCAGTCAACGAAGAGGTGTTGAGAATTCCTACTTCTATTATTCGTGATTTTTAGTAATAGAATTAAAGGATATATCGAAGCGCGATGGAGAAAGTTGCATAGTCTTTACTAAAAATCTGAGAAAGTATGTCTTGGAAGGCGAGCTTGGTTTAGTCATGCATACATATAATACTTTTGACTGGTTCAAATCAAAATTCTGAGTAATACTTACATATAACACATTTACTATGTAATCTTTGTTTTATAGACTTCTAGGCTGAAAATTTGATCCACGTCATTGGTGTTTTAAGTTTATTCCTTGATCTAGTGGCATATGCAGGATGAATGGCACAAATAAAGATTCATAGGACAAGTCTTCTCTGATATATAGTTTATCCTTTATAGCTGTACGTATGTCCATTATGGTTGTTATGTTTTGCAGGCTCGGTATTCCCATACATAATTCTGTAAAGTCTTGTCCAATGGCACCGTGCAACAAATCAATAATCATTACTTGCGTCTTGATGATTATATCTATCACATTTAGCAATGCTGTAGATACTGATATCGACTGCCTAAAAGCCTTCAAAGATTCAATGGAAGATCCACAAAATGCCTTATCAACATGGAATTTAAGCACGACACCCGAAGGTTACATCTGCGCATTTATTGGCATTGAATGTTGGAATTCCAATAGCAACAGGGTCTTAAACATCCGCCTTCCAAATATGGGACTCAAGGGCATGTTACCCATTGATCTGGCCAATTGTACCTCGATGACAGGATTGGATCTCTCTGGAAACCTTTTGTATGGAACACTTCCAACCAACATATCCAAAATACTACCCTATGTTACATCTCTTGATTTATCTTCAAACAATTTCTCAGGACAGATCCCTCGGAACCTTGCAAATTGTTCTTTCCTTAATGTTGTCAGACTCGAGAACAATGCATTTTCGGGTCAGATTCCTTTAGATTTAGGTAGGCTTACTCGTATTCGGGAGTTTAATGTTGCAAACAATAGTTTATTTGGGCCAGTTCCAGTTTTTCAAAATGGGAATATTTCAGCAGAGAGCTATGCTGGTAATTCAGGGTTATGTGGAGGTCCTTTGCTTCCTTGCGAAGGCCCCGTCAACAAAACCCTTCTATAAAGTATAAATAGGTTGTTGGTTTAAGACTTGAGTCTTGTTTTAGAAGTGCACCTTTGTGTGTTTTCTTCTTTTATTTGTACTAGTAAGGAAACATGAATCCAGATTGATGATGTAATGACTTGTATTAATGTCAATGTTGCAAAAATCGGCCGTGGCGGCCGATTAATTGCCGATATATCGGTAATCGGCCGCCGACCTTGTCGAATTATGAAAATCGGACAAAAAATCAGTTTGGGGAAAAAAACGGCCAAAAATCGGCCGTATCGGCCATATCGGCCGGTTTAAAAAAAATTAAAAATTTAGGCATTCTACTTAATTTGGGGATCGTTTATTTCACTTATAACACACAATAAGCCTCATAATCAGAATTGGAGCCTTTTATTGAGGTTTGAAAACATAGTAGGCTTGGAATCAGTTACGATCTTTAGTTTAGTCTCCAGAAATACCCAAAACATGCAAAAAATGCAAATCCGATTAATCACCGATTAATCCCACCTTGGCCGATTAATCGCTGCAGGGTGGTCGACCGCCACGCTACCGATTCATGATTTTTGCAACATTGATTAATATAATAAAATGTTGATGTTATATGCTCATGGTGTAATGTTCACTTTCACTCTTGAAAACACTCATTTGTTTGCCTTGTTATGAAGATGAATTCTTCACGACACGACTCATAAGAGCAACAGAAACTATGGTGTCTGGTCGGAAAATCTCGAGTACTCTAAAGATCCATGAGTAGGCCGGTATGTACTTAATTTCGGTACACATGCACAAATAAAAAGGGCAATTACATACATAGCGATAATGCAATATTTACCCAACCAAAACATCAAAATTCGATATTCCTCTAAAACACAAGTTTCCAGTGCACAAGTACAATACCTTTAAAACATATGTTGGGGAAATATGAAATTTTGATGTTTTGGTCGGTAAATATTGAATTTACCCTTACATATTATACATTCTTTTAAAAATGTAACCTAATCATGCATTCTACAACAATATATGGGTCTCACCCACAGAAACCCAAAAACCAGCCTATGGCTACCGGAGACAAATATGATCCAGTAATCATACCCTACTGCAAACCGTACCCACACCATCTCAGGTGTTGATATTACAATCTTGCCCTTTTTTATCACCCCAATCACAACAACAAGACGTCATTCCTTCATCTTCATCAGAAGATACATCTGAACAAGCCGCCGGAATCATAATGGTTTCTTTGCCCGACAGTTGTGATGATTTCCAAACACCCCCTCAAGAGCATCATTCCATTTCTCAAAATTCTCCTGTAATAAATATAGCGCTTGACGACTTAGCAGAAAATGTGGTTGATTTGGATAATGATACGGAGGAGATACTTGATGGTGAAAAGATAGTTACTCAAGATGAAGCTTTTGATACGGAGTTGATTAATGCACACCATGTGTTTGATGAAATGCCTGAGAGAGAACAAGAGGGGAGTAAAAGTGATAGAGGGAAGCGTAAGTTGCCAGTTTCGTTGGATAACAAAGTGCCGCATAGTCCTAAGCATGATGCGTTTAAAGAGACTATTAATCGTGTATTCATGATGTTGGTTGTGGAGGGAAAAGGAAAGGATCGTGGTGATGGAAAGGGTGTTCATTTTCTTGAGACGGCAAAGAGAAAGGGTATGACTTTCCCTCGTCCTCGATGGAGGTCGGCTGAAACTTGGAAAGGTTTATGATTACTACTTGTTAAGGGATGGTTAATATCGTTTGTAAAGAGGGAAATGTAGAGATCCTGGTATAGCCCTTGACCAGAATGGTTTGGGTGGCTATAACCTTCTCAATGATGCCTCTCCATTTTTCCACTTGGCTGTTGTGGGTGCTGGTTGAATGGTCAAGGCTTGGAAAATGGTTATGGAAATGTAATTGAGAGGTTATGGTCTTTGGTGCATTTAAGGGTGAATTCAGTTTCTTGTGCTGCATTAAGGAGGAGTTATGCAGCTGATTGAAAGTCTTATTTCATGTCTGAGATTAGCTATGTCTGTTATTGGACAATGACTTGTCAGAGATCTTTTTAGTATTGTCAGATATCGGATAGTATTGTTTTGCTTGTTTTCTGGATGGGATATTTCCATTCCGGTGTATGTTTCTTAAGTGTAATTTGTTTGGTATTAATAATATATCTTCATCCTTTGCACCCAAAAAAATATATCGTTTGGATGCTAGGTTTATACATCAAGCTAAAGTCCAAATTTAAAACTGTTTATGGTCGAGTTTTGTTGTATGGATCACCATAGTTGAACCGTCTAAGTTTGTCAATTTTTTATGAAATCATCATCTTTTGAGTAGATAAATCATGACTTGAAGTGTATTTTTTGTGTTGGACGCTTTCTGACCGCCGACTGCCACCTCATATATCCCACGCTGACCCACTCCTTCCCCATCCATGGGCTCTAAGAATCATTTTACCTCGGGTTCAAGTTCCAGTTCGAGTCAATGAAGATCAATTCGATTCGTTTAAGGTTTAACAATCCCAACATTAAATATCATTTAATTGTATAAAATGAGATTCTGTTTGTTTATTTTGTATGTGATGATAGTGGAGTGTAAAAAATTCATAATGATCAAGCTTCCCAAAATCATTTTTTTCAAGTCAAAACTCCTAACAAGTCATAATCGTATTTCATTCAATATTCCATTCATTAGCTGTTGCAGCTTCCAGTCCATTCAATCTTCTATGAAAATTGTTTAATTTCTTTGACCATGTTACAAACCTATTTATTAGTAGTTGACATGAGTAGCAGTGTTTGGGATAGTAAGTTGGCACGTGAGGTGCACATGCACGGTTTTAAACCAGTCATGTGAGATGCACGTGATATCTTCCACAAACTTTACCTTCCACTCCAACTCATTTTCCCGCCCAATTTCCTTTTATATACTTTACTTTGTAATTCATTTGAGTTTAGCTTTTGATTGAATAAAATTCTTCTTCTCTTACTTCTCTGTAATTACTCATTCCATTTGTAACAACCATTTAACCTTCAACCATATTTTCCGCCAAAACTAACAATATCCCTTCGAACCTCATTTCTTCCTTATTGAGTTTCCAAGCTTATTGTTGCCTTCCACGAAATTCTTAACAGAATTCTGGAAGTGTAGTAGATCAAGTAGTATCAAGAGCCTCTTTTCTGGCCCCATATTCTTTTCAAGAGTGTTACACTAACATTCTTGATTTTCCGGTTATCTTCTCCGGTCAATTTCTGGCAAGAAACAAAGATTCCGGCAAGAAATTAGTCACCACTAATTTCGCCTGCTCTTTTTACATCTGATTAGTGTCAACCAATTGTACGGTCACAAGACTAGCGCATTGGCTGCTTAAATCCTCTAGTTTTGAACAAGCTGATCAACAGCAATTGGGTTGAATAATCAAGAGCAGGATTGGTAGTTGCTATTCCATGTGTTGATGAGCAATAGTAATACCAATACATTGGTGAAGACAATTGATAACTGACAACTGTTCTTTTCACAATCAAGAAGATGGCCCCTGCAACCATGGTCACTATCACCAGTAATGGTGAAGATTGGGTATCAAGACAGGCATTTGAAGATGCATTAACTGAAATAAGACAATCTTTGGTAACCATGAATAATTCCATCACTTCTTTGAGTATCCAGAACAATCAAGTGGTCAATAATGGTGGTGGGAGAAATGCAAGTCAATTCAGCAGATTAGCTAAGGTGGAATTCCCTAAGTTCTTGGGTGATAATGTCAGGGGATGGGTGTTCAAATGTGATCAGTTCTTTACCATTGATAACACACCAGAAGAAGAGAAGGTAAAAATTGTTTCTGTGCACTTATTTGATAAGGCTTTATTGTGGCATAGACAATTTACTAAGTCTCTTGGTGATAATGTTGATTGGGAAGTCTATAAAGAGGCTATAGTTAAGAGATTTGGTTCTGTATTTGATGATCCAATGGTTGAATTGAAAAATGAAAAATATGAGAAAAATGCTAAAGAATATCAAGATTTGTTTGATAAACTGCTATGTAGGGTGGATGTTAGTGAAGAACATGCCCTTAGTTTGTATTTGGGGGGTTTACCAGTTGAACTTGAAATGAGTGTTAGAATGTTTAAACCCAAAACCTTGTCTGATGCATATTGTCTAACTTGCCTTCAAGAAGCTACATTAGAGGCTGTTAAGAAAAAGAACAGACCCTTTGTGAGTTCAAATGTGGGTAGATTTGGATCTAGTAATGTTGTAGGAGGTGTGACCAAACAACCATTGTTGGCTTTGCCTGCTCCAAATAACTCTTGGAAGGCTAACCCAAACACCCCAGTTATGCCATCAATGAGAAAACAATTGACTCAGAAGGAATATGAGGAAAAATGGGCAAAGAACCTATGTTTCTATTGTGATAAGAAGTTTGTTCCGGGTCACAAATGTGAAGGGCAGTTGTATTCACTAGAGGTCTTGCCTATGGATGGTGAAGAGGAATTTGTTGATGCTGAAGAAGAACTAGTGGAATTGGGTGATGTTAATGATATGCAACCCCAAATTTCACTAAATGCTTTCACTGGAGTAAGTTCTTTTAAGACTATGAGAGTGGTTGGCATTGTAGCAAACAAGTACAAAATACACATTTTGGTGGACTCAGGATCAACACATAACTTCTTAGATGTTAATGTGGCTAAGAAGATAGGCTGTAAGTGGAAACAAACAAATCCCTTGAAGGTTTCAGTGGCTGGTGGTAAACAACTTGTGAGTGTAGGGGAATGCAAGGGTTTCCAATGGAAGATGAAGGGTGAGATTTTTACCACTGATGTGATGCTTTTGCCAATGGGTGGTTGTGAAATGGTACTAGGCATTCAGTGGTTGTCAACTCTGGGTGATATGAAGTGCAATTTCAAAGAGTTGAGAATGGAATTTGCACACAATAATAAGAAGATGGTGTTGAGGGGTACTTCAAAGACTCTAGTGCATTGGATAGAAGGGAAGAAGCAGTTACAGATAATGGAACAACTACAACAAGCTGAATTGATGATGATGTGTGTTTACCCAAACACTGGATTAGAACTGTGGTCAATGGGAAGTAATGGGTCAGATACAGTTATGGATGAATTGCAGGCTACAATTGACTCCTATGATGATGTATTTGCAACACCAACAGAGCTGCCTCCACCAAGATCTCATGATCACAGGATACCACTGATTGAAGGCACTCCACCAGTCAATATCAGACCCTATAGACACCCACCTACCCAAAAGGATGCTATTGAGGCAATGGTTAAGGAGTTTTGGAAGCTGGAGTTATCAAACCTAGTCAAAGTCCCTTTGCATCACCTGTGGTAATGGTTAAAAAGAAAGACAATACATGGAGAATGTACATAGACTACAGGCAACTCAATAAGAATACCATCAAAGATAAGTTTCCTATTCCATTAATTGAGGAATTGATAGATGAGCTTCATGGAGCATCTGTGTTTTCTAACTTGGATCTAAGATCAGGGTATTATCATATTAGAATGTTTGATGATGATGTGGCTAAAACTGCTTTTAAAACTCATGAAGGCTATTATGAATTCCTGGTCATGCCATTTGGCCTGACAAATGCCCCCTCAACCTTTCAAGCTCTAATGAATGAAGTCTTTAGACCCTTCCTGAGGAAGTTTACATTGGTGTTCTTTGATGACATTCTAGTGTACAGCAAGTGCTTAACTGATCATATGCAGCATTTGACTCAAGTTTTGGAAACACTGAGACAAAACAAGTTGTATGCTAAGAAGAGTAAGTGTGTGTTTGGGACAAGCCATGTGGAGTATTTAGGGCATGTCATTTCAGCTAAGGGAGTAGCCACAGAACCTTCAAAGATCAAGGCCATGGAAAATTGGCCACAACCTAAGAACATCAAGCAATTAAGGGGATTTCTTGGCCTAACTGGTTACTATAGAAGGTTTATAAAAGATTATGCTACCTTGAGCAGACCTTTGACTCAATTGTTAAAGAAAAATGGATACAACTGGAATGACCAAGCACAGGCAGCCTTCCTAAGGTTGAAAGAAGCTATGATGAAAGCCCCAGTTCTCAGTTTACCTAACTTCTCAAAGCCCTTTGTTATAGAAACTGATGCTTCAGGAGTTGGATTAGGAGCAGTTCTGCTGCAAAAGGGTCATCCTATAACTTATCTGAGTAAGTCACTCTCTCAAAAACACCAATCCCTTTCCACTTATGAAAAAGAGTTTTTAGCAGTGATTTTAGCTCTAGAAAAATGGAGGGGGTACTTATTAGACAGGCACTTTGTGATTAAGACTGATCACTTTAGTCTTAAGTACTTATTAAACCAGAGAATCACTACCCCTACTCAAATGAAGTGGTTGCCTAAGTTGATGGGGTTTGACTATGAGGTAGTATACAAAAAAGGTTGTGACAATGCTGCAGCAGATGCACTTTCTAGACTTGAAGGTCATGGTCAGTTTGTTGATGCAAATAATGTTCTAAAAACGTTATTTATATCTTTCGATAACTTCACGTTTTGAGGATGACAAAATGTGAAAACACGTTACGTTAAAATTAACGTAAACAAGTTTTTAGTCGAAATATCTCATTTCTACATAAATCACTCTAGGTATGAACAAACAAATTTACAACTTGACAAATGATCAAAGAAGTGAATTTGTGTTTAAAACTTCACATTTTTAATGTGACAAAACATTTTTTACAAAAATATACTTTACAAGTTATTTTTGTATAATTAAGAAATGTTTTAATGGAAAAATAAGTTCAAATACCATAACAGCTATTTTTCCCCCTAAAATCAGCTCCAAACATCCCCAAATAAGTTTTCACCAGAAAAGACAAAAAGAGGAGCATTTTTGTCTGGCACGATACCACTAAATTTAGTGGTACCGTGTGTGATTTAGTGGAGCCGTGCCTTCATAACGGCCAGATTTTTTCTGCCTATAAATACCAGCCTACTTCACAGTTTTTGAGCATCCTTTTTCACACAGAACTTTCTGAGTTCAATACCCTTATTACATTTTCTCTTCTTGATCATTTAGTTTAGTTTTTCTTTTGTTTAAGAGTGATCCATTCATCCAACCTAGAGATCCTCTTCATTCCTCTTCTAGTGCAAGAGAAGAACACAAGGTATCCAAGAAGATACAAAGTGTTGTAGTTGTAGTTAGAGCACTTGTAACATTTGTTACACACTTGATTGCATCTTTGTATACATCAAGTCTATTTTTCTTTTGAGAGTTGTGAGAGAAGATCATTGTGATCTTATAGAGATATTGAATATCTCTTGTAACTTGTGAGCTAGTGTGTTGATCAAGTTGATCAAGGGTAGATAGGATAGATTGAGTCAAGTGAGGGTTGATCATTGTTATCTTGTTGAGATCTTGGAGATCTCTTGAAGCTTGTGAGCTTGAGTGATTGATTAAGTGGATTAAGGGTAGATCGGGTAGATCGAGTCTAGTGTGTTGATAGTGTGAAGTAGAAAGGATCAAGTGGATCATGGTAGATTGGTGCTAGCTAAGATTAGCACTCGACATCTAGCTTAGTGTCGGAAATAGGATAAGCGACGTGTACGGTTTTCTCCGCCTGAAGGGAGGTTGTTGACATAGTGCTTGAAACTCTCGAGTGTGGTACTCGGGGAGTGGAGTAGGGCGAAGAAGAGCTTCGTGACCGAACCACTATAAATCTCTTTGTCCCGATTTGATCTTTCCATCTATTCTCTTTACTTTCATTATTTATATTAGTTAGTATAGTTTAGAGTTCATATTGGTGTTGATTGATTTCACACAAGAATCGAATCAAGGTTTTTCAAAAGCAAAGTTTTTAAGAAGATTTAAAAACCGGTAAAACTATTCAAACCCCCCTTGTAGTTTTCCACAATTGGTATCAGAGCCAGGTCAGTCAAGATTTTAAAGTAAATTGTATTTTAAAACTTGAATCGATCAATGGATTCTGACAAATATTTAGAAGGGCAATCTATGCAAAGACCACCACTTTTCGAAACCGATTGTTTTATTTATTGGAAAACAAGATTCGAAACGTATGTGAAATCAAAAAACATTGATCTTTGGCATATTATTACCGAGGGTGACTTTCAACCGATTCAAAAGAATCCAGAAACCAAAAGGGATGAAATAGTTCCTTATGACAAACAAAGTGATGAACTTAAAAGAAAGGGATAATTATTACACTGCCCCAGTTGCCCAATGCGTTTGCTTATCCGACCCGATCTCACAAAATTCTGCATTTAGACCAGGGCAACTTGTCCGACCAACTACGGGATGCCACGTGTCCGACCAAAGTACGTAGTGTTTTTTGGGCAACTATTAGTTGTTGGACAACCGTATATTGGGCAAATGGTTTTTTGGTCATTTTACATATTATTCACTGTTTATCTATACCTCTCTATCTCTTTATAACACAAATACACAAACACATTTCATCTAACACTACCATCACCAATTCAATCTAACACCACCACTACAACTCCCTCCCCACCGGAATCCCTCCATAGCCGAAACCCCATCACCACCGAATCCCCACAATCAGTATTTCTCTTTATTTGGTTCTTGTATCTTTGAACGTGCCACTAAAACACCATTTCTGCACGTATAGTGTTTGTATTATACAACTCATGATCTTCATGATTGCAGATGTTTGTATTATACACTTTCATTGGAGGGCTTTGTGATGTGTACTGTTGAAACCAGACTGGCTAAAGAAGGAATATGGGGCTTTGTAATACTCAAGTTTTGGGAACGTGGGTCACAAAACAATGATTTTAGCTTGTCAACTGTTATATATGAGCCAAAAACTCTTAGCTGCTAGATCTATGACCAAAAACTTGTGCCCGAAGAAGATGTAACTCATATAATCTTATGATTTTCTATAGTGATGCTGGTGTTTCTGCAATTTCTTTCCATCCTACTCGTGGTATGGCTGTCAGCGCTTCTTATGGTGGGGACTTCAAGGTAAGATACACATTTTTTTCTTCTATTTTTTGGAAATGAATTTGTATAATTCTTATGATATTTTAGGTATGGGTCAGCAATCGTGGAAGTCAGCAGAATGAGAAATTGTCTCAAAGGGCTAGGTGGGCATGCCATGCTGTTGGTTCATACAGGAAGAAACCTATGACAGCTGCTGCATTTTCTGCAGATGGTTCTGTATTGGCAGTTGCTGCCGAAACCTGTATTACATTGTGGGATCCAGAGAAGAATGTTCTTTTGGCTGTAATTGGGTCTACTCGTGAGGTGGGTCCTCTAGTTATGTTATTTTGTTTTCAGTCAAAAGGGGAACATGATTTTTCTTGTACCCTTACAGCTTGTAGTTGGTGTTTGAATTGCAACACTCTTTGTTTTGTCAGCATGAATCAATCTTTCAAATGTGCTCAATTTTGTGTTCTAATGTTTTGCAGTCGATTGTAAATCTTTTGTTTATTGGAGAGTCCAATTATCATGTATCTGCGTCCCGAGGTTCAAATCCACAACTCTCGGTTTGGAGTATGTCAACGCTATCAGTTTTCTGGTCTTACAAGCTTGACACAGAAGGTCAGTTTGCTGGCCCATTTTAAGGCATTTTATCTAGGCTCGCCAACATGTAATATGCTTCTTTTTATAAATTAGCACTGCTCTAAGTAAGTAGCACAAAGTGAAGATTGGTTGAGAGCTCATGAGAAGTCTCTTGATGTTTTCATTATACTTAACCACTTAATTTTGTACATCATATGCAGCTATAGCATGTTCAGGAAAAGATAACCTTTTAGCTTTCCTTGTCGTTTTTCCCTTTTAGCTTTCCTTGTCGTTTTTCCGGAGTCATCTAAAACTGAGCTTGATGGGGCTGTAGTAAACAATGACGGTGGTGCTATTCTGCTATTTAATACCGGAGATCCTGTTCCTATAGCTTCATGGTTTGTGACAAAGGTAAAAGTTGCATATCTTGCATTCCTCTAGTACTCATTCGATCAGTTCTCTTAATCTAATGATGGCAAGCTTACTCTATTAAAATGAGATTATAATCTCCATGTTTATATTTAATTGCTACCGTGCAGGCAATCGGAGGGGGGATTGCATTTATTAAAAGTAGTAGATCCATAGATGATAGTATGGATATGGATGATAATCCAGACACAACTTTGTTGGCATATGTAAATGGTGATCATGAGTATGCTCTCTTCAACCCACATGGCACAGATATGAACGAACGGAAAATTAGGCCCACAGACCGAGTTTCGGGCTTGGAAGGGACAGGTATGAGTGTATGACTATGTCAAAGGATCATTTTAATGTAGGGCTATATACTAATCTGACAATTTAAGCGAGGCTTGTATACCTTCTTATGGTTTTCCCAAATTAACCCAACACTTCACAAGAAGTCGGATAAGTGGATCTTTTCTGTAGATGTGTCAAAAAAGTTTACATTTTGAAAGAAAACGATTGTGCCAAATCAGGCAATCTTTTTTTAATTAAAGTGATAAACGATATGTGGGGGGTTGGAAAGTAAGGGGTTATATATTGATAAACATGAGAATTAAGGGGTGCTTCTTGGTCAACATGAAAGAAGGTCAATTTTGCACTTTCTCGTATATATTTGCACTCATGGTCTCATGCTACCCCAATTACCTCTGTTTTCTTGTCAATTAGTGGCAGTATAGTTAAACAGCTTACCAATTTAATATGAGTGGACTTGTGAGTGATATTACATATAGCCTTAATAGTATATTCAGATGATGTTTCTCTCTCTAATTCTACTCTAGAGTTAAACTGACTAGTTTTAAATCCAATACCAACATTTTCAGTTTTTTTATATATAAATTGTTTACATCTGCACACTTCTGATTTGGCATCCGACTGTTTTATTGAATGGAGATTATTAACCACATGGTTTATTATGACAGGGCCATTCGGGTATGCATCCATCTATGGGGAGCTACCTGAGTTCAAGCTGAAAGCAATTGAAGCATCATCTGCAGACCCTGTGACGCCTTTGGAAAGACCATGGGAAACCATTTTCAGTGGACCGTCACACAGTCTACCTCCTCTCACCAAACTTTGTTCCACTTTTCTGGAATCATTGCTGGAGAAGCGAACTTCAATGGTATAGTTGACTCTGAAATAGATATACAGTTTAATCAAGATGAATGGGTATGAAGTTAAAATGAAAATGGTAGCTATATGCAGCCCGGGTTGATGATTCTGTCTCGTGGCTAGAGTTTCTTAAGAATGCTTTTTGTCATCAGAAAAAGGAAGTATTTAATGCCGTTGATAGCTCCATTGTTGTTCCCGTTTTGTCTGCTAATCATATAATTGGCTACTCAAAGTCCAATTTTGTGCTGTGTATGTTATGGGTATGGATCATGTGTTGGGTTTTAAGATGTTGCTGCTTCAATTTGGATAATACTGCTCATGAATCTTAATGGAAAATACACTAAGTATGATTCTACTGCTAGGCTTAATCATACTACTGCTAGTGTATTTATTCTACTGCTGGAGTTACTGAGAAGATCAAAGAAATAAGTTAAGTGGATACTACTGCTAGGCATCGAAGATTCTACTGCTAGAGTTAAGTATTCTGCTGCTTATTGGATAATCATGTATAGTATGTTTAGATAATTATGGAATAGATACGAATAGATTTATCTTGTATAGAAAGACATTGTAACCGACTAGGACTCCTTAGTCTATAAAATGAGGTTCTAGGGTTAGGGTTAGGCACGTATTGTTTTGTTAAGTCGATTCACTTCAAGGTTTTTGTAACCCTGTTACTTTTGAGTAACCGTATTAATATATTGAAGTGTCTGTTGAGAGAATTCATTTGTTTACAGTGTTCTTAGTGTTCTTCTTAAGATTAAACATTAGATTCCGCATAGTGTTTAATATTGTTTCAATTCAAGAACAGTTTCTATACTTATTGTTTTAGATTCATATCTAAGATAATTAACAAGATCATTGCTCATCTGGGATCAACATCATGTATGAGTGGTTGACAGCATTTTAATTTATGATATATTGTTTTCATGGAACAACTGTAAAAGCACCCACAAATGGTGAAATGAGAAACTAAACAAGGCTTTAAACTAAGATACAATCTGAACCTTATAAAATCGAGTATTCTTGAAATGTGTCGTACAAATGAAGTTGAAATACGAAGAAAATATACTATGAGTAAGGTGATCGTGGTGGGTTCTAAGCGAGCAATACAAGATGTAGAAAAGTTGGTTTATAAAAAAATCTAATCTTGTTTAATGGTAAATAATATAAACAAAGGTATCTATTTTGATTGTAAAATAAAATTTTTTAACTGCTGCAACATTCTATACCTTAAATATGCTACGAAAGAAATAGGCCTTGCGTTGCGGAGGGAACGTCCTGGCTCTGAATAGTCTCGGTGATGGGGTAGTTTGTAGAATCCTGGGTTAAATTTTCTGCTATTTCAAGAATGAACTGCTTTATCAGAAAAGTTATTTGGTAAGTTTGGATTAATAGTTTCTAGCTATGGTACTGCTATCTGATCAGACCGTTGGATGAACTTGATTTACTTACTGACCGCGTGATGAACAACTTGAGACTGTAAAGCATGTGGCTACATTTTGGATGGACAAACCACTACAAAACTATTGTTGTTTTAGTTTGACCAAAACCAGTTTTCTTCTGCACAAAAGAAACTACCATAAATGAAGTCTTCAGTACAACTGAACTTGGTGTTTGGTTATAAGTAGATGCAATATTACACCTTATGTGTGGAAATTTAACGAATCCCAGTTGATAATCGAAGAACACGTTATGATATTAAAAAGATAAACGAAGGACCTTAAGAGCTCTCAAGAACAGTATCATTTTTGTAATATTACTTTAGCATATTCGATAAGATATACAATAGAGATGATTGCGTATCAATAAAACCTACAACGAATTATAAGTGAAGTTATTGAGCATGAACAACAAATCACCATTAACATATAGTCTCTCATAAGCTAGCTAGTTCCTAAAAGCAAATACTTAAAGAACAAAATCTTGATCGATAACCTCGAAATGGGCATCCTTCATTTCTTCCACCTGCAAATGTGATACAATTTGCTGATGTAAAGTTCTTGTTGCGATCAACAACATTGATTTCTGTCCTCCTCAACCCGCCTATGTATTTTGACAAGTTTATGATATCCTTGCAGCTATTTACACGGTGAAATCCTCAAAATCATATTGCATAAGAAGCCTGTCTACTGTATTTCGACCCATAACCTGCCTTGAATGCAACTCTTGCAGGACTATAGCAGACAGCTCCTTCTCACCTTCATGAGCTGTTAGGAAATTAAGCTATAGCAGTTAGTACTGTTGAAAAGAAAGTTAGTACTGCTGGAGAGTTTTGAAGACAAAGAGCAGTTCGTACTGTTTGTATGAAGAAGTTAATACGGTTTATGTTTTTGTGTAAGATAATTATAGAAAAGATATTGTGTATATCTTATACGATTAGGTTGATAGTTATCTTGTAAAGGAATCCTTAGTCTATAAAAGGATTGCCTAGGTTAAAGTTTTGGTACGAATGAAGTATTGTTTTGTTAAGATTCAAGGTTGTAAACCCTAGTGATAGGAGATCACTCGTATTATTTATTAATAATATTGAATCGTTAAAGTTGAAGTATATTGTGTTCATTGTTCATTCATTATTGATTCGTTAATACAAAACACAAACAAACAAATCTTCTAATTGCTAGCTAGTAAATTCCGCGTGCTAGACTAGACATCATTCAAAGTATTCATCTAACACAAGGAGTGTGTGTAGATCCGGTCAAGTGGTATCAGAGCCAGGTTATAAGTCAGTTCCACCTCCCTATAGAGGAATTCCAACACCTCCAGGCATAGACTTAGAACACACAGGACTACCTGAATTTCAACTACCTGAGCTTAAATATGGTCCTCAACCTAAAGAGAATGTAGTTGATAAACCTGTGTATGAAAGTGCAAGTGATGCCTCATTTTCTGAGGATAAGGTGTCCTCAGCTAATGACTCAGATGCTCCAACCATTGAGGAATGGACTTCTGAAGATGAGGATAATCAGGATGTGGTTAAGCCTGTTAGTGTTAAAGTGGAGGAACCAAAAGTTCCAAAGATGGTTAAACCTGAGACTGTTAGGCCTAGATCAAATGCCAAACCTTTTAGACCAACAGTTAGGTATGCAGAAATGTATAGAACCACAAACAAGCCAATAGGTAACCAAAGGAATTGGAATGACCTCAAATCTCACCAATTAGGGGATGATTTTGTCTGCTATAGGAAAGCTTGTTACTCGTGTGGTAGTTTTGACCATCTTGCAGCCTTTTGTGATAAATGGGTAAATAGGTATTCAAGTCCAAGGGTGAACACTGTTAGACCTCCCACTCACCCAACAAACACTAGAATGATACCTAGATCAGTTCTTTTAAGGTCTGGACCCAAAGCAGTTCATACTGCTAGACCAGCAGTTCAGACTGTCAGACCTATTAGACCTGTTAACCTAAGGCCAACAGTTCAAGGTGCAAAACCAGTTTTTAAACCAGCACCAAAAACTGTTAATAGACCCTTTCATCACAAAGCAGTTGTAACAAATCATGTTTGGAAACCCAAGGTAACAACTACCAAGCCAGCAGTTCCAACTGCTAGCAGAGTAATTGGTATTGGTGTTAATAAAAACACTACTAAGGGAAATATGGGAAATGGTGTGAATGCATCAGCATGTTGGGTTTGGAGACCCATCAAACCCAATGGTGCTAAATTTTTTTTGAAAAGAATGAATTATGTTGATGCAAGAGGAAAGTCTAAGTCTGTTTTGGCTTGGGTACCACAAGGAAATTAATTTTTCTTCTTATGTGCAATGTTAGTCATATACTTTTATATTATGAGATAAGTTCTTTGTGGCTTGTTTCTTTGTTTTTGGACTAACACTTGCAGGTTTTGGATGATAAGCACCAAAGAAATTAAATGCTATATGTTTTGGACTATATGGTGATTTGGAGCTGAGTGTGTGATCTTTGCACACAACAAATGGTTATTGGTTCACCATGTCTAACCCACATAAGAATCAACTAGTCCAGAGCAAACGGTATCTGGTAAAGACTAATCAAATCCGTTGATGGTTGAAAATTTACCAAAAATTGTATGGTTATCAGCTCACTATATCTAAGTGTGAAGAGTTGGCTAGTCCAAAGCAAACGGCTATTGGTAAAGACATATCAAATCTGTTGATAGCTGATAGTTTGCTAAAAACTATGTTTGAGCCATGGTATTTTAAAATTCTTTTCAATAAGTTCATACGGCTCAACAAAAATTTTCCAACAGTTGGTACGGTTAGTACAAAGTTAGTACGGCTCAACTAGCCGTTGTAAAAATCTGTCAGTAATTAATTTTATAGCCGTTGGGGTAAAACCGTTATTCTTAAGGTACTTATAGGGATTTTTCTAGAAGATAATTATCTTTTTACCATAAATTTATTTATTCTATTTCTAAAGATAATTTATCTCATACGCATATTTCGCAAAACCCTAAACAGTACCTATAAACTCCAAAAGGCTACATAAAACCTCAATTCCAATTTAAACGATCATCTTATTGCTATAATCTTTCTTTCTTCATTACTAAAAATGGCTGGATTGGAATTTGTTAAGCGTCACAATCAGGTTGCGTTTCTTGAGAAAATAGAGGAAGGAGATGGACCAAAGTTTTATGAGATTGTGGACTTTCTCAACCACTCTCACATAAGGTATGCTCTAACTGTTTCTCCTACTCTTTATGTCTCTCACATCACACAGTTCTGGCAGAATGCTACTGTCTTGACTAGTGAAGATGGGGACTTAGAAATTCATTCTGAAGTGGATGGTGTATCTTTTGTTGTTACCGAGTCTATAATTAGGAGACATCTTAAATTAAAGGACTCAGATGGTATTAACACTATGCACAACACTGACATATGGCAAGAACTTACCAAAATGGGGTATGATACATCCGAACACAAATTAACTTTTCAAAAAGGATGTTTCTCACCTCAATGGAGATTTTTGATACATACCCTTTTACATTGTTTAAGTCCTAAAAAGACTGCTTGGGAGCAGTTCAGTAGCAATATTGCTATTGCTCTCATTTTTTTTTTCTACAAACAAGGTTTTTAACTTTTCAAAATTTATTTTTGAGGGTATGGCATCTAATGTAAACAGCAAAACCAAGTTTCTAATGTATCCAAGGTTTGTTCAAACACTTTTGAATAAAAAGACATACCTGCTTACAAAACCAACAGAAATTTTTGCTACTCCTAGCCTTCAATCAAAAGTTTTCCAAAATATGGCTATGGCTAGTAGACTTTTTCAAGGGGAACCAGTTCCATTGTTTCCTCAAATGCTTCAAACTGAGTTGGGTAAAGGGTCAGCAGTTCCAACTGATCCCCATCATACATTCACTCAAGTACTTGCAAGAACCCAAACATCTCAATTACACATCACTTATAGGAGAAGGGAAACACCCAGAGTGATTCCTAGATCCTTGCCCCATGATTCACCTCTCCTAACAGGTCACACAGCTAGAAGTGATGAGGGTAGCTCTAACTAAAATGCATTGATGGAATTGTGTACCAAGCTAGTTGCCAAAGTTGAAAGTTTGGAGACAGATCTTACAAGCACCAAGGAAGAGCTCAAAGCCCACAAGGAGAATTCTGCTAAAATTTTTAACAGGTTATCTTTAAAAGTGAAAAAGCTGAAAGATCAACTCAAGCAGAAAAGGGCAAGAATGGTATTGGATGATGATTCTTCTAGTGATGACTCAGATGATTCAGATGATGCTGATGGTGGAAATTCTTCCAAACAGGGGAGGAAATTTGGTAAAGACAAAGATGGATCAAGTTCTCAGGGGAGGCAAAATGAAGAAGAAGAAGAAAGATTTGATATGGGTTCTGGTAATATGGAGGAAGAAGAACAGACACATGAAGCAATTCAGATTGATACCCAAGAAGCTGAAAAAGTTCAAACTGTTGAAGCAGTTCCAACTGCTGAGACAGAGCATCAAGCAGTTCCAACTGGTGACACTTCAGCTGAGCTAGTTTATGAAAGAAAAAGAGCTGACAAAGGTAAAAGAGCTATGACACAAGAGGAAGAGGAAGCAGCTCAAGAACTTGAAAGGCTCAAGACATTAAAACCAAAAACTCAAGTTCAGATAGACTTTGATGCAGAAGTTGCAAGGAAAATGATGGAAAAAGATTTGGCTGATGAAGAAGCTAAGAAAGCTCAGATAGCTCAAGATGAGGAATTAGCAAGAAAAATGGCTGCTGATGATGAAAGGAACATAGCTAGTTTCATGGATAGAACAAGAACTGAAGATTTTTATCAAGAAGAGTTCAATGAGCAACTTCAATACTTGTTGGATTCTGATTGTATTATAAAAGCTCATGCTGTGATGATTCTTAATGATCAGGAGTTAAATGAAGAAGAAAAGTCAGAGGAGCTCAAAGAATTTATCTTGAAGACAAATAGAGAAGCTACTTGGAGTGACTTAATGCACAGAATCAGAGAAAAGGCAAAAGTCAGGTTACAAGACCAAGTTGCCTACCAGGAAGGAAAAACTCAATTTCATGAAGCACTATTTGAAGAATCAAGCTAATTACAAGATGAGTGATTTTACTGGATGGACAGATGCTGAGATTGAAAGGAAATTCTTTGAAGCATATGCAAGAATGAATACTCCAATCAGAGAGGACATGACAAGGAAAAAGAAAAGAGAACCAGAAGTTCTTGAATCTGATGCTGCAAAGAAACAAAAGTCTGAAGAAGAGGAATTAACCAATGAGAAGATCAAGAGCATGATGATGATTGTTCCAGAATCTTCATATATCAAACCTTTACAAGTAAAACATCCAATCATCGATTGGGAAGTTTTCACTGATGGGAGAATGAAAGGATGGAAGATAGTCAGACTTGGTGATATTTCTGAAAGGTACAAGTTGTTTGAAGATTTACTCAGAGGATTTGACAGAGAAGATCTTAATCAGTTATGGAGTTTAGTTAAAGAAAGATTCAGAGTTCAAGATCCTACTGAAGATAAAGATAAAGAATTATGGGTTCAGTTGAAAAGAATTTATGAACCTGATAGAGGATAATCAATGTGGAGATTCCAAGCAAAAATTGAAGATGTCTCTTGGAAGTTATTTGATACATGTGGAGTGCACAAAGTTTCTACTAAAGATGGCATAGAAATCTATATGTTAGTGGAAAAGGATTATCCACTTAGGTCAAGTGTTTTAACATCTATGTTATATACAAAACTGAGGGTTGAAGAAGATTCTGAAATGGCAGATTTATTGGTGACAAAGATTTTCAACCTTGCAGAACAAAGAAAGCTAAGTAGTAAGAGACAGTTATGAAAGATGTTTGGAAGAATCTCCCTCATATAGAAGAAGAAGCTTAATTTCAAGAAACTTAGTGATTTGGATAGAAATCATAAGTTTAGGGGAGGATTGTTAGGAAATTAAGCTATAGCAGTTAGTACGGTTGAAAAGAAAGTTAGTACTGCTGAAGAGTTTTGAAGACAAAGAGCAGTTCGTACTGTTTGTATGAAGAAGTTAGTACGGTTTATGTTTTTGTGTAAGATAATTATAGAAAAGATATTGTGTATATCTTATACGATTAGGTTGATAGTTATCTTGTAAAGTAATCCTTAGTCTATAAAAGGATTGCCTAGGTTAAAGTTTTGGTACGAATGAAGTATTGTTTTGTTAAGATTCAAGGTTGTAAACCCTAGTGATAGGAGATCACTCGTATTATTTATTAATAATATTGAATCGTTAAAGTTGAAGTATATTGTGTTCATTGTTCATTCATTATTGATTCGTTAATACAAAACACAAACAAACAAATCTTCTAAGTGCTAGCTAGTAAATTCCGCGTGCTAGATTAGACATCATTCAAAGTATTCATCTAACACAAGGAGTGTGTGTAGATCCGGTCATGAGCAATCCCTTCGACAATTATCGTATAAGTTGTCTCGTTAGGCATATACCCTTTCGCAATCATCATCTCATATATCTCTAAAGACAAACCTGTTCTCTGAGACTTGCAGAGCCCAAGTATAAGCGCATTAAAATTATCAATATCAGCCCTGCAACTACTTTCTTCCATAATACCAAACACCTCCATTGCTTCATGGTACATTCCCTCCATACATAAACCTCTTATCAGAGATGAATAAGTATATGAATCTGGTGTAAACCCGTATCTTGTCATTTCATAAAGAAGTTGAAACGCCGCAGAAGTGTTCCCCTTTCTACATAATCCAGATATCACATTCTTGTAAAAGTCGCGATTTGATGAGTTCTATTTACTGCTTAAACTATTTATTATGGAAAACGATTCTTGAACCATACCCTCTTTACATAAGCCAGCAACCACGTTATAAGTACCTTCATTTGGACTGCAATCCCTATACGTCATTAAATCAAGACACTTCATTACATCTTCAACCTTCTTTTCCTCACAAAGACGTGCAATTATCGGATTGTACGTAGCAGCAATCAGCTTAAACTCTCTTTTTTTCTTCTCATTAAGAACCTTAAGCGCATTATCAGTTCTACCATGAAACGCAAGTGAACTTATCAATATATTATAAGTAACCAAAGATGGCGACAACCCTCCATTAACCATCTCAGCTAACAACTCATTTGCTTCATCCCACCGTCCTTCACGACACAAACTTCTTAACAAAATATTATACGTCACAACATTAGGCGCAAACCCTTTCGCCGACAACTCCCTAAAAAAACAAAGCGCCTCATTCGTCCTACCCTCCTTACACAAACCCGTCAACAAAACATTATAACTAACTAAATTAGGCTCACCCCCTTTACTAACAATATCACTCAACAACCTCATTGCCTCATCCGCCCCTCTCTCCTTATACGCAGCTTCAAGCAATATAGAATAAGTAAACGCATTAGGAACCAACCCTTTATCAATCAACTTATCAATAAACAACAACGTTTGATTCAAATTGCCCAACATACGCAACCCTCTAACAAGCGAGTTATAAGTAACAATATGCGTTATATACCCATGATCCTCCATTTTCTCAACTAACTGCATTGCATGACCAACGTTCCCACGCTTACACAGCTGACTAACTAAGAAATTATACGCAGCAGCATCAGGCACGCCGCCTGAGTCGACAATCATTTCCATGACCCTAGTGGCTTTCCTAAGCTTCTTAGACTTGCATAAATCATATAACAACTGTGTGGAATGATAAACATCAGGTTTATGACCTTTGCCAACCATGTATTCTAAGTATAGAAAAGCATCATTAAGTCTATAGTCCTTGTTTTTAGGGTCAGTTTTAGGACCTGATCTGTAATACCTAAAAATCGGAAAACATGTAAAATGACCAAATTGCCCCTGCAAATTTGAAAATTTAATTAAAAGCTTATAAGTACCGAATCGATCCCAAACTTCTAGTAATGAACAAGTAGTGATCCCAAATAATTTTGACAACACCATTTAATATTTTTGCAAGTGACAAAATTACCAAAATACCCTTGGGCGCCAAATAGAATTTAAATTCAAAAGTTATGATTTAATAAAAGTAATTTAAAGGTAATTAAAGGGCATTAAAAAGGGGCAAATCAATGCAATTAATCTCATTGACCAAAATTCCGAAATTTTGGCCATTTATCTCCCCTATGACTCGGCTTCCTTGGTTAAAAAAATCATTCAACACATTTTATCCCAAAAACCCTAATATGCCGATTTAACAAAAACACACAAATAATTCGTATATCAAAATCCGGCCACAAAGAAATTCAAGGATCATTTTTCTGGGTTAGATCATCATCTAAAGAAGCCAAGAAAATTCCCTTTCAAATTGTGGAGTCCCCGATCAAGAGTTCTTGAATTTATTTCGTTTTATGCACTCGCAAAGGTAAATAATTCTTGCACCTAAACCAAACGTGTTAAAATTAATATGGAAATTTTCCAGTGATCCTTAGATGTTATATAACTCATATAAAATATGTAAATCGATCCATGCATGCTAATTTATGCGTATGATAATATAATAGTCATAAGAACACGTAAATCACAAATATATGAAATCCGAATTTCTGGACATGATGGCTATTTTATTTAGACCTCTTATGATGTATTAGACCTGGGAAAAATAATGGATCGAATTATAATAGCCTAAATCAAGTCTTTGTAATTTTAATGTTTAAAACATACGTAAATATGCAATATATGTTAAACGAATTTTATGGGCATGTTCACTATTTTTCGTGGGTTCCTTATGAGTCATATGATCTGGGAAAAATATGGTTTTGATTTTTAGAGGCCTAAAATTAACGTGGTTAATTATTGATAAAACCGGATTTTAGAAAAATAAAGAAACAAATAAAATAAAAATCGTGGCCTCTAGGGTTTGAGTTCTTGGATGAATATCTGATCATTTAATGTGTTTTAATGATGATTAAATTATGGTTCAATGATTGGTGCATAGTAGGGTTTCTAATTATTTGTAAAAAGTATTACCGATTTGAAAGAAAATGTATAAGGACCTGTTTTGCCAACTTTGAAACTTCTGGGGTATTTTTGTAAGACCATATACATCTGTAATAATGTGGGAAAAATATAACTTTGGGGTCCTAAGTGTAAATATTGCATAATAATGAGTTAATGGGAAATTAGGGTTTTGAATTGGAATTAATTAAAAGTGAGGGACCAAAAGTGTAAATCTGAAATTCTGAAGTTGTTTTGTGTTAATACTGATATAAAAAGGTTGTTGTGTAATTTTGAGGATTTTTGGGCTAATTATGTAATTGTTATGAAATTATGATTTAATGTATATGTTTTGTAAACTTAAAGGACTAAATATGTAAATTCTGAATTCTGAGGGGTCAAATATGTAAAGTACTAACTTCGGATGGTATATTCTGTAAATTTGAAATATAATATGCTTGGTTGGTAATTATGGATATTGTAAGGTCTAATTTGTAAAATATGTAATTATAAGGTTGGTTTTGTAAAATATGTAACTAAAGGGGTGTAATCTGTAAATTATGAAAGTTAAAGGAATAGAATGTAATTCTAAATAAATAAGAGTGTAACTTCTGTAACTGATAAAATGTACTAATAATCTCTGAATAAGGGTTAAACCTAATCTGAAATAATAATATCTGATAAATCTGGAAAGCTGCTAATTTCGGGATCTTTAGTAATCTTGTCTTTACATCCGATAGGTGCCAAGAAGGAGAGGTCTTGACTCTTTTCTGTGTTTGCTATTTCTGTTGCTTGCTTGGTTATTAAGGTACAGATATTCTGCCCTTTTTCAGTAAGGGTGTCCTCTTGCTTATTTCATTCAGTATCTATGATTCATCTTAGTATTTCTCTGAGCCGTTGTTATGTCGTCTCATACTCTGATTGGTTCTTCATTATGCATACCAGTTGGTTATGATCTGAGCCTTTTATATGGGGCTTTCCTATTTGAATCTATGCCTTTGTTATGTTTTCCATAATTCATGAACCTTGCTTTATTTCTTTTGATACATGATATGACCTGTCCATCACCCTGTAATGTGAATATTTATGACCCTGGAATATTTTGAAGGTTTATAGGATTTTATAACTAAATGTAAAAACTCTTCTTAATTACATGTGAAAATGTTTTGAAAACTTTCTTTAAAGGACCTACTTTATGAAGACTGTTTTAAGGTTTACGTTCATGAAAGCTATTGTAAGAGATTACTTTTTGAACTATGATAGGAACTTTTAATACAAACCTTTAAATTGAACCTTGTTATGAACCTTGAAACAAATTGATATGAACCTTCTGATTTCGGACTCCCTGATACTTGACCCTTCTGACATTGAACCTTTTGATATTGAACCTACTTTCTGATTCCTGATTTATTGCTATGTTTCCTTGTTCTGTGAACCTTGCTTGCTTCTTTCATGATATTATGAGCTTTTGGCATGATCTTTCTGATACATGATCTTTTTGATATATGATCTTTCTGATGTATGATTTTTCTGGTATATGATCTTTTGATATTAAACCTGTCTGATATTGAACATTTCTGATATTGACCTACTGGTATGACCTTTCTGATATGAATCTCTGATATGAACCTTTGATATGAACATCTGATATTTTATGGAAATTGACTTATGCAACTAACTTAAATACTTGATACCTTGCTATAAACTTAACTTGAACCCTGATTCACTTGATATGAACCATTCGACTTGAACCTTTATTTGAACTCTTGTTTTGATCCTTTGTTCTGAACCTTGTCTTGAACTCTTATATAAAACATGACCTGGACTACCTGACCTTTAAATACTTGAACCTAACACTTAATACTTGAACCTGACACCTGAATACTTGACACCTGATACTTGAATCCGACACCTGATACACGATACTGATCCTGATACACGATACTGATTTCTGATACATGATACTGATTCCTGATACATGATATCTGATACACGTTACTGATCTCCGATACATGATACTTGATACATGATACTAATTTCTGAGGCATGACACCTGACACATGATACATGATACCTGACCCTGACCCACAGTTTGATACTACGAGCCATAACTAGGCATGAGGGTTTCATGTCCATGTCATTGATGCACCGATGGCATGACTCTAGGGCAGGAGAGTGATGACCTGTTCCGTCCCTGACTTTATTTTATCTGGTGTGTTGAGGAGTTTCTGGCCACCGGGGGCGCATGGATGCATCCTAGAACTGTTACTGTTACTGATTACTGATTTCTGTATTACTGGTGACTGATGGTGTGTGCGATACACGTCTTTCACATACTGGGAGCTGATCACTCCATTTACTGATTGAGGACTCCCCTCATAATTTCTGACTACTGAGAGGTCTCCCCTCTACATGATTATACTGATACTGTTACTGTTACTGTTACTGTTTCTGGGCTCGTAGAGGATTTCTGTTACCCTGCACCTTGTGACCTTATAACTTTACTCACCATTATTATTACTGTCACCCTGTAACCTGATATATGACTTAACACTTGACTTGACTGGATCTGACCTGGTATATGGTAGAATTACGGATTACATTTTATACTATTCCTGCAACTAGTTTTAATCATGTTATATCTGTATAGCCTTTACTTTCCATTACTGTTACTACTACCCTATCGTATGATTCATGACTTAATACTGAACTTGACATGATTTGACTTGGGTTTGTGTGGGTTACGGTTTCCTTTTCACCTATCTTCTGTAGCTAGTGCTAATCCTGTTATATCTGTATAGTCTTCATGTTCCTGTTCTTGACTATCGTGATACCTGGTACTCGTTCATTTACTTCACTACTTTACCGTTACTGCTTGTTATCGTTATATCTGTTCACTGGGCTTTTTAAGCTCAGCCGCACGTTTTCTTTTCGTGTGCGGCAGGTTATAAGCAGGACGACGGGTTTGGGTATGAGTGAAGAGACTTTTGGACTTAGAAGACCTTGATAATTATTCTGAAGTAGAAGTCATTAGAAGGATTGCATTTGCAGACTTAGTATTTAGTTTTGTTTCATTCTTAACCTTATAATGTTAGTATCTCATTTGTAACCTTGGATATTTTATTGTATTACTATTGAAGTATGCTTTGTTTAATCTGATATGAAACCATTAACGTGACATCTTTACCCTTGCCGGGTTGGGGTGTTACAATTATGGTATCAGAGCCAGGCTGCGATTTCGTAATACATTTACCCTTGACCTGTGTAAGTTTGGACCACTAAGTTTCCACTGTAGGCGCTCATAAGATGACCTGTAAGAATTGCTCTAGGATTTTCCCTATAGGAGCTTAAACTCTGACCGGTGAGGAATGGGTAGACTATAAGGCATTTGTTTAAGTATCTTTGCTTCCGCAATACTCTGATTCGTGCCTTACTTTTGGTTTAAGCCTGTTGAATCCCTCTTGGAGATTGAAAGCTTATGCCTTACACCTAAGATTTGAAACCTAATTAAGTTTTGAAATATTGAGACTTGCATAGAAAATTCCTGACACTATTTGATCCTTACCTCCGGATTCTGACTCTAACCTCTGATCATGTGATACCTCTTCGGGCAATTCTGAGAATCTCCATAGCGATGACGTACTCGATACATTCTGTTGTTGTCTCTTGCTTTTGATAAGCATCTGTGAATTTTCTGACGCTATTTGACCTCTGAGACTATAGAAGACTAGGTGGATTAAGACAAGTTTGTTCTGTTCACGACTTGAGATAAAGTATGACCATCATGAGGGCATATTTATATGATGCCAGTATTATGACGTCTGGCCAACGTGATAATACTTACATCATATAACATGCATTTGTTGTGGGCATAGGATATTTCGAGAAGTGCCTTAGAGTTTTAGAAATTCTGATAGCTGTTTGAGATTATCTGAGTTAGTGAGACCTTAAGTTCATTCTACCTGTACGCGTAATCTGCTTTCACCGTTATGCGAATTGATACGTCTGGATTCTCGTCACGCGTTTTGCTGACCTCTGTACTTCTGAAAACTATCTTAGGTTCCATTCTCGAACCTTATGCAAATTAATGTTATCGATAATCTAATTCCTGTACGTCAAAATCTGATTTGTCTAATCAATTTCCATGAACCGTATATCCGTCAAAACCCTATGTATTTCTTTGTCTTTTCCGAGAGAATCTGATTTTCATCCACTACGTTGGTATGTTATTCTTCTGATCTGGATTCAGTATGTTATGTCTGTTCTGAGGATCTGAAACAATTTTGGAATCTACAAGTTCGAGTCATGAGAAAAAAATCTTTCATATGTCTGTTCACCGTCAGTTGTGTTCTGTTTCATTTCACCTCAATTCTCGTCTTAGTTTGTAAGTCTTCATTTTGTTTCTGCTCTCTCTTCGTTCTGCTTTCTGCAAATTTCGAGGACGAAATTTTTTTGTTAGTGGGGAAGAAGTTGTAATACCTGAAAATCGGAAAACATGTAAAATGACCAAATTGCCCCTGCAAATTTGAAAATTTAATTAAAAGCTTATAAGTACCGAATCGATCCCAAACTTCTAGTAATGAACAAGTAGTGATCCCAAATAATTTTGACAACACCATTTAATATTTTTGCAAGTGACAAAATTACCAAAATACCCTTGGGCGCCAAATAGAATTTAAATTCAAAAGTTATGATTTAATAAAAGTAATTTAAAGGTAATTAAAGGGCATTAAAAAGGGGCAAATCAATGCAATTAATCTCATTGACCAAAATTCCGAAATTTTGGCCATTTATCTCCCCTATGACTCGGCTTCCTTGGTTAAAAAAATCATTCAACACATTTTATCCCAAAAACCCTAATATGCCGATTTAACAAAAACACACAAATAATTCGTATATCAAAATCCGGCCACAAAGAAATTCAAGGATCATTTTTCTGGGTTAGATCATCATCTAAAGAAGCCAAGAAAATTCCCTTTCAAATTGTGGAGTCCCCGATCAAGAGTTCTTGAATTTATTTCGTTTTATGCACTCGCAAAGGTAAATAATTCTTGCACCTAAACCAAACGTGTTAAAATTAATATGGAAATTTTCCAGTGATCCTTAGATGTTATATAACTCATATAAAATATGTAAATCGATCCATGCATGCTAATTTATGCGTATGATAATATAATGGTCATAAGAACACGTAAATCACAAATATATGAAATCCGAATTTCTGGACATGATGGCTATTTTATTTAGACCTCTTATGATGTATTAGACCTGGGAAAAATAATGGATCAAATTATAATAGCCTAAATCAAGTCTTTGTAATTTTAATGTTTAAAATATACGTAAATATGCAATATATGTTAAACGAATTTTATGGGCATGTTCACTATTTTTCGTGGGTTCCTTATGAGTCATATGATCTGGGAAAAATATGGTTTTGATTTTTAGAGGCCTAAAATTAACGTGGTTAATTATTGATAAAACCGGATTTTAGAAAAATAAAGAAACAAATAAAATAAAAATCGTGGCCTCTAGGGTTTGAGTTCTTGGATGAATATCTGATCATTTAATGTGTTTTAATGATGATTAAATTATGGTTCAATGATTGGTGCATAGTAGGGTTTCTAATTATTTGTAAAAAGTATTACCGATTTGAAAGAAAATGTATAAGGACCTGTTTTGCCAACTTTGAAACTTCTGGGGTATTTTTGTAAGACCATATACATCTGTAATAATGTGGGAAAAATATAACTTTGGGGTCCTAAGTGTAAATATTGCATAATAATGAGTTAATGGGAAATTAGGGTTTCGAATTGGAATTAATTAAAAGTGAGGGACCAAAAGTGTAAATCTGAAATTCTGAAGTTGTTTTGTGTTAATACTGATATAAAAAGGTTGTTGTGTAATTTTGAGGATTTTTGGGCTAATTATGTAATTGTTATGAAATTATGATTTAATGTATATGTTTTGTAAACTTAAAGGACTAAATATGTAAATTCTGAATTCTGAGGGGTCAAATATGTAAAGTACTAACTTCGGATGGTATATTCTGTAAATTTGAAATATAATATGCTTGGTTGGTAATTATGGATATTGTAAGGTCTAATTTGTAAAATATGTAATTATAAGGTTGGTTTTGTAAAATATGTAACTAAAGGGGTGTAATCTGTAAATTATGAAAGTTAAAGGAATAGAATGTAATTCTAAATAAATAAGAGTGTAACTTCTGTAACTGATAAAATGTACTAATAATCTCTGAATAAGGGTTAAACCTAATCTGAAATAATAATATCTGATAAATCTGGAAAGCTGCTAATTTCGGGATCTTTAGTAATCTTGTCTTTACATCCGATAGGTGCCAAGAAGGAGAGGTCTTGACTCTTTTCTGTGTTTGCTATTTCTGTTGCTTGCTTGGTTATTAAGGTACAGATATTCTGCCCTTTTTCAGTAAGGGTGTCCTCTTGCTTATTTCATTCAGTATCTATGATTCATCTTAGTATTTCTCTGAGCCGTTGTTATGTCGTCTCATACTCTGATTGGTTCTTCATTATGCATATCAGTTGGTTATGATCTGAGCCTTTTATATGGGGCTTTCCTATTTGAATCTATGCCTTTGTTATGTTTTCCATAATTCATGAACCTTGCTTTATTTCTTTTGATACATGATATGACCTGTCCATCACCCTGTAATGTGAATATTTATGACCCTGGAATATTTTGAAGGTTTATAGGATTTTATAACTAAATGTAAAAACTCTTCTTAATTACATGTGAAAATGTTTTGAAAACTTTCTTTAAAGGACCTACTTTATGAAGACTGTTTTAAGGTTTACGTTCATGAAAGCTATTGTAAGAGATTACTTTTTGAACTATGATAGGAACTTTTAATACAAACCTTTAAATTGAACCTTGTTATGAACCTTGAAACAAATTGATATGAACCTTCTGATTTCGGACTCCCTGATACTTGACCCTTCTGACATTGGACCTTTTGATATTGAACCTACTTTCTGATTCCTGATTTATTGCTATGTTTCCTTGTTCTGTGAACCTTGCTTGCTTCTTTCATGATATTATGAGCTTTTGGCATGATCTTTCTGATACATGATCTTTTTGATATATGATCTTTCTGATGTATGATTTTTCTGGTATATGATCTTTTGATATTAAACCTGTCTGATATTGAACATTTCTGATATTGACCTACTGGTATGACCTTTCTGATATGAATCTCTGATATGAACCTTTGATATGAACATCTGATATTTTATGGAAATTGACTTATGCAACTAACTTAAATACTTGATACCTTGCTATAAACTTAACTTGAACCCTGATTCACTTGATATGAACCATTCGACTTGAACCTTTATTTGAACTCTTGTTTTGATCCTTTGTTCTGAACCTTGTCTTGAACTCTTATATAAAACATGACCTGGACTACCTGACCTTTAAATACTTGAACCTAACACTTAATACTTGAACCTGACACCTGAATACTTGACACCTGATACTTGAATCCGACACCTGATACACGATACTGATCCTGATACACGATACTGATTTCTGATACATGATACTGATTCCTGATACATGATATCTGATACACGTTACTGATCTCCGATACATGATACTTGATACATGATACTAATTTCTGAGGCATGACACCTGACACATGATACATGATACCTGACCCTGACCCACAGTTTGATACTACGAGCCATAACTAGGCATGAGGGTTTCATGTCCATGTCATTGATGCACCGATGGCATGACTCTAGGGCAGGAGAGTGATGAACTGTTCCGTCCCTGACTTTATTTTATCTGGTGTGTTGAGGAGTTTCTGGCCACCGGGGGCGCATGGATGCATCCTAGAACTGTTACTGTTACTGATTACTGATTTCTGTATTACTGGTGACTGATGGTGTGTGCGATACACGTCTTTCACATACTGGGAGCTGATCACTCCATTTACTGATTGAGGACTCCCCTCATAATTTCTGACTACTGAGAGGTCTCCCCTCTACATGATTATACTGATACTGTTACTGTTACTGTTACTGTTTCTGGGCTCGTAGAGGATTTCTGTTACCCTGCACCTTGTGACCTTATAACTTTACTCACCATTATTATTACTGTCACCCTGTAACCTGATATATGACTTAACACTTGACTTGACTGGATCTGACCTGGTATATGGTAGAATTACGGATTACATTTTTATACTATTCCTGCAACTAGTTTTAATCATGTTATATCTGTATAGCCTTTACTTTCCATTACTGTTACTACTACCCTATCGTATGATTCATGACTTAATACTGAACTTGACATGATTTGACTTGGGTTTGTGTGGGTTACGGTTTCCTTTTCACCTATCTTCTGTAGCTAGTGCTAATCCTGTTATATCTGTATAGTCTTCATGTTCCTGTTCTTGACTATCGTGATACCTGGTACTCGTTCATTTACTTCACTACTTTACCGTTACTGCTTGTTATCGTTATATCTGTTCACTGGGCTTTTTAAGCTCAGCCGCACGTTTTCTTTTCGTGTGCGGCAGGTTATAAGCAGGACGACGGGTTTGGGTATGAGTGAAGAGACTTTTGGACTTAGAAGACCTTGATAATTATTCTGAAGTAGAAGTCATTAGAAGGATTGCATTTGCAGACTTAGTATTTAGTTTTGTTTCATTCTTAACCTTATAATGTTAGTATCTCATTTGTAACCTTGGATATTTTATTGTATTACTATTGAAGTATGCTTTGTTTAATCTGATATGAAACCATTAACGTGACATCTTTACCCTTGCCGGGTTGGGGTGTTACATGATCTCCAGTTGGGCAGTGTGAAAACAGGTTCTTTTAAGGATGCTACTTGGGTAGATGCTGCTAAAACCTTGGAAAAAGATAACCTAAGCTTAGGAGAAAATGAATGTGAGGTTTTTCTAATATGGTCTGTGGATAGGTTTGTTAATGGAGGTGCAGAATTAAGGAGAACAGCCATTTGATATGTTTTATGCAGAAATTAAGGAAAAACATACAGTTGGGGTTTTAAGGAAATGGAACAAGGATGATGATGGTGTCATTGGTTTGGGTCATGTCCACGAGGGATTGGAAGGAAGGAACATCTTATCGTTGGAACACTTCTTAAGTGGTAATGTGCCATTCACCCATTCAAGGAGTCCGGTGGAGGTGGCGTCGGGTGGTGGTGGCGTCGGGTTGTTAGGTGGTTGTGGTGGTGTGAGTTGTGATGGTTTATTTGGAGGAGAGGGTTGTGACACGGTTTATATGAGTTGGTTTAGTTGTAAGAGTAAGGTGTAAAATGACCAAAATATCCAGTTGCTCATGTATTGGTTGCCCAAAAATGACAAGTTTCCCAAAAAACACTACGTATTTTGGTCGGACACGTGGCATCCCGTAGTTGGTCGGACAAGTTGCCCTGGTCTAGTATAAGAATTTTGTGAGATCGGGTCGGATAAGCAAACGCATTGGGCAACTGGGGCATATTAGTAATTATCCCTAAAAGAAAACTAGCCAAAAATAATGAGGCTAAAATGATGATTTACAATGCTTTGCCTAAAAGGAATTTGAAAGAATTTTCATGTGTAATACGGCAAAAGATTTTTGGAAAACTTTGTTAGTCACTCACCAAGGTAATAATCAAGTCAAAGAGAACAAGATATATCTTCTTGTGCAACAATATGAACAAATTTCCATTTCGGAAGATGAATATATTGATAATGTTTTTGCTAGATTTAATACTATTATTACTAGTCTTAAAGCTCTTGATGAAGGTTACTCTAGCAAGAATTATGTTAGGAAGTTTCTTAGGGCTCTACATCCTAAATGGAGAGCAAAAGTCACCGCCATTGAAGAGTCAAAGGACTTGGCGACATTATCATTCGATGAACTAATAGGAAACTTGAAGGTTCACGAGATGATAATCAAGAAAGACTCCAATATAGTTAAAGGCAAAAGCGAGAGAGTTAGATGTCTAGCATTGAAAGCCAAGAAGGAGTCTAGTGATGAGGAATGTTCGAGTTCCGATAGTGAAGATGAAGAGTATGCGCTAGCCATTAGAGACTTTAAAAAGTTCTTTAGGAGAAGAGGTAGGTTCGTTAGGCAACCTCGTGATGATAAGAAGCCATCACAAAAGAACCGAAGTGAGAAGAAAGGAACGAGTGATAGGAAATGCTTTAGATGCAGAGATCCTAATCACCTCATAGGAGAATGTCTCAAACCACCGAAAACCAACAACCAACGAGCTTTCATAGGAGGCTCTTGGAGTGATAGCGGTGAAGAAGAAGAGAAGAAGCCCAACGATGAAACATGCCTAATGGCTCAGGCTTCTAATGAGGTACATTCTGACTCTTCTTATTACAGTGATGATAATTCGTCACTAGATGATAACATACTAAATGACGAATATAATAAACTATGCGAAAGTAAGTTCTAAAATTTTAGGTAGAAACAAAACACTAAAATTAAAATTGCTTGAACTCGAAGTGCAAGTTTTAGAACTAAAGGATCAAGTCAAAAGACTTGAAAAAAATAAAGAAGTAGACGTAGGATGTAAGTCATGCATAAGTCTTCGAGTAGAAAATAAAAAACTCAAAGAAAATGTTTTAAGGATCATTAAGTTTGAAAAAGGAACAAAGACACTCAATAATTGTAACATCTCGTAATTTTCCCTATGAATAATAAATGCTAATAAATGATTAATGAATCATTATGTTATTTAATAACCATTTCTACCGGTAACAAATTTTTTATTTTGTTATTCATGCTATATTATTTTAAATCACAATGAGACTTGTGATTACCATTTACCTAGAAACGATGCTTACACACGAACCTTGATAGTCTAAAATCGCGAAATTATCTAAAACCATTAACGTTTAATACTTAACGTCTATACGTTTCGTCAATTAACCAAACGTGATCAAATACATTCCCGAGCTCACGAAAATTTTCACGAATACTCAGTAACTATATTGGACCTCGACTCAATATCCAATAAATACCAAACGGGCTGCTAGACTCATTGGGCCTCAGCCCAATAATTCGGCAAACCAAAACACACCAAAAAAACCCTTAGCATTATTATTTTCTTTCATTTGGCCTAGCCCACCAAGCGAGCCCAAAACGAACCAAGGCCCAAAATTTCATATATACACTTCGATTTGGCTGCTCAAGGACCGATCACTTTGGCCATTATACGCAAAATCTAACTTAACAACAATATAAATATTTTACACGACTCAATTCTCAACCTAACTGAGAATCGAGTGAAGCAAACATCACTCCCTAACTCGACCATTTACCTACTTAAAATCTATCAAAGCACAACGCACTTGTCGCATTGTGAACACAACCCAAGTTTCATGTTTTGGCCTAGTTGTGTCTCGTATAACTCTCAACTCGACCCAACATATGTTTTGACTAATGAATAAAATTCGTTAGTGCTCTTACCGAATATACGAACTATCAAAACGAACCTTACACTTAATTTTTGATCACGTATAAAATGTGTTAAACTCTGGAAATACTCGAACAAGCCTCAAACACAACAATAAGATTTATTTTGTCTCTTCTCCTTGGTGTTTACCGGCGGCCAAGAGCATCACAAGCAACCATCATTTAGTTTATTTCCACACTCAAACTAGAATTGTCAGTGACTATTCAATGAACACTCTTACACCCTCATCATGCTTCATCATTTCACTCATTTTAACACTCAACATTTCGCTCTTGAAATACCCTCAAACATTCGGTATTCACCCAACACAACACAATTCCAACTCAAAAATATTTTCTAAGTCTTTTCAGTTCATAAACACGCCTAGCTTTGATCATTTTTCACGATGTTCGAATCGAAATAAGAAGCATCCAAATCTTGTTCCTAAATCTTTGAAGTGCAAAGAATCGAGCCACACTCATTCTCTAGCCATACTCAGTCTCGATATCATAATACGCCCCATCTTTTGAGGTGAAGTAAGCAAACTTAGAACTTTTTCTCATATTATATATTTTTATGAATTTCATTTCTATCGCGAACCATCATTCACTTTGCCTAAATATTTCGTTAATTATATTAACAACACATATATGTTATTCGACATTCTAAATTTTGGCCATGGTATTGATCGAGAACAACCACCATTCGAATCTTATATAAAAATATCAACGATAAAATAACACGTTTCTAAGTCATGTTGGACACTTTCGAAATTTATAAAACACTTAGAATATTTTGGAACATGTAAACTGTTTTTTTTCAAATAAGCTAAGTCACGTTAGCTTTGGACTTGTATTTTCTTATCTCGACACACAACGCATACATTTTATAGCTCGACCTAATAGTCGAGCTACCAAACTAACAAATCATGTATTTCATTCGGCCTAGAAAACGTATCATGAACCTCGTTAAACCCCAAAGTAAAGCACGTACGCAACAGATTCTAAAACTAAAATATGAAACGATGGGCTTAAAAACCCAATAAGCCGTTTACAAGCTTTTCGTATAAGCTGTTCATATAAGCGCTCTTGTTATATTTTTACAACCCTAAAATGAGCCCGTAACCAAGCCCAGACCCCCTCTAAACCCAATGGATCGCAAACCCATAATGGGCCATAACTTCGGCTCGTTAAAAGCCCATAAGCTTAAGAATAAGCTCTCGACAAAAATAAGCAGTTTATATAAGTTACAAAAGCTGTTTTTAAACTTATTTATGAAATAAAAATAGTGAACCTTGATTTTTATAAAGTTGGACTTGTTTTGCAAAATTTGCTAACCGAAGGACTAAAACTGCCAAGTTTGGAAACTTAAGGTAAAAACTGTCATTTTGATATCTTGTGATGAAAACTGTAAATTTAGGAACTTTTGAGTATAAAATGTAAATATTAAAAGTTTTAGATTTAAAATATAAATAAAAACTTAACCGAGGACTAACGGTGCAAAGATTATGCCGTTAGGGTATAAAATGCAACTTTGTAAAAACCCAAAGGTTATTTCTGATTTTATACTTGTAATAATATTTCACGAACCCAAAACCCGAAACAAATATGTTTGGTCTCACAAATCGACATTTAGCGTCACATTTTATAATAATTATATACGTAGTTATATAACTTATAAACTTTTATATACGTAATCACTTAATATTTAACGCGTAGCATAACTTATCATAAATCAACTTTGATTTATAAACAACTATCTCTTTAGCCAAACTTATATACATCAACGAACGAGCACATATCCAAGATGTCATATATATATATATATATATATATATATATATATATATATATATATATATATATATATATATATATATATATATATATATAAAACTTTATATTTTTTTTATATATATATAACCTTGATCATTTAAACACGCATATTTTTAACGTTACAAATTAATTATCAATCGATAAAACCTTAAACGTTATAATTCGCGATAAACCAAACTTAGACTATCAAACCACTAAAACTTGCCATATACTATATAGGTTGTGTGTTGAAGCCGTTTCCTTTCATCGTTTGAGTACGATACTACCACCACTACTGTACTACTAAGGTGAGTTCATAGCCCACACTTAAACTTTTAAATCTTTTGTGGGGAGATACATGCTACAAACATGAACACAAACTTTTTGTATGCTATGACTGATGTTATTATTGCTTAAGTAGCTATTGCCAAAGGCCCCTCTATCATGAACCTTAATCATTTGCGAGTGAACGTAAATAGTTGTGAATAGATCTATTTGGGACTGACAATCCCCGTTTGGGTCTGCTAGGATGAGCCACCCAGGCGCACTTTATTTGAACAAACTTATGGGTTATTGGCAAATACCCATCCCGAGGGCCCATATACTTTACATCATTTTGATGCCTGTTAAGCGTTGCGTGTTATGAGCTTAATGCAATAACAACTTGATTTTAACTTTTTTAATTGTAATTCGATGCAATTAACACTTATACTTTGTGTTCAACTATTAAACTTAAACCTATGAATATCACTCAACTTTTGTTGACTTTTAGCATGTTATCTCAGGTAACTAAAGGCTGGAACTCAAGGCACGGAGTGGGCACTAAACCCGACACGGGTTCTAAATAAATGTTTTATCATTCAAACTTAAATAAACATGTTAACTATGAAACATCTATGTATCTCAAATACTTATGTTTTGAATGATAAACTTAAAACGTCTTTTTAAAGTCGTTTTCTATGGTTATGACTGCGATCCACTACGTAACACCCAATTAAGTCTTCCGCTGTTGATATCCGAAATTGGGGGGTGTTACAGATTGGCATCAGAGCTCAACATTATAGAGAACCAGATGTATTTTAAACATTGGACTATAACTACATTTTTAAAACGGACCAATTTTAAAGAATAACCACCTTATGCCCTCCGTGCCTACACACTTCCAACATTCTTAGGATGTTGCTTACTATACGAGTTCTTAACAAAGTTTAACATATTTAGGATTATGTTAATAGCTTACATTTACTATTCGGGATTATTACAGTACTATGTCTTCGAAACCTCATCCTATCGTTGTATCATCTGATTCAGAGAATGAGGATCCTATGCCCTTCACCTCAGACTTTGCTACGGCAGCTATACCGATGTCACCTGCTACTGACCGGTACATGGAAAGCCAGCAATTTCTACCGGCATCCGACTTGGAGATTTTACCTCCAGCATCACCAATCCCATCACTTGGCCCGATTCGCCAGCATGGACGAGTGCGACAACTCCAGCCCTATGAACCAGAACCCTTTGGCCAGCTTTACCGACGCCCCGGAGAAGGTCATGTTCGCAAACACACTCCCCGAAAACGGGTACGTACACCACCAGCACTGATCATACCACCACCAGCCCCACTCATACCAACTCCGACTCCAGTGATATCACCACCCCCAGCTCCTGAGCATTCCAGGACACCACCACTTACACCACTATCTTCAGTTCCACCACCTACTATCTTCTATCACCAGACCACCACTGTTCCATTACCATCCTCTACTCCACCCCTTGCTTCTCCACCCTCAGCTACTCTCAGTGAGCCTCTGCTACCTTGCAAGAGGACATACCGCTTGGTTCCATCTTTATCGGACCCCTATGCCCAGGTCTTTCCTACTATCTCAGTGAGCCTTTGCTATCGATGCTCGCCGATGGTCTTTCTTGCTACCGATCATCCGTCACTGGAGATCCCAGGAAGGAGCACCGAGAGCTATGGAACTAGGAGAGAGTTCGGCTACAGCTACTTCGAGGATTCTTCCGGTTACCGGAGAACCCATCCATCACACCCTACCCCTACTGGCAGCCAGATTAGTCCGACATGAGGATCGTCTTGACGACATTGTAGAGATTCTTGATGACTTACCACTCGAGCAGATTGAGACACTTGGGGAAGAAGTGGAGAACCTTGTGATTGGTCAGTTGGCGATGGAGACAGTCTTCGATCAAGTAGGTACTAGTTTAGAGGAAGCCATTGAGACTATTTCTATACTAGGAGAGGCCACTACTTCGATGCAGACAGTGATTGAGACACTAGATTCTGAGCTTGACCGAGTTAGCTCTCAGGTTCTGATTCTTAGACTTATGGTTGAGGATTCCCAGGCTAGGGAAAGAGCTCGAGACCAGACAGTGGAGACCTTGATGGCAGTGATTGCAGATCTTCAGCGTCGCCTAGATGGTGCACCAGGAGGACCATAGATCAGGGATGTGTCAGTATAACTAAGAGATGTCTTAGTCTACCAATGTTGTATTAATAAAGAATCTTGTATCTTTATGTTTTGTAAAACAAATCGAACAAGTTATTAATCTTATGTTGTGTGGATGTATTATATTGATGTTGATTTATGTATTCCATGGTTGTTTCTTACACTCATATGCATTATGATTCGCCATATATATTGTCTCGTGAAATGTTGGTTCATACAGTGCAATTCAATCATTTATGTTCTCATGTGTGTTGTGATTTGATTCAGACATGTCGTGAATGTATTTATGATATGATACTTGCTGTGCCTACAAATATAAACCAGAATTATTATCCTCATAAACCCAAATTATTGTGGTTAATATTATATTATTACAATCCATATTCAACTTCCTTCCAATTTATTCTAACCTAACGTGATCATTATGAGATTTCTAAAAATATGCTTTTGCAATATTGATAGAACTATGGCACGTACAAGGAAAGCAACCTCAGCCGCAAATCATGAAACTTCAACGGCTACGCCTGCTATGACTCCAGAAGCTATCCGAAAAGCAATCGCTGACGGTGTAAATGCAGTCTTGGCAGAACAGGCAGCAGTAAATGCTCGCAACAGTGGCACTAGTCTACCGACAGGAGAAAGTGCAACAGCTGCAAACCGCAAGTGTACCTACAAGGATTTCATGAGTTGTCAACCAACTTCCTACAAAGGTACTGAAGGAGTAACTGAACTTGCTCACTGGTTCGAACGATCTGAAACTGTTTTTCAGAGAAGCGGTTGTACCGAGGACAACAAAGTCATTTTCGCTACTGGAACTCTCATGCAAGATGCTTTGTCATGGTGGAATGCTAGAGTCAAAGCCATGGGAATGACAGCTGTAACACCCCAACCCGACAAGGGTAAAGATACCACAATAATGGATTCATATCAGAACAGAACAAAGCATACATCTACAGTAATACAAAAATCTCAAAGGTTACAATGAAACACTGAAACTTCAAGGTTACAACGGAGAACTTCCAAAACACTAATTCTAAAATACAATATCTTCTAATCAACTCTAATCCAGAATAGCTATCAAGTCCTTCTAAGTCCAAAGGTACTCTCCACTCAATCCCAGCTTCCAACTAAAACCTGCCGCGGGAAAAGAAACGCGGCTGAGCTACAAGAGCTCAGTGAACAGATATAACGGTAACAAAACAGTAATAAAGAATAGTACAGAGTGTCAGAAATATAAGTCATGCAGATATAATCAGAGTTAAAGGATAAACAAAGGAGTAAGGATAAAGGGATAGGGAATAATAAATAGATAAAGGTAAAGGGAAACAGTGCAAGATATAATGAGGGTCAAAGGTAAGTAACTGTATATGGTAAAGGAAAAACAGTAATCCACCACGAGCCCAGAAACAGAGATATAATATATATAACCATGCCATCGTCATCAATCAGAGGGGTGTCCTCTCAGTAACCAGATAATATGAGGGGTGTCCTCATGTATCAAATATATATGGAGTAGCTAGCTCCCAGAGGTTGTGAAAGACGTGTATCGCACACACCATCAGTCACCAGAGATATAACAGATAATATAAACAGATAACAGAAATAGAACAAATCTAGGATGCATCCATACGCCCCAGGTGGCCAGAGTCTACCAATATACACCAAATCAGATAAAGTCAGGGACGGGATAGGTCATCTCTCTCCTACCCTAGAGTCAAGTCATCGGTGCATCAATGACAAGGACATGAACACCTCATGCCTAGTGAGTTGGCTCGGGTATCAAACCGTGGTCAGAGTCAGATATCATATCAGAGGGTCATGAATAAAGGTTCATGTCAAATATTTCAGGAGTAATATCAGAGGTTCAGAAATAAATCAGGTTTATATCAGAGTTTATAAACATGTTCAAGTCCAGGTTCAGAAATAGTATATCAGATTAATACTTATATCAAAGTTCAAATTAAGTTTCAAAACAAGAGTTTATAATCAGGTTTAGAATAAGGTTCAAATCAAGGTTCAATAGGTCATATCAAAGGCTCATAATCAAAAGGTTTATAGGTTCATAGAAAAGATTTTAATTCAAAGGTTTCATATTAAACTTGTATTTAGAATAATCTTTCAGTGGCTTTCATAAAATGATGCTTAGTAAAACCTTTTTATAAAGATAGTCTTTAAGAGAGATTTTCATAAAACCTTTAGCGCAGTTCCAATCCAAAAATTGGTATAACATCGTACTCAAAAGCTCTTCAAAAACATTTTCATATCATTAAGGAAGGTTTTCAATTTAGTTATATTATCAAATGAAACTTCAGGGTATACAAGGATTTGAATATGCAGGTCACAAGGTAATGAGTCAAGTATCAAGGGAAATTCAGAGTCAGATATCATGTCAGAATCAGAGTGTTATAACAAGTTCATATCAGGAATTATAACAAAGGGGAATCATATGAAAGGTTCAAAGTAAAGGGGATCATAGCAATGGCATCAATACAGAAGCTGACAGATCAGAAAAATGAAAGAGATCATGAGAAACCTGTGAGAAGGTTCAGAATATCTGTACCTTATTAGCAGTGCAGAAAATAAACAAGCAAATAAATACTGAACAGATTAAGGCTTCTCCTTCTTCGCACCTAAAGGAGTAGAAGACGGAATTACAAAGGATTCCAACTCAGATTATTACTTTTAGTTTACCTTTCCATTTTAAGTAACTTTCTATTTTTAGTAACTTTCCTGATTTAGTAACTTTCCATAATTAGCAGGTTTCCAGAATTAACAGATATTATCATTTCAGATTAGATTAAGTCCTTACTCAGAGATTATTATGGAATAAAGGTATATTTTAACAAGTTACAGAAGTCTAAGGTTAATTATGACAAGTTCACAAAGTTTAGGGTTTTAATTGTAACTTCATCAATTTCAAAGGTCTAAAGTGAAAATACTTCAAGTACTGATTTAAATACATATTTTATTCAGAATGACATCATCATCCCTTTAGTTTCATAATTTACAGATTATACCCCTCTAGTTACAATATTTACAAACAAACCCTTTAATTACAAAATTCATGATTTAATCCTTATGATATTCATATTTACCAACCAAGCATCTCATTTTACAAATTTACAGAATGTTAACTTAGAATTATGTATGTTACAGATCAGACCTTCAGAATTTCAGAATTTACACAATTGGTCCCTTAAGTTTACAAAACTTATAAATTAAGTCATAATTTAGTAACAATTACATATTAAGCCCATAATTACTCAAGTTTACACAAAACACTCTTAATATCATCATTTACACACAATAACTTCAAGTTTCCAGAATTTACACTTTTAGTCCCTTTACTTTAATTTATTTCAAATCGAATCCAATTTTACAAATAAATTCATATCTTGCCAATTTTACGCATAAGGACCCCATGTTATATTTTTCCCACATTGCTACTGACCTAATTAAGTTTATAAAAATAACCCACAAGTTTTAAAGTTGGCAAAACACACCCTTATGGTTTTAAAAGCCAACCGTATAACATTTTTAATCACCAAACAAAACCCTAATCACATCCAATCATTAACCCATCATGATTTCATCCTTAAAACACTTTTAATGTCCAGATATTGTTCAAGAATCCCTAACCCTAGATAATTCGATTAGGTCTTTATCTTTTCTTTACTTTTCCTTAAATCCGGTTTACACAAAAATCATCCACGACTTGTTTAAGCTTCTAAAATTTAAACCACCATTTTTCCCAGATTATTAGATGCATATAGGACCCATAAAATTTGTATACAAACTCCAGAAAATCGCATAGCTTATTTTATATTTTACATACGTTTTTGACACCCATAATTACCACGACATGTATAGGCCTCTACAATTCATTCCAAAATTTTTCTCAGATCTTATACTTCATATGAGGTCCAAATAAAATAAATATAACACCCAGAAAATTAGTATGTAATATTTTAGAATTTACGTGTGTTTTACACATTAAAATTACTAGCGACCAATTGGCATTGCATGATTCGATTAGAACAATTTTTATATGTCTTATATGATGTAAGAGTCATGAGAAAAATACCAAATAAGTTCTAGAACGTGTGGATTGGTCGTATGAATTTTGTACCTCACGTATGGATAATCGGCAAGGAAAATCACCCACGATCGAACCAATGAATCTACAAACCCAACCTTATTTTTCCTAACCTCCTTGGATGTAGAACAACTCCAGAAAAATACTAGATCACCTCCAAAAATTTGTATGGCTTGTGTGTGAATTTTGTGTGTGTTTTTGATAATATCGGCTAAGTAATGAAAGAATAAAAGGGATATGGCTAAATAAAAGGGGATTGCCTAGAGAATAGGGGGGGAGGGACATTTACACGGTTTTGGGTTGGACCAAATCAACTCTTTCAATTTTGATTATTATTTCCCTCTTTAGAATTGTATTTATCCTTTTATAATTTTCTTTTAATTCGAAAATAATTAAGTAAAAGTATTATGGTTCTTGTAACTATTTTAAAGTGTAATAATAACTTTTGGACCTTCAAGAAATAATGTAGTGTTGTCCCAAAAATTAATTTGCTTCATGTATGGTTCATTTTCAGAAGTTTGGAATCAATTCAGAATTTTTTTATAAGTGATTTAATTATGTTTTATGGTTTCAGGGGTAATTTGGTCATTTTACAAGTTATCTGAATTTCAGGTATTACAACTTCTTCCCCACTAACAAAAAAATTTCGTCCTCGAAATTTGCAGAAAGCAGAAAGGAAAGAGAGCAGAAAACAAAACAAAGACATAACAGACTAAGACGAGAATTGAGGTGAAACGAAACAGAAACACAACTGACGGTGAACAGACATATGAAAGATTTGTTTCTCATGACTCGAACTTGTAGATTCCAAAATTGTTTCAGATCCTTAGAACAGACATAACATACTGAATCCAGATCAAAAGAATAACATACCAAACGTAATAGATGAAAATCAGATTCTCTCGGGAGAGACAAAGAAATACATAGGATTTTGACGGATATGCCGTTCACAGAAATTGATTAGACAAATCAGATTAGAACGTACAGGAAATAGATTATTGATAACATCAATTGGCAGAAAGTTCTACAATGGAACCTAAGATAGTTATCAGAAGTACAGAGGTCAGCAAAACGCGTGACGAGAATCCAGACGTATCAATTCGCATAACGGTGAAAGCAGATTACGCGTATAGGTAGATTGAACTTAAAGTCTCACTAACGCAGATGATCTCAAACAGTTATCAGAATTTCTAAAGCTCTAAGGCATTCCTTGAAATATCCTATGCCCACAACAAGTGCACGTTATATGATGTAAGTATTATCACGTTGGCCAGACGTCATAATACTGGCATCATATAAATATGCCCTCATGATGGTCATACTTTATCTCAAGTCGTGAACAGAACAACTTATCTTAATCCACTTAAACTTTCTACGGTCTCAGAAGTCATCAAAATCAAACGCCATAACTAAGAGGAGAACAAACTACTCAAAAGAGTTAACGGAAGTCCCAGAATGTCTATCAGAATTTGGTACATCGTTAAAAGCATCAGATCATCCATCGTTCGTCAAATTTCACATAACAAAACCATCGTCCGGCATACGCAAAATGAACACAGAGCGGAATTACTAATAGAGAACCTAAATCATTCAAAGGATTTTATCATCAGGTAACATAAATTTAAGTAAGTTAAGTGAAATACGTCATCCATAGCTTCATCCTTCACAGAATCAACTCTTCCAAACGTAAACGTTCGCTTCAGAATTATCATTCATTCCATACATGATCTTAAATTTCTTCCAAGTCCATGCAGTCTGTTGTATGATCACAGGGTGTAAAGGAATTATAAACTTGAGTCTGGCCCCTCAAGCTTTCGACACTTCTTCTGGACATTGTGGTGTGGTAACGTGAATCTCTGACATGGTCACTGTGCGTCTTCCCTTCGCGAGTCTGCTTCTGCTCTCAATTCGTGTTAGTACAACTAAAATGAATAGAGAAACAAGACGGTGTGTTTCTGACAGGTCTTCCGGCACAGCTCGAAATTCGCCAACTCAAACTGTTGTCATCACAGGATACGGGGTAGTGATACAATTAGATTTACGATAGTTGACACGCTGACGTAGGATTTTCTCTTTCTTCTTCATAAATTAATAGGGCATTCAAAGAAACACTGAGGTGAACAAAATCATAATTCATCAACTTCTTCAATCTCTCAACTTCTATAGCATCATGGGTCGTCGATTGAGGTTGGTTCAAAGTCAATTCTACTTGCAAACAGGAGGGAAACCCAAGAGTTTCATCAGAAAACATCAGAGTACTTGTACAACAAAACTTCTAATGCCCAAAACTTTCTAAGGGTGGATATTAATAGATGTCAGGAGAACTTCGACAATCAAATGAGATCGGAGCATGTGCTTCCATAGCAACATTAATCTTAACAGATTCAAGCGGCTGAGAGTCATCATAATAAAAGTAGGGTAAAACAGATTTGTTAAAAGTCACATTTCAGATACGGTAGTCTATGGTAGCTTTATGAAGAGTCAGCCAATCCATAACCAAAAGACCTCAAAATCAAATATTTCCAGAGTAAACGAATTCGTAGGATGAGCACGGTCGCCAAGCCAGACGGATAGTTCATATATCAAGGTCAAGTACATGGTTCATCAGAGTGTGTGATGAAGCGAAAAGTGTACCGCTTTTAGAGGGTCATTTAAGCCCTAAATCGTATTTATTTGATCAAATATTGCCCTAAATCGTTCCTTTTGTCATTTTAGGTACTTTGGAGAAGAAATCTGGAAAAGGAAGCATTTTGGACGTTTTTGGAGCATAAAAGTGAAGAAAACGACAAAGTCTCAAAAATCTGCTGGAAAGTACCTGTGACGGCGTCAAGCCCCAATGTGACGCCGTCAACCCTTGATAAGCCAGAGAGGATTTTGGAAGATTAAAGGGGGACGGCGTCAAGAAGGTCGTCAAGCCTTGATAAGCCAGAGAGGATTTTGGAAGATTAAAGGGGGACGGCGTCAAGAAGGCCATCAAGAAACCCTAACCGCGGCGAGTTGACGGCGTCAAGCTCTATAACGTGACGCCGTCAGATCTGTTTTCCTATATATACTTTCATAATTTTTAGTCATTAGTGTGCAACTTTGTGAGGAGAAACCCTAAGACGATTTTTCTGCCATTTTTAAGGGTTTTATACCCTTGGATCTCCCATGTTCAATTGAAGATAAGTAATCAATTAATCATTCAATATGTCTATGTGTTGTTTGATTATATCTTGTTCTTGTCTTTTATTTAACATGCTAGGCTAGATTTATCTTGTGTTTGCTTAGATCTAATGAAACCTAACTATTGATTATTGGTTGTTGGTGTGTTATTAATTGTATTGGATGATTGTTCATCGATGTTAGGCTTAAGAAAACTGGCTAACCTCCTATACGGTAACTTTCTTGAACGTCTTAAGAAACATGAACCAATGCGTACTAAGGTTTTTATGGTTGTATTTAATGCATGAGCGAATTCTAATGATCCCATTTTAGGAGCTTCTTAGCTGGCTCGACATAGGAGTGAAGTAGGAGCTTTTAGTGTTGGGGAAGTACGTACGCCACCCCACGATTGGTATTAAGGAATACACCCGTCATCCACGCAATTAATACACACTAATCAACCGGTAAAAGATAGTTAGGGAGTAAGGAAATCTAAGTAAACACATTTCTCCCCATATAAGTTCCACGACCTTTTTATTTTCAGTTATTTTATTTTATTTGCAATTGTAGTTATTTGGGTTAGTTGACTAGCAACTAATTCCGTCCACTCCTTCAAACCCGAGATTTTACTTGCTTTCATAAAAAATATAAAAATACAAAAAGAATCTTCCCTCACCCTTAGACCTACTAGAGTAGTTTTTCAATCCTAACGACACTATTCCCCTAGAGAACGATCAATCCCCCGGTACTTGCCACTTCACTATACTACATCGGTCAGGTACACTGCCTGGTGGGGATTGCAAGCCTCTTGAGATCCCTCGAGAGGTAAAACCTGTTGTAAGGTCGCAAAACCACGCATCAAGTTTTTGGCGCCGCTGCCGGGGAATAGTTATTGTTTAGGTTGAATTTTTATTTTATTAGGTCTACTCACTAGATTCCTTTCTAGTGAGATTTTTATTTTATTTTTCTAGGTTTTCTGTAGTCTATCTTTTTTCTTCGTTTCTTTGTTCGTAACCGTTACCATCCGACATCATGGAAGGTGGTAATATCCTCGATCCCAACAACCCACCACCACAACAACACCCACCTCCTAGAGCCTGTACCTTAGGAGACTACTCTCGTCCTAGCCACCATGGCTATCGAAACACCATTGAGCTCACTCAAGGAGCCAATGTCACTCCCTTGCGATCCGACACCATCCGGTTGGTGCAAAGTGGATGCGCATTCCATGGAATTCGTTCCGAAGATCCTAATCAACATCTCAAGGACTTTCTCAAAATCGTTGATTCCATAGACCTTGATGTTGCCACTCGAGAGACGACCCGACTACGTCTCTTTCAATTCTCTCTGCGGGACCAAGCTAGTCAATGGCTAGAGCGTCTACCCGCAGGAGCCATCACCTCTTGGGATGATCTCACCACTCGTTTTCGTGCTCAGTTTTTCCCACCAGGAAGAACTACAAAGCTAAGGAATGATATCTTGATGTTCCAACAACGTCAAGGAGAAACCCTCTATGAGGCATGGACTCGATTCAAGGACTTACTCCAAAAAGTCCCTCACCATGGCATAGAACTTTGGCTCCAAGTCCAAATCTTCTATGACCACATCAATCTCTCCACGAGGCAAACCATTGACCAATCGGCCGGTGGTAAGCTACGTGATCTAAGTGTGGAACAATCATGGGCTCTCCTGGAAGATCTTGCTCTTTATGACAACGAAAGTTGGAATGATCCCCGTGATTTGAATAAAACGGTCAAGGCAATATCTTTGCCTTCGAACAATTCAAGCACTTCCGACCGTAGGATCATAGAGCTTGAAGACCAAGTCAAGTTTCTTATGAAATCCTACAAGGCTCCTAAACCTTCAAGCCAAGTGAACAAAATCACTTCTTCGTGTGAATTATGTAGTGGTCCCCACGACACTCGTGATTGCGTGGAACTCCCCGAACAAGCTTTTGCGGACTACGCATCCTCACGTACCGACGGAGCGGGAGACAAGTGGTACACTTTCAAACCCGAGCCAAACCCCTACGGTGATTCATACAACCCCTCATGGAAAAATCACCCAAACCTTAGGTGGAAACAAAACCAAAACGCACAACAAACCAATTCTTCCAACCCACCTAATCGTTTCCAATCAAGCGGTTCATCCTCGAACCGTACTTTCAACAACAATCCTTCCAACTATGGTAGTACCAATAACTTTGAAGGGTTGATGTCCAACTTCATGACATCTCAAGAAGCTCGTTTAGCAAAGTTTGAAGCCGATTTCAAACAAAAACAAAGCGAGATGACCAATAAGATTGACACTTTGTTGAAAGCCCTCAATGACCGAGAAATGGGAGCACTCCCTAGCAACACAGTCAAGAACCCGAAACTAAATGTCAACGTCATTTCATCGGTTTCGTCTCCTAGTTCTTGTCCACAATATTATTCGGTCAATTCCATGAGCTCGTGTTTCAAACAAACCCAAGTCATCCAAAAGGACCAACAAGTTAAGATATCCAACACTAATTTGGTCAACAACATAGTTGAAACACCTCCCACTCAAAACCTTGATGAAGAATTCAAGGAGCTCCACCTTGAAAGTCCGGTTATTGATGTGTTGGATGAGAAGAAGCTCAAGTTAGGCGAAAAAGGGACCGCCTTTGTTCAAAACAAGCTACCTAAGAAATTAGATGATCCGGGCTTATTTGTTCTACCTTGCAAGATCGGTAATTCGGAGGCTTATGACACATTATCCGATCTTGGATCAAGCCTTAACCTACTTCTGTTACCTCTCTACACCTCTCTAAAACTAGGAAAACTTGAAGAAACCGAGGTGATAATAGGCTTAGCGGATGGGAGTGTTGCTTACCCAGTTGGAGTAGTCAAAGACGTGTTAGTACACATAGGAAAACTAACTATTTTAGCCGATTTCCACGTCCTTGATATGGTTAGCGACCCTACATGCCCCTTGTTGATAGGTAGAGGATTTTTGGCGACCGCTAGTGCTATGATTTATTGTAAGGAATCTAAGATAGCGGTAGGAGAAGGTGATACTTGGTCAGTCTATGATGTGAAGAAACATGCCTATGATACTAGTGAGGAACCAATACCCCATTGGTTAGAATTAAATAGGAGACCATCTAGATATGGACCTTGGATCGATAGAGACTTCATAGGACCCCAACGCCCATTTTACCTAGAAGAGGACTTTGTGAACCGAACACATGCGGTAGAACAACTCTTGGCTAGGGACACCGAATTGGATCCATTTGAAGACCCTCTAGTTTTTAGGAAGATGATTGATTTCCTAGGAGTTTTGCCAATTAACCTAGGGATGAATAAGTGGACTTGTGAGGACGATGATCATAAGTGGGATTGGGACAAACCACCCAAAGATGGAGATGGGTCATGGCATATTAAGATGACATTGTATGACCCGGATGGAGAGAGGTTTGAAAAGATATATCGTACTATGCGGACCAATAGAAAACTTCAATCCAAGCTTAACCCTAAAGATGTCCTCGATGACGATCTCACTTACATAGGTTAAAAGGACTTTGAGTCTAGCTACAAGACTCGTTAATAAAGAAAAGCGCTTCTTGGGAGGCAACCCAAGCTTTATTTGCTTTGTGTGTTTATTTATTTGTTTGTTTGATTTTATTTGCTTCCGTATGTATGTTTAATTTTTATTATTATTGATTCATGTTCAAAACTAAATTGTGAAAATGCTTTATCTTGTTTTTAACTTCGTCTTAACTACATATAAAGGTATTTTGCAAAAGTTAAGTGTAAGGGAAATCCAAATCGGTTTATTAGAACAAATGAACATGAATCGTAACAATAATAAATTAACATACATATTAGTAATTGTTTGAGTCAAATGCTTGTATCGAGTCATAATGATATTTTGCAGGATTTCCAGGAAGTAAGGTATAGGTTTTTCCAGAAATTTTCCGGAAACTTAACATGAGAATTCTGTCAGATCATTTCTGACGGCGTCAGGCTTTACAACCTGACGACGTCAGGTTTTAATTTTCTGAAATTTTTGAAAGTTTTGTTTTTCTTCCGGAATCATAAAATGCTTTATTAAATCTCTAACTTATAAACTCCAGGAATCTGCAAAATAATCATTCCACAAGCATTATATCCTTATACAAATTTATCCCGCCGATGTTATGCAGGTTTTCGTGTTTGTTTTCTCAGGTTTAACAGGTTATTTTGGACAAGGAGATGTATGTGAAATCAAGCTTTTGGCGCTGCTTTAATCTTGAAGCTTCAACATTACCTTGGAAGAAGATCTAACCATGTTACCTCTTTATCCACCGAGCGAATCAGGGGAGTATTTGATTTCATTCTTTTACCTTATTTACTTTTACATCTTGTTATTTGAACATTGGGGACAATGTTCATCTTAAGTGTAAGGGGGGGGGGGGGGGTTAAAAGTACGATACTTTAGAGAATGCTATTACGCTTGATTTTTTGTTTGTTTGTTGGTAGATGTGTAATAAAACTGAGAGAAATACCTGTTAAGGCAATTTTAGTGCCAAATTTAAAATTTTTTACAACATATAGGAGTGAAACTTTGGTCTTAATGAGCGTCTCACGGATAGGAGTTATATGACTAGCACAAAAACCGTACCACTAAAAAATTTTCCACCCCCAAATATGTGAGGTTCGCCCCTAGAATTGGTAGGAAAAGCATTTATGCTATGATGTGTGTACCAGTAGCACTTAGATTCTAGAACTTGCGTTAGGACCATTCCGAGGCCACAAGTGAGACTACATTCGTGTAGTTAGATTTACTACATGATAAGAGGCATTAGGATTAACCCATTGTTTTACACCTGTGTTTTTGTTATAATTACATTGGCTACATTGATCAAGTAATTCTCCCACACCCTTTGCGTTGTACTCATTTTTAGTACACGATACCCCTAGTACACCCTCAGAGCCTATCTTTTCATTTCTAACTTTAAGCATTTTACTTAAAGGAAGAATTTGTTTACACCCCACTTAAATGTACACCCAAATCGCCTTAGCCTACCTTGTATGCACTCATTTTTAGTGCATTATTGTGACAACATTTGTTTAAACCCCAAGTTAATTATCTAATTGATTACATGGTTGCTAAGTCGAGTCATATCCTTGTACATATTGTTTTGGGACGATTGGGACTCATGGGTAAAGTACTAGTGTAATGGAGTAATGGGGAAGAACAACATTATTACCCCCATATGTGCTAAATATTTTAAAAGTACTCCAAGTGTTTCGATTATCTTAATTCGAGTCATTAGAATAGTTAATTGTAAAGTTATGTAAAAGTTCAAGTGTAAGGGGGATACAACCCCCCTGCGATGTATTATTTTGGATGGTAGGGCAAGAGTGTATGAAAAAAAAAAAAAAAAAAAAAAAAAAAAAAAAAAAAAACGGACTACCATCCCGTTTCATTTTATGTTTATTTTATCTTTTTGTTATTTCTTTCATTAGCTTAAGTCGAGTCTAGTCTTGGCTTAGCAACGCCATATTGTACATGTAATTAATCAAGATCTTTAACTCGCCACCAGTAAAATATCCTTTATCCAACAAAACCGTGTTTATCATATCCCTACACCTAACGTTATAACCCGTTTAAAAGCCCTCTTTGATAGTTTATCTTAGGTGCTTATGCCTAGTGGAGGAGGTTTTTGATCCTTTCCCAAGCCTATGGTAATCTATTTGCTATGACAGGTAGTGAGAGATATTATTCATTTTCATTTGTGAGATATACTTTTATGACACCTGAGAGATGTGAGTATCTAAACACTACTTGTGAGGTGCTAGTTTGTAATCTCCGTGCTTATTATGATTAAAGTGGAATGACTATTTGTTGTAATTACTTTTATATTAGCGTTAAATGACCCCTAACTTGTATTTTGATTAGAATAAAAGCGCATTTGCTTGAGGACAAGCAAATCTCAAGTGTAAGGGTATTTGATGAAGCGAAAAGTGTACCGCTTTTAGGGGGTCATTTAAGCCCTAAATCGTATTTATTTGATCAAATATTGCCCTAAATCGTTCCTTTTGTCATTTTAGGTACTTTGGAGAAGAAATCTGGAAAAGGAAGCATTTTGGACGTTTTTGGAGCATAAAAGTGAAGAAAATGACAAAGTCTCAAAAATCTGCTGGAAAGTACCTGTGACGGCGTCAAGCCCCAATGTGACGCCGTCAACCTTTGATAAGCCAGAGAGGATTTTGGAAGATTAAAGGGGGACGGCGTCAAGAAGGTCGTCAAGCCTTGATAAGCCAGAGAGGATTTTGGAAGATTAAAGGGGGACGGCGTCAAGAAGGCCATCAAGAAACCCTAACCGCGGCGAGTTGACGGCGTCAAGCTCTATAACGTGACGCCGTCAGATCTGTTTTCCTATATATACTTTCATAATTTTTAGTCATTAGTGTGCAACTTTGTGAGGAGAAACCCTAAGACGATTTTTCTGCCATTTTTAAGGGTTTTATACCCTTGGATCTCCCATGTTCAATTGAAGATAAGTAATCAATTAATCATTCAATATGTCTATGTGTTGTTTGATTATATTTGTTCTTGTCTTTTATTTAACATGCTAGGCTAGATTTATCTTGTGTTTGCTTAGATCTAATGAAACCTAACTATTGATTATTGGTTGTTGGTGTGTTATTAATTGTATTGGATGATTGTTCATCGATGTTAGGCTTAAGAAAACTGGCTAACCTCCTATACGGTAACTTGCTTGAACGTCTTAAGAAACATGAACCAATGCGTACTAAGGTTTTTATGGTTGTATTTAATGCATGAGCGAATTCTAATGATCCCATGTTAGGAGCTTCTTAGCCGACTCGACATAGGAGTGAAGTAGGAGCTTTTAGAGTTGGGGAAGTACGTACGCCACCCCACGATTGGTATTAAGGAATACACCCATCATCCACGCAATTAATACACACTAATCAACCGGTAAAAGATAGTTAGGGAGTAAGGAACTCTAAGTAAACACATTTCTCCCCATATAAGTTCCACGACCTTTTTATTTTCAGTTATTTTATTTTATTTGCAATTGTAGTTATTTGGGTTAGTTGACTAGCAACTAATTCCGCCCACTCCTTCAAACCCGAGATTTTACTTGCTTTCATAAAAAATATAAAAATACAAAAAGAATCTTCCCTCACCCTTAGACCTATTAGAATAGTTTTTCAATCCTAACGACACTATTCCCTTGGAGAACGATCAATCCCCCGGTACTTACCACTACACTATACTACATCGGTCAGGTACACTGCCTGGTGGGGATTGTAAGCCTCTTGAGATCCCTCGAGAGGTAAAACCTGTTGTAAGGTCGCAAAACCACGCATCAGAGTGTGGAACTAGATAAGCGGACAATTCAAGGTGTTGGGGTCTTGTTTAGCTATTTAGCATAAGTGGCAGGTAGGTTGTGGATCATCGGTAATACGAACATCGTATAACTGTCTAAAGTGAGGCGTATAGAATATCGGTTATTAGCATCATCATGCTCAGTTAACAATTTCATAACGAGGCAAAATTATCATCATATCATTCCAAAAGGAACTAGTTGGCGGCAAGATTCATTATTCAGAAGGGGAAGTAAACTTCCTATATCCGTGTTTAATAATCACCAGAGTTCTCATAGGAGTAGTAATGGGTTTCGCAAGACAGAGTAGTATCAGATGATACATTTATATCCAGCATGGGAAATAAATTCATAGAATGCGTCAAACAAATTAGGGTTAAATGACTTTCCGGAATGGTCGGAGAAGTATCAAACTGTTTATCAAACAGATCGGAAGTGAAGATCAAGATCAAGAAATGGAACACTCCCAGAAGATATACTTAAGCGGCTCACTTCCTGGTCTTCGGTTGTTGCTCTTTCTGGTTGCTCACATCGACTGGTATGATCCGAAGGACATCTTCGCTTGGCAGCTAGACAATCTCTCGGTATCATGTCAAATCCTACTTCGCAGTCCGGTGAAAAACTTGATGGTTCAAACTAGGAATCATCTTCGGAAAACTCAGGGTGCCATTAAATTTTCAAGACAAGGTTCATTCAGTGGTGTACGAAATGGTTTCTAGGAAAACTTCATAGCCGCGAAAGTAACACACGAGTCTCCAGAGTAATAGTGATTGCAAGGAGTTTAACAATCGGTAATCGTGGTAGGAAGTTCAAAATTGTTTCAAATGCCAAAGGTGAGACATAGGAGGGTAGTTGTCGATATTTTGAAGGTTCAATCAATCTCTTATCAGAATAAAATCAAAGTTAACTATCCAAGGAAGACGGGTCAACAAAGCAAATCTTACAGTTTCGAATAAGAGGGAAAACATTTTTATACTCGTGGTTAAACACCACAAGACTTCTCATGGGAACAGAGGTGGTTAAGGCTAAATCAAATAGTGTCAGAAGATTCATAGATGATTATCAGAAGGAAGAAACAACTAACAGATTGTATCAGGTATATCATCTTCATGGAAATTATCAGAATGCCCGAAGAGATCAGAATGATTAACAGAAGGTTCAGGGGTTAGAGTCGGAATCTGAAGACAAGGATCAAATAGTGTTCAGGAAATTACTATGCAAGTCTCAATGCTTTCAAAGTTTCAAATCTTAGGTGGTGCAAGACATACGTTTTGAATCTCCAAGAGTGATTTTAACAGGCTTGTATCAAAAGAAAGTCATGAATCATAGTGATGCGGAAGCAAAGATACTTAAGCAAATGCCTTATAGTCTACCCATTCCTCACTGGTCAGAATTTAAGTTTCTTATAGGGAAATCCTAAAGCAAATTCTCAAAGGTTGTTCTACGAGCGCCTACAGTGGAAACTTAGTGGTCCAGACTTACACAGGCCAAGGGTAAATGTATTACGAGTCGCAGCCTGTCTCTCTGATACCATAAATTGTAACACCCCAACCCGACAAGGGTAAAGATACCACAATAATGGATTCATATCAGAACAGAACAAAGCATACATCTACAGTAATACAAAAATCTCAAAGGTTACAATGAAACACTGAAACTTCAAGGTTACAACGGAGAACTTCCAAAACACTAATTCTAAAATACAATATCTTCTAATCAACTCTAATCCAGAATAGCTATCAAGTCCTTCTAAGTCCAAAGGTACTCTCCACTCAATCCCAGCTTCCAACTAAAACCTGCCGCGGGAAAAGAAACGCGGCTGAGCTACAAGAGCTCAGTGAACAGATATAACGGTAACAAAACAGTAATAAAGAATAGTACAGAGTGTCAGAAATATAAGTCATGCAGATATAATCAGAGTTAAAGGATAAACAAAGGAGTAAGGATAAAGGGATAGGGAATAATAAATAGATAAAGGTAAAGGGAAATAGTGCAAGATATAATGAGGGTCAAAGGTAAGTAACTGTATATGGTAAAGGAAAAACAGTAATCCACCACGAGCCCAGAAACAGAGATATAATATATATAACCATGCCATCGTCATCAATCAGAGGGGTGTCCTCTCAGTAACCAGATAATATGAGGGGTGTCCTCATGTATCAAATATATATGGAGTAGCTAGCTCCCAGAGGTTGTGAAAGACGTGTATCGCACACACCATCAGTCACCAGAGATATAACAGATAATATAAACAGATAACAGAAACAGAACAAATCTAGGATGCATCCATACGCCCCAGGTGGCCAGAGTCTACCAATATACACCAAATCAGATAAAGTCAGGGACGGGATAGGTCATCTCTCTCCTACCCTAGAGTCAAGTCATCGGTGCATCAATGACAAGGACATGAACACCTCATGCCTAGTGAGTTGGCTCGGGTATCAAACCGTGGTCAGAGTCAGATATCATATCAGAGGGTCATGAATAAAGGTTCATGTCAAATATTTCAGGAGTAATATCAGAGGTTCAGAAATAAATCAGGTTTATATCAGAGTTTATAAACATGTTCAAGTCCAGGTTCAGAAATAGTATATCAGATTAATACTTATATCAAAGTTCAAATTAAGTTTCAAAACAAGAGTTTATAATCAGGTTTAGAATAAGGTTCAAATCAAGGTTCAATAGGTCATATCAAAGGCTCATAATCAAAAGGTTTATAGGTTCATAGAAAAGATTTTAATTCAAAGGTTTCATATTAAACTTGTATTTAGAATAATCTTTCAGTGACTTTCATAAAATGATGCTTAGTAAAACCTTTTTATAAAGATAGTCTTTAAAAGAGATTTTCATAAAACCTTTAGCGCAGTTCCAATCCAAAAATTGGTATAACATCGTATTCAAAAGCTCTTCAAAAACATTTTCATATCATTAAGGAAGGTTTTCAATTTAGTTATATTATCAAATGAAACTTCAGGGTATACAAGGGTTTGAATATGCAGGTCACAAGGTAATGAGTCAAGTATCAAGGGAAATTCAGAGTCAGATATCATGTCAGAATCAGAGTGTTATAACAAGTTCATATCAGGAATTATAACAAAGGGGAATCATATGAAAGGTTCAAAGTAAAGGGGATCATAGCAATGGCATCAATACAGAAGCTGACAGATCAGAAAAATGAAAGAGATCATGAGAAACCTGTGAGAAGGTTCAGAATATCTGTACCTTATTAGCAGTGCAGAAAATAAACAAGCAAATAAATACTGAACAGATCAAGGCTTCTCCTTCTTCGCACCTAAAGGAGTAGAAGACGGAATTACAAAGGATTCCAATTCAGATTATTACTTTTAGTTTACCTTTCCATTTTAAGTAACTTTCTATTTTTAGTAACTTTCCAGATTTAGTAAGTCTCCATAATTAGCAGGTTTCCAGAATTAACAGATATTATCATTTCAGATTAGATTAAGTCCTTACTCAGAGATTATTATGGAATAAAGGTATATTTTAACAAGTTACAGAAGTCTAAGGTTAATTATGACAAGTTCACAAAGTTTAGGGTTTTAATTGTAACTTCATCAATTTCAAAGGTCTAAAGTGAAAATACTTCAAGTACTGATTTAAATACATATTTTATTCAGAATGACATCATAATCCCTTTAGTTTCATAATTTACAGATTATACCCCTCTAGTTACAATATTTACAAACAAACCCTTTAATTACATAATTCATGATTTAATCCTTATGATATCCATATTTACCAACCAAGCATCTCATTTTACAAATTTACAGAATGTTACCTCAGAATTATGTATGTTACAGATCAGACCCTCAGAATTTCAGAATTTACACAATTGGTCCCTTAAGTTTACAAAACTTATAAATTAAGTCATAATTTAGTAACAATTACATATTAAGCCCATAATTACTCAAGTTTACACAAAAAACTCTTAATATCATCATTTACACACAATAACTTCAAGTTTCCAGAATTTACACTTTTAGTCCCTTTACTTTAATTTATTTCAAATCGAATCCAATTTTACAAATAAATTCATATCTTGCCAATTTTACGCATAAGGACCCCATTTTATATTTTTACCACATTGCTAATGACCTAATTAAGTTTATAAAAACAACCCACAAGTTTTAAAGTTGGCAAAACACACCCTTATTGTTTTAATAGCCAACCGTATAACATTTTTAATCACCAAACAAAACCCTAATCACATCCAATCATTAACCCATCATGATTTCATCCTTAAAACACTTTTAATGTCCAGATATTGTTCAAGAATCCCTAACCCTAGATAATTCAATTAGGTCTTTATCTTTTCTTTACTTTTCCTTAAATCCGGTTTACACAAAAATCATCCACGACTTGTTTAAGCTTCTAAAATTCAAACCACCATTTTTCCCAGATTATTAGATGCATATAGGACCCATAAAATTTGTATACAAACTCCAGAAAATCGCATAGCTTATTTTATATTTTACATACGTTTTTGACACCCATAATTACCACGACATGTATAGGCCTCTACAATTCATTCCAAATTTTTTCTCAGATCTTATACTTCATATGAGGTCCAAATAAAATAAATATAACACCCAAAAAATTAGTATGTAATATTTTAGAATTTACGTGTGTTTTACACATTAAAATTACTAGCGACCAATTGGCCTTGCATTATTCGATTAGAACAATTTTTATAAGTCTTATATGATGTAAGAGTCATGAGAAAAATACCAAATCAGTTCTAGAACGTGTGGATTGGTCGTATGAATTTTGTACCTCACTTATGGATAATCGGCAAGGAAAATCACCCACGATCGAACCAATGAATCTACAAACCCAACCTTATTTTTCCTAACCTCCTTGGATGTAGAAAAACTCCAGAAAAATACTAGATCACCTCCAAAAATTTGTATGGCTTGTGTGTGAATTTTGTGTGTGTTTTTGATAATATCGGCTAAGTAATGAAAGAATAAAAGGGATATGGCTAAATAAAAGGGGATTGCCGAGAGAATAGGGGGGGGGGGGAGGGACATTTACACGGTTTTGGGTTGGACCAAATCAACTCTTTCAATTTTGATTATTATTTCCCTCTTTAGAATTGTATTTATCCTTTTATAATTTTCTTTTAATTCGAAAATAATTAAGTAAAAGTATTATGGTTCTTGTAACTATTTTAAAGTGTAATAATAACTTTTGGACCTTCAAGAAATAATGTAGTGTTGTCCCAGAAATTAATTTGCTTCATGTATGGTTCGTTTTCAGAAGTTTGGAATCAATTCAGAATTTTTTTATAAGTGATTTAATTATGTTTTATGGTTTCAGGGGTAATTTGGTCATTTTACAAGTTATCTGAATTTCAGGTATTACAACAGCAGCCTACCAGCTCACTTGGACTGAGTTTAAGACCAAGATGCTGAAGAAATATTGTCCCCGTTCTGAACTAAGAAAATTGGAGATGAATTCCACCTATTGGTGGTGAAAGGAATTGATCTTAAAACATACAACAGGAAATTCCAAGAGCTTAAAATACTATGTCCTACTGTTGTACTAAATTTCGAAAAAGAACTGGAAAAGTATATCGAAGGGCTTCCCCGTAGTATTGAGGGAAATGTCACTTCATCAAACCCACCAACTCTGGAGGCAGCCATTGAACTTGCTCAAAAACTACTGGACCGAGAGGTCAAGTACAACAATGAGTTCAAGAGGAAGCTCGATGACAAAAGAACCACTCACCACCACAGTAACAATAACCACCGCAACAACAACTTTAACAACAACAACCATAGAAACAATAACCCGTACCATCAAAACCGAAACAATCGTCACCATCAACAGAACCAAAGACAAGAAACCGCCAAGGCCTATGCTGCTACTGAAGGCAAGGGATACCAAGGTCAGAAATCCCAGTGTAACAGATGCAAACTACACCACAGTGGACCTTGCACAGTCAAATGTTTGAAATGCCAGAAAGTGGGTCATCAGACAAAGGATTGCAGGAACCCCGCTACTGGTAGCAACCTACAGCCTGTGACTCCAACTTGCTACTCCTGCGGAGAAGTAGGTCACTTCAAGAACCGCTGTCCGAAAGGAAATGGTCAGCAAAACAACGCTCGAGGAAGAGCATATGTGCTAAAAGAGGAAGATGCCCCACTAAACCCTGACGTTGTCACGGGTACGTTCTTACTCAATCAACATAGTGCTAGGGTATTATTTGATTCTGGAGCAGATAGAAGTTTTGTGTCAACTACGTTTGCTCCTTTGCTTAACATTACCCCTTCCAAACTAAACACCACTTTTGAAATTGAAATGGCGAACGGAAACCTAATTGGCACCGACACCGTAATTCGTGGTTGTACCATAATCCTACAAGACAACCCTTTTCCCATCGACCTCATGCCTATTCAGCTCGGTAGTTTTGACGTAGTCATTGGTATGGATTGGTTATCCAAACACCGCGCTAGAATACTCTGTGACGAGAAAGCCGTGCATATTCCAAGAAATGGTGAAACTCTTATTGTCCATGGTGACAAAAATAAAACGCGATACGGTATCTTCTCATATATCAGATTGGTGAAATACATGAATGAAGGATGCCAAGCATTCATGGTTCATGTAACGGAAAACAAATCAAAAGATAAGCGAGTTGAAGACGTTCCGATCGTTAAAGAATTCCTAGAAGTATTCCCCGAAGATTTACCCAGTCTTCCACCTCCCCGTCAAGTAGAATTCCAGATTGAACTAGTGCCTGGAGCGGCACCTGTGGCGAAAGCACCTTATAGGTTAGCGCCGTCTGAAATGAAGGAATTTTCAGAACAATTGAAAGAGTTGTCTGATAAAGGCTTTATCCGACCCAGCTCATCACCTTGGGGAGCTCCAGTTCTATTCGTTAAGAAAAAGGATGGATCTTTCCGAATGTGTATTGATTACCGGGAATTGAACAAACTCACTGTAAAGAATCGTTACCCACTACCTAGGATCGATGACTTGTTTGATCAATTACAAGGATCGAGTGTATACTCGAAAATCGACTTAAGGTCAGGGTACCATCAGTTAAGAGTTCGAGAGGAGGATATTCCCAAGACAGCTTTTAGGACGCGTTACGGACATTACGAATTCCAAGTAATGCCATTTGGTTTAACTAATGCACCTGCAGTGTTCATGGACCTAATGAACCGAGTGTGCAAACCATACCTGGATAAATTCGTAATAGTATTCATAGATGATATTCTAATCTACTCACGCAACGAACAAGAACATGCCGAACATCTAAAGATTATTTTAGAGTTACTCAAAAAGGAACAATTGTATGCCAAGTTCTCCAAATGCGACTTTTGGATTCGAACTGTACAATTCCTTGGGCATGTTATCAACAGTCAAGGCATTCATGTAGATCCTGCAAAGATTGAGGCCGTCAAAGGTTGGACATCTCCTACAAATCCCACAGAGATACGCCAATTTTTGGGTCTAGCCAGTTACTACAGAAGATTTATTGAAGGTTTTTTAAAAATCTCAAAGCCTTTGACCGAATTAACTCAGAAGAATTAGAAGTATATCTGGGGAAAAGAGGAAGAATCAACTTTTCAGCTATTAAAGAAAAAGCTCTGTGAAGCACCAATATTAGCACTACCTGAAGGAAGTGAAGACTTCGTAGTGTATTGTGATGCCTCATATCATGGTTTGGGAGCTGTGCTGATGCAACGAAACAAAGTGATAGCTTATGCCTCCCGACAACCCAAAACGCATGAAGCAAACTACACGACTCATGATTTGGAGTTAGGAGCTGTAGTATTCGCCCTTAAGTTATGGAGACATTACCTGTATGGCACCAAGTGCACAGTATTCACCGACCACAAAAGTCTTCAGCATATCATAGATCAGAAAGAACTGAACATGAGACAACGTCGCTGGTTAGAGTTACTTAGCGATTATGATTGTGAAATCCGTTATCACCCAGGAAAAGCCAACGTTGTGGCAGATGCATTAAGTCGGAAGGAACGACTGAAACCTCTTAGAGTCAGATCATTAGGAATAACCATTCGTTCGCCCCTGCCCTCACAAATACTCATCGCTCAATCCGAAGCTCTTAAGGAAGAGAACCGACCTGGTGAAAAGATCCACGGCATGCCAGAAAATAAGAATGGTTTTGTGCAAAGAGCAGACGGGATGCTTTGTTTCAAAGAAAGAAGTTGGGTTCCTCTATACGGAGGTATACGTGATCTCATTATGAATGAGTCTCATAAATCCAAGTACTCCATTCATCCAGGTTCCGACAAAATGTATCAAGATCTCAAGAAACTTTACTGGTGGCCAAACATGAAGGCCGACATAGCCGAGTATGTCGGAAAATGTTTGACTTGTTCAAGAGTAAAAGCGGAATATCAAAAGCCGTCCGGATTACTCATACAACCCGAAATTCCTGTATGGAAATGGGAACGTATTACAATGGACTTTATCACTAAGCTTCCTAAAACATCAACTGGACTTCACACCATCTGGGTCATCGTTGATCGTCTCACCAAATCCGCTCACTTCTTAGCAATCAAAGAAACTGACGAGATGGACACACTCGCAACGCTATATCTAAAAGAAATAGTTTTACGGCATGGAGTGCCGATCTCAATCATCTCAGATCGTGACAGTCGTTTCACATCTCATTTTTTGAAGTCTTTGTAAAAAGCCTTGGGAACCAAACTGGATATGAGCACTGCATATCATCCATAAACCGATGGACAAAGCGAGAGGACAACCCAAACCTTAGAAGACATGCTCCAAGCATGTGTTATTGATTTCGGAAAAGGTTGGGACAAACACTTACCTCTAGCCGAGTTCTCCTACAACAACAGTTACCACGCCAGCATTAAGGCAGCACCATTCGAAGCACTCTATGGTCAAAAGTGCAGATCGCCTGTTTGTTGGATCGAAGTCGGATATATACAACTCACCGGACCCGATCTCATTCATGAGACAACAGAAAAGATAGTCAAGATTAAGCAACGACTGCAAGCTGCAAGGGATAGACAGAAGAGCTATGTCGACGTGAGGAGAAAACCTATGGAATTCCAGATTTGAGACAAGGTCATGTTGAAAGTATCTCCCTGGAAGGGAATGGTGCGTTTCGAAAAACGTGGAAAGCTTAACCCTAGTTACATTGGTCCATTCAAAATCCTAGAAAGGATAGGACCAGTGGCTTACAAACTCGAACTACCAGAGGAACTTAGTCGAGTTCACGACACCTTTCATGTATCAAATCTTAAGAAGTGTTTGTCAGATGAATCTCTTGTAATTCCTTTGAAAGAGATTCAACTCGACGAAAAACTTGTCTTTACAGAAGAACCCGTGGAGATCATGGACAGAGAGATCAAACAACTAAAACAGAACCGCATTCCCATTGTCAAAGTCCGATGGAACTCTAAACGAGGACCGGAATATACTTGGGAACGCGAAGACCAGATTCGAGCCAAATACCCACACCTATTTTCGTAGACACTCCTATCACCTATCTTAGACTAGAATTCCGGGACGGAATTCAGTGTAAGTGGTAGGTACTGTAACCTCTCGTAATTTTCCCTAAGAATAGTAAATGCTAATAAATGATTAACGAATCATTACGTTATTTAATAACCATTTCTACCGGTAACAAATTTTTTTTTTGTTATTCATGCTATATTATTTTAAATCACAACGAGACTTGTGATTACCATTTACCTAGAAACGATGCTTACACACGAACCTTGATAGTCTAAAATCGCGAAATTATCTAAAAACATTAACGTTTAATACTTAACGTCTATACGTTTCGTCAATTAACCAAACGTGATCAAATACATTCCCGAGCTCACAAAAATTTTCACGAATACTCAGTAACTATATTGGACCTCGACTCAATATCCAATAAATACCAAACGGGCTGCCAGACTCATTGGGCCTCAGCGCAATAATTCGGCAAACCAAAACACACCAAACGAACCCTTAGCATTATTATTTTCTTTCATTTGGCCTAGCCCACCAAGCGAGCTCAAAACGAACCAAAGCCCAAAATTTCATATATACACTTCGATTTGGCTGCTCAAGGACCGATCACTTTGGCCATTATACGCAAAATCTAACTTAACAACAATATAAATATTTTACACGAATCAATTCTTAACCTAACTGAGAATCGAGTGAAGCAAACATCACTCCCTAACTCGACCATTTACCTACTTAAAATCTATCAAAGCTCAACGCACTTGTCGCATTGTGAACACAACCCAAGTTTCATGTTTTGGCCTAGTTGTGTCTCGTATAACTCTCAACTCGACCCAACATATGTTTTGACTAATGAATAAAATTCGTTAGTGCTCTTACCGAATATACGAACTATCAAAACGAACCCTACACTTAATTTTTGATCACTTATAAAATGTGTTAAACTCTTGAAATACTCGAACAAGCCTCAAACACAACAATAAGATTTACTTTGTCTCTTCTCCTTGGTGTTTACCGGCGGCCAAGAGCATCACAAGCAACCATCATTTGGTTTATTTCCACACTCAAACTAGAATTGTCAGTGACTATTCAATGAACACTCTTACACCCTCATCATGCTTCATCATTTCACTCATTTTAACACTCAACATTTCGCTCTTGAAATACCCTCAAACATTCGGTATTCACACAACACAAACAATTCCAACTCAAAAATATTTTCTAAGTCTTTTCAGTTCATAAACACGCCTAGCTTTGATCATTTATCATGATGTTCATATCGAAATAAGAAGCATCCAAATCTTGTTCCTAAATCTTTGAAGTGCAAAGAATCGAGCCACACTCATTCTCTAGCCATACTCAGTCTCGATATCATAATACGCCCCATCTTTTGAGGTGAAGTAAGCAAACTTCGAACTTTTTCTCATATTATATATTTTTATGAATTTCATTTCTATCGCGAACCATCATTCACTTTGCCTAAATATTTCGTTAATTATATTAACAACACATATATGTTATTCGACATTCTAAATGTTGGCCATGCTATTGATCGAGAACAACCACCATTCGAATCTTATATAAAAATATCAACGATAAAAATCACACGTTTCTAAGTCATGTTGGACACTTTCGAAATTTATAAAACACTTAGAATATTTTGGAACCTGTAAACTGTTTTTTTTCAAATAAGCTAAGTCACGTTAGCTTTGGACTTGTATTTTCTTATCTCGACACACAACGCATACATTTTATAGCTCGACCTGATAGTCGAGCTACCAAACTAACAAATCATGTATTTCATTCGGCCTAGAAAACGTATCATGAACCTCGTTAAACCCCAAAGTAAAGCACGTACGCAACAGATTCTAAAACTAAAATATGAAATGATGGGCTTAAAAACCCAATAAGCCGTTTACAAGCTTTTCGTATAAGCTATTCATATAAGCGCTCTTGTTATATTTTTACAACCCTAAAATGAGCCCGTAACCAAGCCCAAACCCCCTCTAAACCCAATGGATCGCAAACCCATAATGGGCCATAACTTCGGCTCGTTAAAAGCCCATAAGCTTAAGAATAAGCTCTCGACAAAAATAAGCAGTTTATATAAGTTACAAAAGCTGTTTTTAAACTTATTTATGAAATAAAAATAGTGAACCTTGATTTTTATAAAGTTGGACTTGTTTTGCAAAATTTGCTAACCGAAGGACTAAAACTGCCAAATTTGGAAACTTAAGGTAAAAACTGTCATTTTGATATCTTGTGATGAAAACTGTAAATTTAGGAACTTTTGAGTATAAAATGTAAATATTGAAAGTTTTAGATTTAAAATATTAATAAAAACTTAACCGAGGACTAACGGTGCAAAGATTATGCCGTTAGGGTATAAAATGCAACTTTGTAAAAACCCAAAGGATATTTCTGATTTTATACTTGTATTAATATTTCACAAACCCAAAACCCGAAACAAATATGTTTGGTCTCACAAATCGACATTTAGCGTCACATTTTATAATAATTATATACGTAGTTATATAACTTATAAACTTTTATATACGTAATCACTTAATATTTAACGCGTAGCATAACTTATCATAAATCAACTTTGATTTATAAACAACTATCTCTTTAGCCAAACTTATATACATCAACGAACGAGCACATATCCTAGATGTCATATATATATATATATATATATATATATATATATATATATATATATATATATATATATATATATATATATATATATATATATATATAACTTTATATTTTTTTATATATATATATAACCTTGATCATTTAAACACGCATATTCTTAACGTTACAAATTAATTATCAATCGATAAAACCTTAAACGTTATAATTCGCGATAAACCAAACTTAGACTATCAAACCACTAAAACTTGCCATATACTATATAGGTTGTGTGTTGAAGCCGTTTCCTTTCATCGTTTGAGTACGATACTACCACCACTACTGTACTACTAAGGTGAGTTCATAGCCCACACTTAAACTTTTAAATCTTTTTTGGGGAGATACATGCTACAAACATGAACACAAACTTTTTGTATGCTATGACTGATGTTATTATTGCTTAAGTAGCTATTGCCAAAAGTCCCTCTATCATGAACCTTAATCACTTGCGAGTGAACGTAAATAGTTGTGAATAGATCTATTTGGGACTGACAATCCCCGTTTGGGTCTGCTAGGATGAGCCACCCAGGCGCACTTTATTTGAACAAACTTATGGGTTATTGGCAAATACCCATCCCGAGGGCCCATATACTTTACATCATTTTGATGCCTGTTAAACATTGCGTGTCATGAGCTTAATGCAATAACAACTTGATTTTAACTTGTTTAATTGTAATTCGATGCAATTAACACTTATACTTTGTGTTCAACTATTAAACTTAAACCTATGAATATCACTCAACTTTTGTTGACTTTTAGCATGTTATCTCAGGTAACTAAAGGCTGGAACTCAAGGCACGGAGTGGGCACTAAACCCGGCACGGGTTCTAAATAAATGTTTTATCATTCAAACTTAAATAAACATGTTAACTATGAAACATCTTTGTATCTCAAATACTTGTGTTTTGAATGATAAACTTAAAACGTCTTTTTAAAGTCGTTTTCTATGGTTATGACTGCGATCCACTACGTAACACCCAATTAAGTCTTCCGCTGTTGATATCCGAAATTGGGGGGGTGTTACAATGATATACTTGAAAACGTTAGGTATGGTCAACGTACCGAAGCGGGCTTAGGATTTGACCCAAATAAAACTTCGACAAGTAAAACGAAACAAGTAAAATTTGTCAAGCCCACAAGTTCTGTCAAAACACTAGACGGCACCACTAAAGGTACAGACGGCACCATTAAATTTAATGGTACCGTGGTACCGTCCGGTACTGGAGACAGAACTAAGTCGAATTTGAAAAATAATTCAAGTCCTAAACCAAGTCACATAGTTGTAAATGGTACCAAAGTACCTGTTGCTAGTATAAAGGAAGTCAAAAGCTTTTACAAACCTGTGTCAACCCCCGGGCTTGGCTTTGTAAAACCCTACACCAGGTCAAAGAATCCTCCGCCCCTAGAAAAACAAATGTTCCTAAACGTCGGTCAAGAACTCCTCTACCGAGAGGTAACTCTAGAAGACAAAGTTATCCAAGTAACTATCCCGTAACTTGGAATAACCATCAACTACAAAGTTACTTACCATGGGAAATTTGTCCTCTGTTCCAACATCCTAACCAAATGCAACTAATGCATGGGATGTTTAATACTAACAACTTTGGACCCATGAGATATTGGGGACCAAATGTTTGAATGTTTGTCTTATTCAATAGATATGCTTGGGAATCGACTTGGAGCCCGACGAATGGGTCAAGGATAGTGGATGCACTAATCATATGACGGGTAACCGAAGTCTATTCTCATCATACAAGGCATACAATGGAGGTAATGTCACTTTCGGTAGCAAACTTAAGGGCAACATAATAGGCAAAGGTACGATTACTCAAAACTCCCTCACTATTAGAAATGTTGAGCATGTAGATAACTTAGGATTTAACTTACTTACCATTAGTCAAATGGTAGACAATAAGTGTAGAGTTATATTCTCCGAAGAGGGTAGTGAGATCATTAAGAATGGTAAAACCATAGGCAAAGGAGTTAGGAGGAATGGCTTATTTGTTATGAAAATAGGAAATAAGCCTCAGGATAAGATTTGCTTAGCAACCATAGATGATAATTCCACTCTATGGCATAGGAGATTAGGTCACGCCAATATGCGCTTGATACAATTATTGGCGTCTAAGGAACTAGTTAGAAACCTACGTAAGATTAAGTTTGATAAACACTTTTGTGACACTTGTAAAGTTGGAAAACAAGCTCATTCTAGTCACAAAGCTAAGAATATGGTCTTAACCTCTAGATGCCTAGAACTCCTTCACATGGACTTATTTGGTCCATCCGCCGTACGGAGCTACGGAAGAAATTACTACACCTTAGTAATAGTTGATGACTATTCTATGTATACTTGGACTAGATTTCTTAAGAATAAGACACAAGCTTTCGAGGAATTCGAAATCTTTAGTAAGAAAGTCCAAAATCAACTAGGGTGTACAATAGTCTCAATTGGGACGGATCATGGTCGGGAATTTGATAATGAAGTGCAATTTGGAGTACATTGTGATGCTAATGGTATTACACACAATTTCTGGGCTCCATGCACTCCACAATCAAATGGGGTAGTTGAGCGGAAAAATCATACTCTACAAGAGATGAGTAGAACGATGTTGAATGAACAATCAATTCCGCAAAAGTTTTGGTGTAATGCGGTGGACACCTCAACTTACATTCTTAATAGGATTCTAATTATACCTATCTTAGGAAAAACACCATATGAAATCATGAAAGGTAGAAAACCTACTCTTGATTACTTTAGAGTATTTGGAAGCAAGTGCTTCATTCTCAACACTAAAGATTACCTCACCAAGTTTGACCCAAAGTCTTACGAAGGTGTTTTCCTAGGTTACTCCCAAAATAGTAAAGCATATGTTGTCCTAAACAAGGAAACAATGAAAGTCGAAGAGTCACTCAACGTAACATTCGATGAAAGTCCTCCACCAACTAAGACATCACCCTTGGTGGATGATGACTTAGATGAGGATGAAGCCATTAAGGTTAATGGCAAGAAAACCTTAGAAGATGACATTGAGGATGAAATAGTTGAAGTTGACGAAGTTGTCAACATTAAGGAATCCAAGAACCATCCTATTGAAAATGTCATAGGAAACCTAAACCAAAGAACTCTTAGGTTACAAGCTCAAAACAAAAATAACTTCTTTTGTTTTATATCAACCGTAGAACCTAAGAATGTCGGTGAAGCGATTAAGGATGAAAGCTGGGTAGTTGCCATGCAAGAGGAGCTTAATCAATTCACCGCAAACCAAGTTTGGGATTTAGTACCTCCACCTAAGAATCAAACCATCATAGGAACTAAGTGGGTGTTTAGGAATAAACTCGACGAAAATGGCGTCGTAACTAGGAATAAGGCAAGGTTAGTAGCACAAGGCTATAACCAACAAGAAGGAATAGATTACGATGAAACTTATGCACCCGTAGCTAGATTAGAGTCAATTAGACTACTCCTTGCCTATGCTTGCACCTTAGACTTTAAGTTATACCAAATGGATATGAAAAGTGCATTCCTAAATGGTTATATCAACGAGGAGGTATATGTTGCACAACCTCCAGGATTCATTGATTTTGAGAAACCGAATCATGTTTATAAACTCAAGAAAGCACTCTATGGTCTCAAATAAGCTCCTAAAGCTTGGTACGATAGACTAAAGGCATTATTGATTGAACATGAATATACCATGGGAGTGGTTGACAACACACTTTTCACGAAGAAACGTAATTCACATCCCATCATTGTTCAAATATATGTCGACGACATGATATTTGGCTCAACTTGTCCAGAACTGTGCGATGATTTCTCTAAGATCATGCGTGATGAGTTTGAGATGAGCATGATGGGCGAATTAAATTTCTTCCTAGGTCTACAAATAAAACAAATGGAAGATGGTATCTTCTTTAATCAATCTAAGTATAGTAAGGAGATGCTTAAGAAATTTAGTTTAGAAGAGTCTAAGCCCATGAAAACTCCCATGTCCACGGAAATCAAACTCACGAAAGATGAAGAAGGTGAGTCCGTGGATAGCACTAAGTATAGAGGTATGATAGGAAGTTTATTATACTTCACGTTAAGTAGGCCCGACATCATGTTTAGTGTCTGCCTGTGTGCTCGCTTCCAAGAGGATCCCAAAACCTCTCACCTTGAAGCGGTTAATGTTGGGTTTATGGATTTGATGATACAAAAGACAAAGAATGAAACAAGAAAGAATGAAACATGAAGGACTTATTTTCAAAAGAAGATTTATATTTTAGTCCTTCATAGTATTTTGTAAACCCTAATTTCTATTATATAAAGAAATTAGAGGTACACGTTTTAGATATACATCTTCCACAATGTAGTCAGATAAAGTGTGTGTGTGTGTGTTCTAGGTGTTTGATCATAGAAAATGCCTAGGGATTTTATCTTTCAAGAATCGTTTGATTCCCTGTTATTTTGGTATATATATATATATATATATATATATCTATATATTTTTTAACCCATATTTTTTTTTCTAGATCGTCAACGAGTCATTGACACTCCACCAATGACGCCAACTTCTCCGGACGTTGAAATCGTCGAAGAAACCAAACCGGAAGTCGAAGCCGGGGGATCTATACAACGTAGACAAAAACGACAACACAAACGGAAACCCGCTGACGAACCGAGGGTGAGAACCACGGCTATTCCGTGGCAAAAAGAGGAGGAGATGTGCCTATGCAAAGCTTGGTTGGAGGTTACCGAGGACCCGCTAGAAGGTATTAAATTTTGCGTTTCTTTTTATAAATTTATATATACATTTACGGATATTTATATACATATGAAATGTTGTTTTATTTTTTGTAGCTAATTATCAAGAGGAGAGAACGTATTGGTCCCGAATAACGAAGATTTTTTTGAAGCTCATGGGTGAGGAGAGCGGATATCGTGACCCGGACGGGGTGAGTGCCAAGTGGAGGAAAATACGCCCACAAATCCAACATTTCAACGAGATCTATACTCGGCTCACAAATGCGAACAAACATCAAAGTGGTGCGAATGACGCCGACGTGGTTAAAAAGGCCCTCGCCGAGTACCAGGGGACTTGGGGAAAAGCTTTTGGTTTTGTGGAGATTTGGGATAAGTTAAGATATAGTTCTAAGTTTCATTACGTTACCGATTCATCAGACGCAAGAAAAAGTCAGGGAGAACCAACTAAGAAAATAACGAAAACGTCATCATCCGGCGATTATCAAAGTCAAGATTCGGATGCTCGTGTGAATTTCGATCTTAACTCATTGGACGAGGATGAGGAGCCGGAGTTTTGGGAACGACCGGTTGGAAGAGACACGACTAGGAAATCGAGTTCGACTGTGGGGGGTTCGTCGGGCAAGGGAAAGGGGAAGTTGGATCATACTTTGGACGATATTTTGGGTCAATTGAGAGGGTTGATGGATCTCACGGAAAAAAGATTGGAGTATGGGGATAGAAAGTTGAAGGCAAAGGAAAGTAAAATAAAGCTTGCCGAGTTGAAAGTGATGACCACTGACTACAGCCATCTTCCGGAACCCGAAAGATCAATCATGGAAAAAGCGAAACAAGAAATTATTCAAAAATATCGCGATGCGTAGTTTATTAATTTTTAAGTAATATTTATGTTTTATGATTATTATTTATGTTTTATGAACAATATTTATGTTTGTATTAATTTTTAAGTAATATTTATGTTTTAGGATTATTATTTATGTGATATTGTTATTTTTATATAATATGTAATTTTAGTTATTATTTATATAATATGCACAAAAAAAAGTTGAAAAAAAAATAAAAAAAATCAATCATTAGAAGTGCCACGTGTCGCGAGTCGCCCCACCCTCCTGGGTAGCCCCACTCTCCCTTTTTTTTTGAGGCTACCCAACATGCTGACTCAGCGCCACGTGTCGCGAGTCGCCCCTTAGTTGGGTAGCCCCACTCCCTTCAGTCTTATAATACTTTGCTGCTAGCTTTGATCATTCTGCTGCTCGACATATATCACTCTGCTGCTACGCATATTGATTCTGCTGCTGGACTTACTCTCTGCTGTTGCGTTATTGCTGGGTTTACACGATTGATACTTGCATTATTTACGAGCAGTGAGGGGAAGTAAGTATGGATTGGTTTACACACACACAGGGGAAGTTCACACACACTAGAAGTTTGGATTTTTATGTTCGTTAAAGTTTTATGGCTCGAGTTAATTTTCTTATTGAAGAAGAGGAGTTTTTGTTGCTTCTTTGATGATGCGGTTGAATTTTTCAAGGTTGTGTCTTATCACATCTTAAACGGCATCACATACCGTTTAAAGATACTTGTTTGTTCGTTCAAGTGACTACGAATTGACAAAACACTTGAAGGAGTTACGTTATTGTGCTCAGTGATTATTGTCAAGAGATTGCGGTCTCCCTATACGTTAAGTATACGTTCGAATTCGTATTTAGTACAAGGCATAAGACACAAGGTTGGTTTCTTCTACTTCAACATCAAATTGGTAATGATTATTTTTCTTCAACAATATATAAAGCCTACAGATTTGAAGAATCATTTTATGTACATGCATCACTCGAGGGGAAGTTTCTATTGTTTATTCATTCTCTATTTGTTGATAACAAAAAGGGGAAGAAATATTGTGGTGGCATGGCATGGTTTAAGGGGAAGACAAGATTGTTTCATTCATGGTGAGATTTAATTATCTCAACTTCTGCTACTTCGTCTAGGGAAGTTCGTACAAGAACGAGTTTGTTTTGTCATCATCAAATAGGGGAAGATTGTTGGGTTTATGGATTTGATGATACAAAAGACAAAGAATGAAACATGAAGGACTTATTTGCAAAAGAAGATTTATATTTTAGTCCTTCGTAGTATTTTGTAAACCCTAATTTCTATTATATAAAGAAATTAGAGGTACAGGTTTTAGATATACATCTTCCTCAATGTAGTCAGTTAAAGTGTGTATGTGTTCTAGGTGTGTGTGTTCTAGGCGTTTGATCATAGAAAACGCCTAGGGATTTTAGCTTTCAAGAATCGTTTGATTCCCTGTTATTGTAGATAACACGTATTAATATATTGAAAGCTTTGTTGGGAAAAACTTTGTGTCAATAACAATTGATGTTTTACTTATTCCGTTGCATAATTGTTCATTGTTATTGTTGAACCCTAAGGCTCAAAACGATCCAAGAAACTATATCTTTAGCACGTTCTTAGTTTCTACAGTTAAGCGTATCTTCCGATACATTAAAGGCACTATACACTTGGGATTATTCTATCCCAAGGGGACCGATGTGGAAACTGTTGTCTATGCCGACTCTGATCATGCGGGAGATTATGCGGATCGAAAAAGTACGAGTGGCGTTTGTACCTTCATGGGTTGTTGTCTAACTTCTTGGTTCTCCAAGAAACAAACGGCTCTTGCTATCTCCACGACTGAAGCCGAGTATGTAAGCGCCGGAAAGGCATGTCAACAAGCACTATGGATGAAACAAGCTCTTATAGACTATGACATCCATCTAGATGAAGTCCCTATTATGTGTGATAATAAAGGTGCTATTGACTTGAGCAAAAACCCCGTTCAACACTCTCGTGCTAAGCACATTGAAATCCGTCATCACTTCCTTCGCGATAACGTTCAGAAAGGAAACATTTCTATTGAGAAAGTTCCCTCTCAAGACAATATCGCCGACATCCTAACCAAACCTCTCAAACGAGAATACTTCAACTACCTTCGTCTAGGTCTAGGAATGATGGAACATATTCCATAAATCTCATGACTATTAAAGTCATCCCGCGTATCCCTCTCATGACTATTTAAATATTTCACTGGAAATATTGAAGTCATCTCGTGTGTCTCGTCTCATGACTCTTTAGCACGTTCTTAGTTTCTACAGTTAAGCGTATCTTCCGATACATTAAAGGCACTATACACTTGGGATTCTTCTATCCCAAGGGGACCGGTGTAGAAACTGTTGTCTATGCCGACTCTGATCATGCGGGAGATTATATGGATCGAAAAAGTACGAGTGGCGTTTGTACCTTCATGGGTTGTTGTCTAACTTCTTGGTTCTCCAAGAAACAAACGGCTCTTGCTATCTGATAACGCTTAAATCTAACATGTTTTTAGGTGCGTTATTGTTAGTTTTGTGCATCATATTTGGATATATTTGCATGTATTTGTTGCTAAATGATGAAAAAGTGTGTATGCAAGTAAATATAGCCAAGTACAGGAAAAGTGGAGGAAAACATGAAGAAATGAAGAGATTATGCACATAAGGAGAGTTACGAGAAAGAAACCACATGATACTTCAAAGAATTGATTAGACCAAGACTTTTACGCTTAATATATCAAGAAAAGATCAAGTTCTATGAAGGAAATCAATGGTACAGAGAAGGATCAAGCACGTAACGAGAAATGAATAAAAGAAAATAAAAGTGCATGGCAGGATCATCCATCCGATCGGATGCTGCCCGCATCCGATTCGGATGGAGTGAAGTTGGAAACACCGAGAGCTCCAACCGATCGGTAGGAGCCAAATACCGATCGGTTGGCCAACACTGAAGTTACAAAGTTGCATTAAATGGTGAATTTAAGCCCCATAATCATTAAGGCTTATCATTTCTCAGCTGTTAAAACATATGGGACGTTTTTACTTGGATAAGAAGGGTTTCCTCACTTATTTAAGGAACCCTTGGTTAATTTACAAAGAGAGTTCTTTTGGGGAAGTGACATAACCTAAGAAAGCTACACCACTATTATTATTATTGCCCAAAAGCTTGTAGTTGCTGTAAAAACGTCCAGGAGATCTTGAGTTCGAGTCTCAAGAGTTGCGTCCGCGTGTGGAGTTGTTTACTTGTGATAATAGGCGATTGGAGGAGTGTGGATTGCTATAGTTCCACAATTCTAGTTCTTGTAATTCCTTGATAGGTATTTCTTGTTGAGTTATCATGAACTACTTTTACTTTTACTATATGATGAATGAAAGTTTGGTTAATTATTTGTGTTTGGTTATGATTGTTATGGAGTAATTTAGTTATACTTGTGTGTGGATGATGTGACAATTGTTGGAGTAATCTTATCATAGTGATGCATGAAAACATATCTTGTTTTATGAGTTTGTTGAGATAAAATCTAATCTTGCTTAATTGGTTGGTGAAAACATTTTCAAAGATTCACAAGGCCGAAAGGAGTTTTCTTTATGTTTTTATTCCAAAAAGTTAGTGCACGAATTAGTATGGATTGTGGTATGTGACAAGCAACACCTTAACTCATTAAAATGGATTTGGAAACGATTTCATCACGAAAAAGGCCGAAAGGATTCGTAGGAATTCTTGAGATAAGACATGCTTTCAAACAACAAAAAGGACTTAATAGAATTATCGTAATAGTTAATAATGGCCGAAAGGAGTTAACTAGGAGATTGAATTCTTAGATATGATTTCTCATGACAAAAACCATAGATTGAGAATCATTCATTTTAAGTTGTGCATCATTACAAGTAACACCCAACTTGATTGGTTACTCTAAACAATTGTCATGGAACCTACACACAAGTATATTAGTTTTTGATTGATTGAACCTTGCTTGTTTTTAGAATTTGCTTCAAATTGGATTGACACTCCATTTTGCTAAAACTTATTTACTAAACCTCAACCCCAATTCCCTTGGGACGATCTCGACTTACCCACCTTTACTACCGCGGACGAGTATACTTGCTCGTATGTGTGATTAGAGAATTGGATAAATCGTGTTTATAAATTTTAAAACTTGAACACAATGACACGCACATCAAGTTTTTGGCGCCGCTGCCGGGGAATTGTTAAGATTTTCTTGGTAGTTGGGCTTAGTAGTCTTAAGGTTTTTTTTTAAAGAAGGTTAAAAAGAAAAGTAAAAAAAAAAAAGAGTTTGGTTCGGACCAACCGAATCGGATGGATTTCCATCCGATCGGTTGGTGGTCTCGGTAATACTTTTTTGTTTAGTAATTTTTTGTTATTTTTCAGTTTTTATGATTCATTAATGTTATGTTTAATTAGTAGAGTAATTAGATTAATTAATTTAGGGTATTAGAGAGTTTTATTATGTTTAATGATTAGTTAATGTAGTTAATTTATTTTAATGTTTGGTAGTTTTATAATTTATACTAAATGAGTTATAATTAGTCTTTATGTTCATTAGTTCATTAGTTTAAAGTTAATTAGATAATTTGATGCTTGATAAGTAATTAGGATTATATTAATTAGATTTAGTTAATTCTTCTTTTTAGTTTTCTATATATAAAAAAAAAGCACAAAAACAAGTTAAATAGAGGTTGTCATTAGTTAGTTTATTATTATTATTATCATAAAAAAAAAAAAAAAAAAAAAAAAAATTCGATCGAACCGATCGGAGGCCGCCCGCATCCGATTCGGTTGGTGAGATTTTATCTTTTGCAGTTTTCCCATCCGATCGGATGGAAGGTGATACCGATCGGATGGTTGCCTCGGTAAAAATTTTTATGATTTTTTATTTTTAGTTGTTTTGATGTTTTGATGATTTGAAGTTGTTTGTTAGCTTATTTTGATTTGATATTTTGATATGGTTCGATTATAACTAACCCTCACGCTAATAGTTTGGAATTTTGTTTATGGTTTTTATGTTAGTTAGTAGTCTTAAGTAGAATGGAAAGTTTAAGCAATGTTTCGGAATATTTGAGGCATTTGGAAGAGATGTTGAGAGATTCAGGAGATTCTTTGGAGAAGTTGGAAAGCATTTTGGATGAAGCTAAGCTTGGTTTAGAAAGGAAAGAAGAAATCGGTGAAAGCAGTGTTTGTTTACCCAAGGAGAAAAGAGTGGTTGTGTTCACACAAGCACCACCTAAAGAGTTTGATGTACCATTTATGAGGTATGCTACACCATGTGGTGTGGAAGGAGTTAAGGCTTGGGATGCTCAACTTAATATGGAGTATGGTGAGAATTACATTACGGAAGAAATGCTTGGTAAGATTGGCTTTGTTAGGCTTGATTATGAGGATTATGGTAGGAAGATAGTGAGAGATGTGAAAGTTAATATTCATGGTCATGTTTTCAAGATTGATTTTGTTGTGTTGGAATATGGAAATGTGGATGAACCGGAAGTTATGTTTGGTAGAAATTTCATGGTGAAAACTAAATGTAGGGTTGATTTTGCTATGGGAGAGATGAGAATTGATGTTGATGATGATATGGTAGAGAAGAAGGAAGGAAGAGGAGAGATTGTTAAAATGGGAAAGGCTAATCGCAAGAAAACACCACTTAACAAACTTACCCAACCCTCCACCCCTAAAAATGAGAGTAGTTCATCTAGTTCATCGCCCAAATCACCTCAAGAAGTTAAGCCATTGACTCAAGAACAAAAAGAAGCTGTTTTGGAGAACTTGGAAATGAAATTTAAGGAGCTTATGGAAGAGAAGCCGGTTATAGAAGTGTTGAACAATTACATGGTTTATCGTAAGAAGTTAGATGCGGTTATGATGGCAACAGCTAGGCTAGAGGATAAGAATTTTGATGAGTTTGCAAGGGAAAGGATAGTTGAAAATGGGTTGCCTAAGAAAGAGAGCGATCCGGGGAATTTTGTGTTACCAATTAAGGTGAATGGAACCGATGCAATGTATGCATTGGCCGATACAGGAGCAAGTGTGAATGTGATGCCATACCCGTTGTACAAAAGATTAGGACTTGGTAATCCTCAACCAAATCAATATAATCTTACTATGGCTGACAATTCAAGAGCAAAAGCAATGGGAGAAGTGAAGAATGTTAGAGTGCAAGTAGGATATCAAGCTTTCTTAGCCGATTTTCTTGTACTTAATATCCCGGAAGATAAGGAGTTACCTTTGTTGTTAGGAAGAACGTTTTTGAGAACTTGCGGAGCTATTATAGATATGGGTAGATGTACTATGACTATTAGTGATGGGATCTTGAAGCATACCTATTATCCAAAACCTAGAGGCAAGATTATTAAGGAAGTACATGAAGAAGAAGAAGAAGAAGACCATTTAGGTTGTTTTGAAGTTGGTAGAGATGAAGAGGGAAGACCTAAATATGGGCCGATTGTCCCTAGTTACTTTGGTATTGAAGATGAGTTGGAAAGAGCATTAGCTATGGAGGTTTTCTATAATCCATTCAAGAATGTTTTTGTATTCCATAAATTGACAGATTTTCTTGGATCCTTACCGGTTCAATTGAAGAATATGGAATGGGGACCCGAAGGAGTTAGTGTTTACAAGAAAGAAGAAGGTGATGGAGAATGGCATGTGAAGTTTGATATAATTTGTCCGGATGGAAGAAATTTTGCAAGGAAGTTTAAAACACAAGTGACTAACCGAAAGTTATCCGGAAAATTTCAAAGTGAAGACATCTTGAAGCATGAATACTTTGAAGGATGAAGGTTGAAGAGCAAAAGTTGAAGAATAAAGCACAAGGCTTGTGCTAATGTTTGTTTGTTTATTTTTAATGCATTTTTAATAGTAGTTTAATGTTTTGCATTTAAGTTTGATTTAAGTTTAAGACCTTTTGGTTATCTTATGGTTTTATTAAGTTTTTAATCTATGGAGTTAAGTTTTGTTTTAGAAGTTGTAGAGATAGTTTGGATAACAAGTTGGGAGAATAAGTGTGTTGGTGGTATTTTTACTTAAAGTGAAGTCTTTTAAGGGAGTAAAGTGCTTTCTATTTGTTATTGCAAAAGTCAAAGTATTGAAGAAAGAAAGAAAAAGTGAAGTTTTGCAAAAATTCAATCCGAATCGGTTGGATGAAATACTGATCGGATGGAGTGAAGTATATATACCCAAGATTTCAAAAATCATAAAAACACACACACACTCATTCCACCACACTTGGGGTTCATTAATTCGACCATTAGGAGAGTTTTAAGAGTTGCAGGAGAGTTGAAGGATCATCAATGGCACCAAAACAAGTAAGTAACATCATTAATTTGTGTCAATTAGGTTTTAATTCAGATTGATTGAATTAGGTCAAAATTTAGGCGTTTTTGATATAGTTCGAATTAAGGCATGATTTTTCTGGAATAGATGGGTAAATGATTGAGGAGATCATTGCAAAAAGAATGAGATGGATTGATTAAGTTTTGAGAAAGAATGAATTAATTGATTTTTGAATCATAAGGGTCAAAACTTTGAATTGATTCTGGGTAGAAATGAATGATTTTCAGATGTTGTTTAGATGTTAATTAGTGTTCCTAGGATGATGCATTATGGATTAGAACATCAATAAGGTTTGATTTTGGATATGTTCATAGGTTCTAAGATTGATCATGCGAGTATGTTATGGATATGATTTGGAGATAAGTGGGATATGTAGAGACCATAGTGATTGATGAAATGCAGGATAAGGAAGAGTGGAACTAGATAGGATTGATTTGGAGTCGAAAATTTTTTGTTTTTGATACAGTGAGTAAAACCGAATCGGTTGCGAGTTGCTACCGATCGGTTGGACAATGTCACAACTCCATCCGATCGGATGGAGAGAGATACCGATCGGATGGAGCCCTCGGTAAAACTTTTTGAAGATTTACAAATCGAATCTTTTGGACTTCTTAATCATCTAACTTTGTTTCTTATACTCTTATACTAACAAATAATCATGGTTGCTACAGAGATTTCTTGCAGGAGGATCGAGTTCATCGCGTGAAGTTAGTAATCCAATTGTGCAAAAGTTTGTGAATAGGAATATTAAAGAGAAGGTTAAGTATACTGTGATTTCAGAGCGTAACGAGAATTTGAAGTTTAGTGGTTTAAGCAGCGAAGAGAGGCACGCTTTTCATGAGCGTCTATCAAAGTTACAAGGGAGGAAAATCGCCAAACCAAGGTTAGTTGATTGGAGTTTATTTCATGAGTATGAATGTGAGATGGAGTTAAGGAATTTGATAAGAATGACATATGTATATGAAGGAGATGGTGATAGTTTTGATGATTATTCGTGGGAGAATGCGTTTAGCATTCACGAGAATGTTAACCGTGAATGGTGTTTGGAGTTTTTCTCCACATTTTACTTTGAGAGGAAGGTTGTGGATCTGATAAATGACAAATGCATTTGGTTTAGGCTCTGTGGTAGAGAGCATGAGTTTACTTTGCCAGAGTTTGCAGTGGTTCTTGGCTTGTGCGAGCCAAATGAGATCAAGGATCGTTTGTTTGCATCTCATTTTGTGAGATTAGTAAGGAGACATAATGATTATGTCGGGTTGGCTGAGTATTGGAATAGTGTTGGTGACCCAAGTTGTACAAGAAGGAATTCATCAAAGCTAAGGAATCCGTTGTTGAGAATTTTACAAAAATTGATAGCTTGGAGTGTTTTGCATAGGACAGGGAGCAGAGACAAGTGCAATCAACCGGATCTTTGGGTTATGAAGTTGTTAGAAGAGAAGAATGGAAATGCGGCTTGGATAATAGCCGAGTATCTTTCAAGGAGAGCACCAGGAATCAAAGACAATAGTGAAATTTGTGGTGGTCACTATGTGACCAAGTTGGCGAAAAGATTGGGCTATTATGTGGATATAGAGTTAGCAAAGTGCTCAGAGATGTTGAATTGTGAGACGTGGGATGCGAGGAGTTTTAATACAGCCTTAAATAGGAAGACACGAGAGTTGGGAGCTTGGATTGAGCCACAAATGGTTTCACCTCATGGAGCACCACAGCAGCCTTACCAACAACAACCATATCAACCACCACCTCCTGTTGGGAATATTCATACCCCGGGTAGTTTTGACTCGGGATGGGGAGATTGGAACCGTGAGCTAAATGAGATTGAGAAAAGGGACGTGTGGAGAGATTCAATGATGATGAGGCAAAATTACAACTATGATTATTCAATGCCAATGCTTCAACATGTGGCCCAACAAGCCGATTATGAGGTACCTCCTTACAACCCACCAAATGTTCCACCCTACCCATTGGAGTATGACCCGTATCCTGGCCAATACCCTTACCCATATCCTGGGTACGCACCATTTCCTGAACCAGTGCCGGTGTATGGCAGAGTCCCTAATGTTGGGAGTTCGAGTTTTGATATGATCGGTTCTTCAAGGGGTGCTGGAGAGAAAAGACAAAGGTACACAATTTTTGAAGGTGATGAGAATTATGAAGATGAAGAAAGTGAAGATGAGAGGATTGATCTAGACATGGATTATGAGTGATTAAGGATGGTTTATGATTATGGTTTCAAAACAATGATGGTTGAACTATTTCTATTTTCTATTTTCTACTACTTTAAACTTTAACTCTTGTAGGATTTATTTGTTTTAACTTTGATTTGTTTGGATTTTTGTTTCTATTTTTATTATTATGTTTGTTTGGTTTATTGTTTTTGGTATTTTGTTTGTTTGTTTCGAGCATAGTTTGCAGTATTTGCAGGGGAAGAATTGACGGAAGCTTAGTGTTGATCAATTTTTTGAAGTTGGAAGAACTCATGAGATTACTTGTGATCAACTAGGCTTATGCTATTTTTTTCGGGTAGTTTTTTTTTCTATTTTTCTTTCCATTTCCTTTACTTTGAAGTTCGTTTTATTACATTGAGGACAATGCAAAACTTAAGTGTGGGGGAGGGAAGTAAATAGGAAAGTTTTTTTTAGTTTTTTTTAATTTTGGATTTTTGGATTTCAAGAACTAGAATGTGTGAATTTATTCGCCTTTGATTTTTCTAGTTGATAGACAAATTGATTCAATGGTAAATAATAAGGTTATTTTGAAATTTTTTTTGGAATGTAGTCAAGTTTTGAGAGTTTTTGGTAGCTATTGCTAAGTACATTTTACCACCACTTTAAATTGTGAGGATTCATGCCTTATATTTCGTATGAGTGTGCCGGTGATTATGTCGATTCTAGAACTTGTACTTGTTATGCATTACGGTTAAAATTACTTTCAAGTAATAAAATATATTCAAATGATAAGAGGCAAATTAGGATTTTCACCAAATGGCCTTCCGTTTACAATACATTTTTGCTAACCGCATCGGTTAGTTGTCCTTAGTAATTGGAACCCACTTGTTAGCATTATATGCTAGATACCCTTAGTTACACCCTTTTGAGCCTATCTTTTCTTTTGATTTAACCCAGAAAAATTATTGCACCATACACCTTAGACTGTCCCGAATCAAGTCCGAATGAAGTTCGAAACTATTTATTTTTGATGATTGCATGATTGACCACACCTTGTATGTGTATATGTTGTTCCAATGAAGAAGGAGGTCGCTACTCTTATTTATATTTTTTGTAGCGTGTGCTCATCCAAAGTGTGGGGGTGGAAAAAAAAAAACAAAAAGCCAATGAGCTATGTATGTGTGGAAATAAGATATTCAAAGAATTATCATAGAAGATGGAGTTTATATGAAATGCGGAATAATGATCGAAGAAGTTTGGTGAGTAATCATTTGTGATGTAAAGAGTTAGGATTGAATTTGGGCTTGATTCTTGATTGATTGTTTTTTTTTTATAGAACCAAACCAAATTCCCATGTCTTATCCCTTTCCCTTACCAATTACTTTATTCGAGCATTCGGATGTAGTGATGGCTTTGTTTAGATATGTAGCACATGTATGTTCTAGTGACCATCCGAGTTTTTGGATAGTTGAAAAGCGTTGTTAGCGATCTGGTGAGTAAATTGGTGACCATCCGTTATGCAAATAACGTCGTTAGTTAACCAAGGCACGATCTAGTGACCATCCGTTGCTTGACTATACAAGGATTCGTTGTTAGCGAATTATAATGTACTTGTATGAAATATCTATACATTAGCTAGGTAATCAAAACCCTTTCGAAGCCTAAACCCAAATAAAAGACCTCTTTGATGTTTTATTTTGTTGTTTTGATACAAGTACAAGCTTATGGTAAGAGACATAAATTGCGTCTGAGCAATTGAGTGATCTACAATCAAATCTACCATCGAGAGTTGTGTGAATTTAAAAAATTCCTTTGTGAGGTACTTGGTGATGTTAACAAAACTCAATTTAATTTGCATACATTTCAAGGATTATTTTTTATGAACATAATGAAAGTACCATTGAGTTCAGTTTTTCTAAAAATTGGACTTGCTCGAGGGCGAGCAAAACTCAAGTGTGGGGGATTTGATAACGCTTAAATCTAACATGTTTTTAGGTGCGTTATTGTTAGTTTTGTGCATCATATTTGGATATATTTGCATGTATTTGTTGCTAAATGATGAAAAAGTGTGTATGCAAGTAAATATAGCCAAGTACAGGAAAAGTGGAGGAAAACACGAAGAAAAGAAGAGATTATGCACATAAGGAGAGTTACGAGAAAGAAACCACATGATACTTCAAAGAATTGATTAGACCAAGACTTTTACGCTTAATATATCAAGAAAAGATCAAGTTCTATGAAGGAAATCAATGGTACAGAGAAGGATCAAGCACGTAACGAGAAATGAATAAAAGAAAATAAAAGTGCATGGCAGGATCATCCATCCGATCGGATGCTGCCCGCATCCGATTCGGATGGAGTGAAGTTGGAAACACCGAGAGCTCCAACCGATCGGTAGGAGCCAAATACCGATCGGTTGGCCAACACTGAAGTTACAAAGTTGCATTAAATGGTGAATTTAAGCCCCATAATCATTAAGGCTTATCATTTCTCAGCTGTTAAAACATATGGGACGTTTTTACTTGGATAAGAAGGGTTTCCTCACTTATTTAAGGAACCCTTGGTTAATTTACAAAGAGAGTTCTTTTGGGGAAGTGACATAACCTAAGAAAGCTACACCACTATTATTATTATTGCCCAAAAGCTTGTAGTTGCTGTAAAAACGTCCAGGAGATCTTGAGTTCGAGTCTCAAGAGTTGCGTCCGCGTGTGGAGTTGTTTACTTGTGATAATAGGCGATTGGAGGAGTGTGGATTGCTATAGTTCCACAATTCTAGTTCTTGTAATTCCTTGATAGGTATTTCTTGTTGAGTTATCATGAACTACTTTTACTTTTACTATATGATGAATGAAAGTTTGGTTAATTATTTGTGTTTGGTTATGATTGTTATGGAGTAATTTAGTTATACTTGTGTGTGGATGATGTGACAATTGTTGGAGTAATCTTATCATAGTGATGCATGAAAACATATCTTGTTTTATGAGTTTGTTGAGATAAAATCTAATCTTGCTTAATTGGTTGGTGAAAACATTTTCAAAGATTCACAAGGCCGAAAGGAGTTTTCTTTATGTTTTTATTCCAAAAAGTTAGTGCACGAATTAGTATGGATTGTGGTATGTGACAAGCAACACCTTAACTCATTAAAATGGATTTGGAAACGATTTCATCACGAAAAAGGCCGAAAGGATTCGTAGGAATTCTTGAGATAAGACATGCTTTCAAACAACAAAAAGGACTTAATAGAATTATCGTAATAGTTAATAATGGCCGAAAGGAGTTAACTAGGAGATTGAATTCTTAGATATGATTTCTCATGACAAAAACCATAGATTGAGAATCATTCATTTTAAGTTGTGCATCATTACAAGTAACACCCAACTTGATTGGTTACTCTAAACAATTGTCATGGAACCTACACACAAGTATATTAGTTTTTGATTGATTGAACCTTGCTTGTTTTTAGAATTTGCTTCAAATTGGATTGACACTCCATTTTGCTAAAACTTATTTACTAAACCTCAACCCCAATTCCCTTGGGACGATCTCGACTTACCCACCTTTACTACCGCGGACGAGTATACTTGCTCGTATGTGTGATTAGAGAATTGGATAAATCGTGTTTATAAATTTTAAAACTTGAACACAACGACACGCACATCACTATCTCCACGACTGAAGCCGAGTATGTAAGCGCCGGAAAGGCATGTCAACAAGCACTATGGATGAAACAAGCTCTTATAGACTATGACATCCATCTAGATGATGTCCCTATTATGTGTGATAATAAAGGTGCTATTGACTTGAGCAAAAACCCCGTTCAACACTGTCGTGCTAAGCACATTGAAATCCGTCACCACTTCCTTCGCGATAACGTTTAGAAAGGAAACATTTCTATTGAGAAAGTTCCCTCTCAAGACAATATCGCCGACATCCTAACCAAACCTCTCAAACGAGAATCCTTCAACTACCTTCGTCTAGGTCTAGGAATGATGGAACATATTCCATAAATCTCATGACTATTTAAATATTTCACTGGAAATATTGAAGTCATCTCGTGTGTCTCGTCTCATGACTCTTTAGAGTCATCTCCTTTCGTTTAGTCTAGGTTCTCCTCGTCAAAAGATTTTATTATGTATAAATTCTTTCTTTGTGTCAAAAAGTCTCACTAAAACAGCGAGACTTATTCGTCAAAAATCAAAATGGGACGAAAATCCATCCCAGCAGATCACGGCACCACTAAAGTGGCACGGCACTGTTAAATTTAACAGTACCGTGGAACCGTGTATCTGACAAAGCCCGTATTTCAGTCTTCTCTTCCCATACTATTCACTTTTAAACTTTCCCAACTTCCTCCATTACTGTCAAAACCAAACCTCACAACTCAAAACTCAATTACACCCTTTCAAGATCATATTCAAGACATTGATTTTCAAGATTATCAATCACTTCTACTTTTTCAACATAAATTGTAAGTCATTTTACTCTAATTTTCCTTAATCTGGAGTCTAGGGTTTATTCATACATGAAAATTAAATTGGGGTTTTTCAATTATTGATTTTTTATGAAATTAGTACTAGGATTAGACAATGTATGATTCCCGTAACATAGGATTTTCATAAACCCACTTGAATCACATATTTTAATTAAAACCTTGTTTTTATTAATATTAAGTAGATTTAAGAGGAATCATGTCTAGGAAACTTGTAATTAGAAGTCATCAACACTCAAATTTTTCAAAACTTTTGGCGCCAAAACATTGAAGTCGCCAAACACCCCAATTCCATTGTTTTTGAAAAATTTCACGAAACTAGGATCATGAAACATTTTTCGTGCATTGTTGATACAAACTAAAAACGTTTTCTCATGCATACATGATCTCACGAATATTGATCGAATTACATAACTAATATGTATTTATCGACATATTCGCTTGAGCAAAAGTGAAGTTAGGAGCGTTTGGGTAATCTCATTTTTTATAGTTCTAGAGATGAGATTACCGCACCTCCACATAGTTTGCATATAAGCACATACTAGGCACATTTTTTTAAGGGCAACTATTCTCAACGTTGATTTTTCCTTATATTTTCTTATAGGTAACAAAAATGTCTCATGAGTATGATTTTGATCATCTCCTAACCGACACCTATACTCCCGAAATCTCTCGTGAACACCCGGTAGTCACATTCATGCCTATGTTAATCTTGAGACCCATCGGTTTCATGAAGGTCGAGTCGTTGATCCATCCCCAGTTTATCATCGGGATATCAACACTTCATTTAGAGCTATAGGATTCGATTGTTTGCTTCACATAAACGAGCACATTTGTCCTCGTTTTGTGTTGGAATTCTTTCGACAAGTTGAACTCGCACGTAACGAGGATCAATCTTTGTCACTTTGGTTTTGGGTCTGAAAGTTCAAATTCGTCCTAACTCTTGAGCAATTTGCTCAAATTCTCTGAATCCCCAATCATGGGCAATGTGCCTATACTGAAGATTGGTGTCTTGAGTCCCTCTTCAACTATCGTGAGGAGGATAGTCCGTATTGTTCCTACATACCCTCTCCAACTGAACTTACCAAACTCATTCGTACTCATAAGTACTCCTCCTACCCAAATCCAACGAAAATTCGTTTGGAAGAGGTTCGTTATGAACTAATTTCTTAGGCAGTCATCCTGCGAGAAAATGTTCTAAGTCTAACAGAAAATCGTGAGCAACTTCCGGCGTGTTGTGCTCATATGATTTACTATCTTCTTACTCAACAACCGTACAACCTTGCCTACTTCTTCGCTAAGCGAATTGTACATCTCAAGGGTAACAAAAATAAATTGACACCCTATGGGATGTTCCTAACTCGTCTTTATCACCACCTCATGAACTATCACACATACCTTAGTGGTCCTCAATACTCACTCTTTGATCCCGTCATGAAACCCCTCAATGAGCCGTATGTCTCATCCATCCTCATTTTCGAATCTTCCACTCACTATGCACCCTTTGATGATCTAAATCATGAGGAAGAGATGCATGCTCAAGACGAGAATGTGATAAGAACGGGAGAATGCTCAAGTCATAAGTAGTTAAGGAGGGATTTATATCTCTTATTAGGATTTATCTATAATAAATTATATTAGGGATTAATACTCTTTGTTATCTTGCATGCTTAACATTTAATCTATCACCTTGCATGAATATTTTATGTGATATTTGGATGATAGCTTATTTTGTCCCTTATGTTTGCATGCTTATGGATTATCTTGGCAAATTACATGATAATCTTTATTTGCTAGGAGTAACTTAATATGGGACATATTAGGCAAATAAATCTTTAGTGATTTGAGGTACTAACATTTCCAGGAAATAGTTCTCCTAGAAAACATCCCTCTAGCTGCCCAGAACTAGCCTGCATAGGAAAATTCGTGACTACAATGTCACGGTACCGTTAAAGAGGCCACGGTACCGTGTGGTATTTAGTGGTACCGTGCCCTTGTTTGACGGATTTTCACTGTTTCTCCCTAATCTCAAACCTGCAAATTTTGCAACCTCACATACACCTTAAGATTCCCTTGCTACACCATAGGACACTACCATCACCTTTAATTCAAATCCCCCAACTCTTGCCTATATAAGGCCTCACCATTGCAAGCTTATCTTGCATCTCATCTGTTAGGATTAAGAAAAAGGATCGGTCACCCCGTGTATTTTCATGATTAGCGTATCTCTTAGTTTGTTAGTATTAGTTTAGATTTCGTATCATCCACGGAGCTGGGCCGGGTCTTTACCCACTGTATGCCCACTCCGTAGCCCACTTTAGGGGCGTTTATTGTAAGTTGTATATATATATATATATATATATATATATATATATATATACCCTTTCCATGTTATGGGAAGGGTTGGTTGTTCATTTAATAAAACACACACTACAAGTGTTTCTCTCACTAGAACTTCCCCTCTCTACTCTTCCTCTCTTTAACAATGGCTAACTTGTTCTTCCATAATCCCCGACCTCCCGAATCCCATATAATCAACATAAGAATCGATCCTACAATTGGTATTAAGAGCCATGGTTAGGTTCGAGTGATTGCATGTTCACGGATTTGTGGTGTGTTTTTGGAGTTTTTTTGTCTAGTTTTTATGGTTCGGCTAGAAAAGAAAGAAAACACCTAGGTTTAATCGTTGTTTGTGATTAAATTAGTTAATACTTTGAATTCTTAGGTGTTCTACAATATCTAGTAGTGTTTAGTGGTGATACACGGCTTATTTTGTGGTTTTTTTGGAAGATTGAAGTGAGTTTCCTCACTGCGGTTTGACTTTTGAAAGTACACTCTTGCCTACGTTTTGTGATAGTTTTTGGAAGTTGTAGGTTGCGGTTTGGTAAGATTCAGGTTACGTTTTGGTTTTTAACTGAAAAGGGAAAAAGATAAAACGCAGTGATAGCGACAGTTTTGTCTGTTGCGTTTTGTCTGGTTGTGTCTGAGGTTTGGTCTTCTGCGGTTTGTAGTTTTCTGCGGTTTGAGATCTCTGCGTTTTGTGGTTTCTGCGGTTTGACCAAGTTCTGCGTTTTGCTGAGTCTTGCGGTTTGAAGCCTTGCGTTTTGGTACTGAGGTTCTGCGTTTTGACCACTGCGGTTTGTCTTGTGTGACTGCGTTTTGGTACTGAAATTCTGCGTTTTGACTGTTGCGGTTTGCCTAGTGTGACTGCGTTTTGGCTCTTACGGTTTGCTACTGAAGTTACTTTTGACTGCGGTTTGACTCAAGCAGGGACTGAGTTTTGATCAGGTCTAGTCATTGAGTTTTGGTATAGGCTTCTTGACTGAGATTTGTTCAACTCATTACGATAACTCACTTCAAGTAATCAAATCACGGTTTATTCTTGATTTTTGCAAAATCCCGCGAAAGAGTCTATTTCTTGGTTTAAATCACTGAATTGTAAAATCCCGTGCAAGACTACATTATGGCAAGCACTTCTTCTGATGACATCCAAGCTGCCGGGTCCGATACCCGCCCTCCTATGCTTGATAGGACGGACTATGAACCATGGGCACAAAGAATACGACTTTACTGCTTGGGAAAAGAGAATGGATTTAACATTCTTAAATCCATTGATGAAGGACCTTTTCAAATGGGCACCACTGGAGATGTTGTCACTACCGGTGAGGATGGAACTGTCACTCTTGGAATTGACAGGCCACGTACTTACAACGATCTTAATGAGGAGGAAAAGAAGCGTTATGATGCTGACGTTAGAGCGTCTAACATTGTGATTCAAGGACTTCCCAAAGACGTATACAAGCTTATCAACTTCAACACTGAAGCCAAAGCTGTTTGGGACAATGTCAAAATGCTTCTGGCTGGATCTGAACTAACCAAAGAAGATCGTAAATCTCAGTTGTATGATGAGTTTGAACGTTTCAAGATGAATCCTGGTGAAAACATAACTGACTATTATGTGAGATTTCACAAGCTTGTGAATGACATGAGGATCATCAGGATGACAATGCCAAATATCCAGCTCAATTCTAAGTTTGTGAACAACATGTCACCCGAGTGGGATAGATTTGTTACAGCCGTGAAGCTCAACAAAGGATTGAGACAGACCAACTATGAGCAGCTGTATGCTTACTTACAACAACATGAAAAGCATGTTGTCTATGATCGTCAACTAAGGGAAAAACTCAATCCAACAACATCTAATGATCCTCTTGCATTTGTCACAAATGTTCAGTCGTTCAATCAATCCTCACTTGATCAAGTTTATCACCAGCCCTTTTCATCACAGAATCAGACATCATTTGCCCAATCATCATTGCTCCCACCATCTGCTGTGAACTCCCAACTAGAGTTAGGATACTCTCATACTGACAAGATGATTGATAATCTCTCCAACCCTTTTCCTTACTTGTCCAACAATTCAGAGCAACACTCCCTCAAACCAACAACCAACTTCGAACTTCATCAAACCCACGTAATCAAGCAACGGTGGAGGATGGAAGGGTTGTGGTTCAGAATGTTCAGGGAAGGCAGAATGTGAATCAAAGGAACATTGGTCGGGGTAATTTACAGAACAGAGTTAGGAATGCTAATCAGGGACAGGGAAGGCAACCCAAGTGTTACAACTATGGTGGACTAGGACACATAGGAAGGAACTGCACTCAACCAAAGCGTCCACAGAACTCTGACTACTTCAAAGATAAGATGTTGTTGATGCAAGCTCAAGAGAATGGAACAGCTTTGGACGAAGAAGAGTTATTGTTTCTTGCTGGTGATGGGGGAAATACGTTTGATGCTGATGTGGATGATCAACCAGTTCAGGACTTGGCACTAAATGATCCCAACATCTTCCAAGCTGATGATTGCGATGCTTTTGACTCAGACGTTGATGATGAACCCACTGCTCAAACCATCTTCATGGCTAATCTGTCTTCTGTAGTCTCATCATCACAACAAGCTGGTCCTTCCAATCCATCTATCATATCTGAGGTACTAAAGCTATATGACACATATAATATGGTAGATGAACAGAAGGTTCCCAAAAAAGTACAACAGTCAGATGTTGTTGAATCAGATACTGTAAATATGGGAAATAGTAATGTTATCCCATATGAACAATATGTGAATCACAACGACGTGTCGGTTGTACCAAGTTGTGCATCTTCTGTTGTTGATAATACTTGTGAATTGCATGAGAACACCGTGTTTATCCCTGATGATACTTTGACCACTAGACTTAATATCTATAAAGATCAGGTGGCCATATATGAACAACGTGCAAAATTTGAGCTAACTAAACGTGAGCAGAAAATGGATAGTCAAATGCGTACATTCATAACAGAACGTAATTTAAGGGAAGAAACATTGAAAAAGGAGTTATATTCTTTACAAAAACAACTGGATCAAACTGTTAAACAAAAACAGGAGATTCAAGAAAGTGTAAATACACTAAAACAAAAAGTAAAAGAAACAAAACTCTTAAATGATTTTTCCAGACTTAAAACATTAAAGAATAAGATTGAAAACAAGTTGTACACACAAGACCAAACCAGACAAACTGCTCAAATGATTTAAAAGCATAAAAAGTTGTGTGATGAAAATAGTGAAAAGGATGTAGGTGAACCTAAATCAATTTTACTTAAGAGTGTTAAAGTTGCCCAACCTGCCTTATATGATGCAAATGTAATGCTTAAGCCTGGTCATGCCCCTCCCGATGTGTCATCATTTGAAGAGAGTAATGAGATAGAAGTAATAAGTAGAGAAAGAATGGCTGAAAAAAATGAAGGATCCCAAATGTATAACAAATCGAGTCATAATCAAACCCCATAATTACTATGAGAAAAACCGATTGACTGTTTTTGCACCTCAGACTAAGTTGACGCCAGAACAGATATTTTGGTCTTTGGACGTAGAAAAGAGAAAGGCTGAAGAACTTAAAGCCAAAACTCCACCCTTTAGAAAGATAGCTGCTGCAACGGTGTACCCACCCAATACACCCAGGCACTTAGTTCATTTAACTCTTCCCACAGAATGTAAAACTCTAATTAGCATATATGTTCTTTGTCAACTATTTGCTGATTTTGATAAAACATGTAAGAAGAGAATTACGCCAACGGGAATTACTGAAGGGGAAAGGGGTTTTGAACTAACAAAAGAGTGCTACTTAACTGAGGTTATTCCATTCTTTAAACTCCTCAAGGAACATTTTGAGGGCATGCAAAAAAAACCCTTAAAACTGAAGTAAAAGAGATGAAAGAGGTATTTAAAGATATGGAAAATGAGGTTTCCCAAAATGCGATAGAACTTAAGAGTTGTGAGATTGAGAGAAAGAACATTCTCATCACCAATGAGAATTTGATTGCTAGATGTATTACACATGATGTGTTTTATACTGCTACTGATTCTGCATTAACTGCTTGTCAATTTTATGAGTTGTTTATTGCATTGAATGTTTCCCATAATCGTGTTGTTGAGCTTGAGGGGGAGAATTTAAAATTGCATGAGAAAATCCAAAATGATGACCATGATAACATGGTCAGGCATTTTTCAAAACTAGAGGTTGATAATCTTAATTTACAATTAAAATATCAACATTTAGAAGAAAGAGTTAAAATCTCAAATGCCAAGACATCTTTGGATGCTCCTGAATTTGATGCATATTTTGAATTAAGCAAACGAGATGAAAAAATTCAAGCTCATACTAACACGATTTGAAAATTGAGGGCCCAAATTGCCCAATTAAAATCAAATAAGAGTGATGTGATTGGCACCCATAAACCATCGTCTTCAGATTCTCAGAATTTTCACTATCAAGATACCATCAATAAATTACAATATGAAAATGAATGTTTTCAAGCTGAAAATTCAAAAATCAAACAGCATTACAAAGAGTTATATGACTCGATTAAAGTCACACGTAACAATCACAATGAAAAGATAACTTCTTTGCTAAATGATATTGAGAATCTAAAGACTCAGGTGAAAGGGAAAATGCTAATCATCACTAGTGAAAATGTTGTTCCAAAGGTTTCCGCTTGTAGAAAATATGCAATTGATGCTGTGACTATCCCGCTTCCTCTTAGAAACAATAGGTCAGCTCATCAAGTTTATCTCACTCATCTTAAGGATAGTCTTGACATTCTTCGTGAGACCGTAGAAGAGGATAGGATAGAGAAACCACTAGATAGTGCAGTTGTAGATGCATGCTTCCTCACTAAACAATCTCAGGAACTCTTAGAATACGTCATTGGCACATGTCCTAAGATTGATAACAAGCGTGATAGGTTTATTGCATTTTCCTCAATGACTAAGAACAAGCATGTTACCTTTGATGTACCACTGAAAACATCTGAACCCAGCACATCAAAACCAGAAAAACAAATGGCAGTGAAACAAACTAATGTTCCCATCATTGCTTCTACAGGAGTAAAAAGTGACACTAAAGCTAGCGGGTCAAAGCCTAGTCGCAATACAAAGAAAGATAGGACTGCGCCAGCTAAGAGTGCTCATGAGAAGAAAGTAGAAGTCCACCTTAGGAACAATAAGTTTGATTTGATCAAAAAGAATCGTGTTGATTCTAGTATTAGCTATATGTGTATTGTAATTAATTCGAATTCTGATGTTGTCTGTAAAACATGTAACGAATGTTTAATTTCTGGTAATCATGATGATTGTGTTGTGTCATTCTTGATGTCTCCTAAACGATCCCTAGTTAAGAATGTTAGGAAACCTGAACTGAGTAAGCAGATTTGGAAAGCAATAGGAAATCTGTTTAATAATGTTGGTTATCAATGGAAGCCCACTGGAAGAAAATTCACTTTAAGAAATAAGTGCCCCTTAATTAGAATGACTAATCATAAAGTAGTGATTGTTAAGGAATGGAAGAAAACTAGTAGAATTTTCCCGTTAGAGAAACAATGCCCTGTAACTAGGTCCATTGCATCTACTAGTGAAGTTTCCACTGTGAATACCATGGCATCTATGATTCCTGTAGTTCTAGAATTTGTTTGTGCTAACCAAACGGACCCCAGTTGCACGTGAGGATCCACCTTTTTTAGTTATCCATCGTTGTCTGTTTTCAAATGCAGGTCGTACAAATCGTCCTTTGGTATTTGGACTCAGGCTGCTCAAAACATATGACCGGGGATCGCTCACGGCTCAAGAATTTCGTGAATAAATTTATCAGGACAGTTAGATTCGGGAACGACCATTTTGGGGCGATTATGGGTTATGGAGATTATGTGTTTGGTGACAGTGTAATTTCCAGGTTATACTACGTGGAAGGACTTGGGCACAATTTGTTCTCTGTTGGTCAATTTTGTGATTCCGATCTTGAAGTTGCTTTCAGAAAACACACATATTTCGTCAGAGAATTGGATGGTATTGATCTCCTTAAAGGGAGTCGTGGCACTAATCTATACACCATCTCTATTGAAGACATGATGCGGTCCTCTCCTATTTGCTTGCTGTCAAAGGCCTCAAAGACCAAATCTTGGCTTTGGCACCGTCGTTTAAATCACTTAAACTTCGGCACCATAAATGAACTTACTCGCAAGGATCTTGTACGAGGCATGCCCAGATTAAAGTTTGAAAAAGATCATCTCTGTTCTGCATGTCAACTGGGCAAAAGCAAGAAGCATACTCACAAACCCAAAACTGTCAACACCATCATGGAAGTTCTTCACACCCTTCACATGGATCTATGCGGACCAATGAGAGTGCAGAGTATAAATGGGAAGAAATATGTTCTTGTGGTGGTCGACGACTACTCTCGGTTTACATGGGTGAAGTTTTTGAGAACCAAGGACGAAACTCCAGAGGTTATCATCAAACTTATCAAACAGCTACAAGTGAGACTCAACAAAACTGTCAGAATCATCCGTACAGACAATGGAACTGAGTTTGTTAACAAATAACTCACTCAATTTTATGAAAGTATTGGCATAACTCACCAGAAAAGTGTTCCACGCACTCCTCAGCAGAACGGCGTTGTAGAAAGAAGAAACCGTACTCTTGTGGAAGCTGCACGAACCATGCTAATATTTTCCAAGGCACCGATGTTTCTTTGGGCAGAAGCAATTGCCACAGCATGTTACACCCAAAACCGATCCTTGATACATACTCTTCACAACAAAACTCCTTATGAGCTGATACATGGCAAGAAACCAGATCTCTCCTTTCTACGAGTGTTCGGTGCTCTATGCTACCCAACAAATGACAGTCAGGATCTAGGAAAACTAAAGGCTAAAGCAGACATAGGATTCTTCGTTGGATATGCACCAGATCGCAAGGGATACCGAATCTACAACAAACGAACCCGAAAAATGATGGAAACTATTCACGTGACATTCGATGAGCTGACTGAGCAAACGGCTCCTGAATACACAAGTTCTGGACCCGTACCTAATCTTTTGTCTCCTGGACCAATTAGTTCAGGTCTTGTACATCATCCCACTCCTGCAGTTCCTTATGTACCCCCTACCAGTGATGAGTTGAAGAGGTTGTTTGATCCGATGTTTGACGAATACTTTGAGCCACCAACGGTTGATACTACAACGGAAGCTCTACCTGTACCTCCAGTTGCTGATGCTCCAATTCCACAAAATTCAGAGGGTCCATCTGTATCTGTCTCAATCAGTCAAGATGCACCATCTGCCAGTCACTCACCATCATCATCAAATATTCAATCTCCTTCGGTACAGCAAGGCTCTGCAGTAGATAATTCTTTTGAAGTGAATCCTTTTGCTCCTGCTGATGATGTTCCATTCGAGAATATATTTGCTCCTGAATCTTCTACAGAGACATCTTCTTCAGGGGATCCTAACATGGCAACATCAGTTCACTACCCTCAACCACATGATCATCTCAGAAAATGGACCAATGATCATCCGATTGACAACATCATTGGAAATCCCTCTCGTCCGGTATCCACACGAAAGCAACTTGCCACCGATGCATTGTGGTGCTTCTTTAATTCCGTACTATCCAAAGTCGAACCCAAAGACTTCAAAGATGCTTTGTCTAAAGACTGCTGGTTTACTGCAATGCAAGAAGAAATTCATGAGTTTGATCGACTTGAAGTATGGGAATTAGTGCCTCCTCCAGATTGTGCAATGATTATCGCTCTAAAGTGGATCTTCAAAGTGAAACTCGATGAGCATGGTGATGTTCTGAAAAATAAGGCACGGCTTGTTGCAAAGGGGTATCGACAAGAAGAGGGCATAGACTTTGAAGAATCATTTGCGCCGGTTGCTCGAATTGAAGCCATCAGAATCTTTCTCGCTAATGCTGCCAGTCAGAATATGACAGTCTATCAAATGGATGTCAAGACAGCATTCTTAAATGGTGATTTGAAAGAGGAAGTCTATGTGAGTCAACCTGAAGGATTTGTGGACCCTGATCGTCCTACTCACATCTATCGCTTGAAGAAGGCCCTCTATGGCTTAAAGCAGGCACCTAGGGCGTGGTATGATACCTTGTCTAAGTTTCTTCTAGCAAACAGATTCTCTAAAGGTGTTGTTGATCCTACGCTATTCACTAGGAAAATGGGCAAACATCTACTTCACGTTCAGATCTACGTAGATGACATTATCTTTGCCTCCTCTGATCCTATAGAATGTGAGCGGTTTTCTAAAGAGATGAGTTATAAGTTCCAAATGTCTATGATGGGACAAATGTCATTCTTCTTAGGTTTGCAAATCTCTCAAAGTCCAGAGGCATCTTCATTAATCAATCCAAATATGCAAATGAAATACTGAAGAAATTTGGATTTGATTCAAGTGATCCTGTTGACACTCCTATGGTTGAGAGATCGAAGTTGGATGAAGACCTCTCTGGGATCCCTGTTGATCAAACCAAGTTTCGAAGTATGATCGGATCCCTAATGTATCTCACCGCTAGTAGGCCAGATCTCTTGTTTGCGGTATGCATGTGTACTCGGTACCAGTCCAAGCCCACCAAAAAGCATATGGAAGCGGTAAAGCGGGTCTTCAGATACCTTCAAGGAACTATTCACATGGGTCTCTGGTATCCTAAGGACACCGCCATGGCACTCACGGCCTATGCAGATGCAGACCATGCGGGGTGTCAAGATACTCGTCGAAGTACGTCGGGAGGTGCTTAGTTTCTGGGGGAAAAGTTAGTAAGCTGGTCATCTAATAATCAAATGAGCACATCTATATCTTTCACAGAGGCTGAATACATTGCCATGTCTGCGTGCTGTGCTCAAATCCTATGGATGAGATCTCAACTATCGGACTATGGCTTTGCATACAACAAGATTCCTCTGTATTATGATAACAAAAGTGCTATAGCTCTTTGCTGCAACAATTTCCAACACTCTCGATCAAAGCACATCGATATTCGGCATCACTTTATAAGGAAACAGGTTGAGAAAGGGGTTGTTGAACTTTACTTCGTGAGGACCGAGTTTCAGTTGGCTGATATCTTCACTAAGGCACTCCCGAGAGAACGGTTCCAATTTATTCTCTCGCGACTTGGCATGAAGAGTTTGACTCCAGAAACCCTCAAGTGTCTTCAAGAAGAAAACGAGGAGTAAGGGATTTGCTTCATATATCCTTGTATATATTTGTATATATTTTAAATCAAAAAGAAAATAGAAAAATATAAAATCTATAAAAACCATAAAAATCAGAAAAACACAAAAATACCAAAAATAGTTCCTCTAGGCATGTCTTCTGTTTATCGATAACATTTACGGTCCTAGAAATGTCATTCAATAATGACACGGGTCTTTAAATGAAGCTCGAGCAGAAGTTAAATTAAATGGTTAAAACATGTCTCGTCGGCTTGCAGTTACTTCAGACTGCAACCCGTTCCTAATTATGGGGAAAGCACGTCGCCAAAAATACGGTTGTTCCTCCTACTGGGTGAAGTTCCCCCGGGCATGGATTACTTTATATCCATGTTTCTTCGATTTGATGTATGTTTCAGTGCATCATTTCTCGTATAAGAAGAGAAGTCTTCTTTACATCACAGATACTTTTCCATCTATGATTCTTCAGGAAAGTATTTGTGCTAAACTTGGTGGTACCATGATTTTTGAATATCAATCAGAATTGAACTTTTCATAAAAAAATCTATCACTCAATCAATGACCACAACTATTTAAATAGAAGACGGGTCATCGATTGAGGGGGAGAGTGATGATTTCAAAATTTTATATCATAAAAAACAAGTCACTTTGTACATAATTTACAAGTGAATAAAATTTGTTGTTATGTGTCAGTGTATGAGTTTCATTCAAATATCTTTCAAACTTATCATACCTGACACTAACATTCTCCCTCATTGATTAAGGGGGAGCATTAGAATGTTCCATTATCAAAATACATATTAAACCTGACCACATTTTCTCCATGATTTCTAACTTATTTAAATCAATTGGATCACAATCTCAAAGGTTTGAAATTTTGATCGGGAGAGAATGTGATTTAATATGAAACTGTAAAATTAGATTTTTTGGACTCAAGTGAGCTTCTCATATGTGCTAACTATTTCGTATTCGATGCATGATTCGCAAAATCATATGTAATTATTCTAGGAAACACAATGATGAAGTATGTGTAACCCTGGTCGTTATCCCCGATGAAGGATGAATGGAATTTGTGAATTTTGGTATTGTGATTGTGTGATTGAATGGTGAGAAATCAAATTTGATTTTTAACTAGAAATAACAAACAATGAACGTAAAACCAATATAGTAAGCTAGAGAGGGAAGAAACGGTATAGAATGTAATAATAAAGAACAAAAAGCAAATAAAAAAACAAATATAGCGGAACTATTAAAGCATTGAATCTAACGTAGGGAATCCTAAAAATGCGCAAAACCCGGGCTAATCCCGAGCTTTAAAGATGAATTGATGAAATATTAACTCTACGGGCACAAATTTATTTTTCCTAACTCCTAATTAATAAAAGAAAATTAAAAAAAAAAGAATTATATTTTTCTGAATTTTATTTAATTAAATATGAATTAAAAACTGAATTAAAAAGAAAAATGAATTAAAAATACTAAATGGAAATTGAAAATTATGAAAAATTACAGAAAGTCCTAATTATTAATCTGATTCTAGGAAAAATAAGCTTGAGGTGCCAGCTTATCCAGATAAGCTGGAATAAGCTAAACAGTTTACAATAAGCAAAAATGAAAAGAAGAGTTAAGTAATTAATGGTGCACACTATAACCAGAGAAAGACCCTAGGGCAGTTGGTTATGTGTGTGCTGTGTGAGCAAGAGGTCCCAGGTTCGAACCTGATGTACCTCTTTTTTTTTAAACCTATTTTTTTTTCTTTTACCAACTTATTAAGCACTTAAAAATAAGCATTTTCTACAACTACAACTTTTATTGAAACTTAAAAATAAGCTCAGTATACGGACTTAAAGGCAGAACAGTGAGCTTAAAAAGGAAATAAGCTAAGGCAAGGGATTATGGACTGTTAAGCTACTTAATAAGCTAAGTGAAAATTGAAATAAGCTGAGTAACTAACAATAAGCTAAAAGGAAACTGAATAAGCCACAAAAGCTAGAAAATAAGCAATGAATCAAACCAAATAAGCAATGAGGTATGCTGATATGCTAAGGTACAGGGCAAAAAGTGGCTTTTTCAAGCTACTAAAAAGCTATTATAAGCTAATTATAAAAATCTATAAAAATTGGGAATAACTAGATAAGCAAACCAATTCTATCTATGCCAAATTTTAGAACTAATGAGCTTGTATTGAGCTTATGAAAAATGGAAAACTTGGGCTGAAAATTGACAAAATCAAAACAAGCAGTCTGCTATATCTAATGTTGACTGATTAGGCAAATTTTGAACCAAGGCCTTAATGAAACTTAGGGACTGCTTACTATGGACTTAATGAACTAAAAGGGACACAAAAATATTAAAAGCTTGCATCAAATGAGCTTATAGCAGACATAAGCTTATATGATCAGTGAATACCCTACAAATACACTAATCCATTCAAAACCTAAATATCTTTAATAACAGGCCAAATGCTCCTACTAACAACTCATATATGCTCAATTAATCAAGATTAAGCTTAGACCAAGTGCAAATGAACAGTAATTATCCAGTTTGACCCGTTTTGACCTTTAAACCAAACACCCCTTTATATGACTGTTTTTGAGATTTAAGCTGAACTAGACCAAAACAAACTATAATTCCTAGTAATAGATGATTTACTAACTTAATTAAACTAATAGGACTAACTTTAAGCTAGGATTAAGCACTAAATAAGCTAATACTATTTTTTACTGTTTTTAAGGTTTTTAAGTGAAAATGAGGATTAAGCTAGAACTAACTATCAAACTACCATACATTATCATCAATTAGAACAAATAAGCCTAGAAAAAGCAATTAAGCACTAAATAAGCAGATGTACAGTAAAAATGGAAAAATGGAAATTAACTCACAACTGCCCGTGCTCAAACAGGGCTGAATTGGCTCGAGGAGCTACTCTACAAGCTCTAGCTTGTCAAATGACAAGCTAGTAACAGCAATAAGCTCTTCCCTTTCTAGCTTATCGTCCACAACAGCTTATTTTGACCATAGTTGACTTTAGTTGACTTTTTTGGACTTTTGGAATTGAGACTGGTTTTAAACTATAACAAGCTCACAAAAGCTATGAGAAGCTTACATAAGCTTATTGAAACAGAAATAAGGGCTTATTAACCTAGTTGAACCATTATTTAAAGAGAGAATAAGAAATTTAAATTCGAATTTAAAAGGAAATTCAGTTTCATTAATACCAAAGATTGATTACAACTGGGAAATAGAAATAAAAGGTTTACAAACTAATTTAAGAGCTTAATTAAACTAGGGAATAAAAATGACATAAATTCGACTATTAACTAACTAAAAAACTAACTCCTCTAACTGGAATACAATGAAAACTATATATAGGCTAAAATTAGGGTTTTCTTCTATCTTCTGTGCTTTCTCTGTCTTCATCTAGACCATTGGATTAGCTTGTGCAATCTCAGCCCTTGATTTGGGTTTTGGCGCCAAAAAGCACTACTTGGATTTCGAGCTTGGTACTGGTTAGCTTGTGAGGAGGGGGAAGCATTAATTGTTATTGGACTGGGGTAGGATGGAGTGGAGTGGGAGAGAAGCAGGGAATGGTGGGATGTCAGGGGAGAAGGTGGGTAGTGGTTTTGGCGGGCAAGTGGTAAAGAGGAAGGGTGGGTTTGACCCTGGTTTTAGCTAAATAAAAGGGAAAATGGGTTAAGGGTTTAATTGGATCCGGGTTTATTTGGATTGGGCTGGTGTTGTGGTGGGCTGGATTTAGGATTTGATTAGTTAAAAGGGTTTGGATTTAGGATTTAGTGATGGTTTAAAGGTTAATTAGTTTATGTTTAGGGTAATTAGGTGAGGGTAAATGGTGAAATGTGATTTTGGTGTCGGGTTCGTTTTTCCAAGCTCGTCCAAATGCCATATCCCGGGTTTGACTTTGACTTTCTCTTCACTTGACAAATACACAAACGTTTTCGATTCGATCCAAAAATGCCCGTTTTTGCTCCGTTTTCAATCCTTTGTACCTGAAATACATAAAAACACAAACCAAGGATATCTGCAGTATAAATTGGTATATTTGGCCGTTTTTAGTTATTTTTATGTATTATATGGGCATAAAATGATGAGTAAATAGGCACTCATCAATGCACATATTGAGGGGGAGCGAATGATTTATGATGGCAATTGTGGAAGATTACCAAAGACTGACCATTTTACATAAGGATGGTAAGGTTAGGTATCAGTACCCACGATCCCGCCAGAGCCGGAGGGATCTACCCAGGGACAATCCACTAGTTAGTATAGAAGTCCTTAGGTATGATTAAAAAAGGAGAAAAGTGAGAATAAGGGAAGAGTGTCGACTGAGTTGGAGCTAGTACTAGAACAAACCCAACAAGGTACTAGTGATGAAGTCTCGGTAAGCACTGAAGGGGTTGAAGAATGAAAAAGAAATATAAAGATAAAGGGTGAAAAGAAAGAAGCCCTCCTTACACTTTAGGCAGAAACCGGATCAATACATATGCTGTCAGAATCACTTAGTTGATTGCTGACATTGAAGACAAGTATCATGGACCCAGTGATACGTTGCACAACCCTCCCTAGCCACTCAAGGTCCCTCAAAGGACTCTTGTTTCATTTGTCACGGAGATCAATACATTTCTATCGTCTCTCTTACTCCAAGTTAGACGATATTGAAAAGGTGGCAGCCCTCTCCAGCCTCTGATTACTAAATCAAAATGCACTATTGAGTCTAGAGCCAAGAGATCATCCATAAATCTCATTAGGACACGTTTCCAATATGCTTGCTGTTTCATACACTGTGAAAAGTAAGAAAACATATGTTAAGAGTCCTACGCATTATCCTTGTGGTATTGCCAGAACATCCGAGTGATACGTAAAGTATTCACAATGAAGATGGAAATCCTTCTAGACCCAACATCAAACAAGCTCTTGGTGGGTGACATGTGAGATCCTTCATGGATCAAACTTGTGACAACTGGAAAGAAACGATGGGGCGATTCACATTTGAATCAAACCTGTTCCAGGAAATGAATTGACGGTCACATTAATCAGTGGGTATTTAATTCACTGATTCACTCTACCGTGCTGTCTGCTTTGAGACGTTCCGGTATGAGAACATGCTTGTATGATGATTCTGATGTTAATTCGTTGGATGATTCTTTACAACAAGTTGGAAAGTCCTGTCAAGGAGAATTTTCTTTAAAGGGGATTCTACCTGATCACAGGTCGGTCCTCACGGAACCGAAGGTTAATCCAACCACACCGGGCGAATGACAAAGCCATATTCGTTCCCCAACTTTATTGCTAACTGTTTTATTTCAGATTCATATAAAGATGGTGATGGTGGTACCTGATTCCAGCAGAGACGTGTCAATCCACACTCCATGCTCACACTTCCAATTCATTATCAAAGACATCATGATAGCTGAAAGACCTACAACACAGCTTCCGCAACTCTGATGATAGTTATCATGATCCAGAAAAGTGTGAGCATGCCAGTCCAAAGGTCACAAAAATCACATGGAGGCAATATTACATCAAGGATGATTAAGAGATTCACTGTGGCTGATGATCTCAAAGAAAGCTCAAAGTTCACACAAGTCTAAGGAACTTATGCTCAAAGATCACTACTTGTCGTACAAAGATAGCACTTGAAGAATCAAATGATACAAGCTAGAGCTAAAGATCTATTTATAGAATGCTAAGCTTCAATTTTGTTTTTTTTCTGGGGTGACCTCCCTTAGGGGGAGATTGTTAGGATTAAGAAAAAGGATTGGTCACCCCGTGTATTTTCATGCTTAGCGTAGCTCTTAGTTTTTTTAGTATTAGTTTAGATTTCGTATCTTCCACGGAGCTGGGCCGGGTCTTTACCCACTGTATGCCCACTCCGTAGCCCACTTTAGGGGTGTTTATTGTAAGTTGTATATATATATACCCTTTCCATGTTATGGGAAGGGTTGGTTGTTCATTTAATAAAACACACACTACAAGTGTTTCTCTCACTAGAACTTCCCTTCTCTACTCTTCCTCTCTCTAACAATGGCTAACTTGTTCTTCCATAATCCCCGACCTCCCGAATCCCACATAATCAACATAAGAATCGATCCTACATCATCTTCAACCTCACATCACTCAAACACCATGTCTTCCACACAAGAGTCAACAACCCACATCTCAAAGAAACCTAGGATAACCGTAAGACCACCCTCCAAACCTCTCTTTGTGGATCTTACAAAAGATGATGAAGTCATGACACCACCTTCCCAAGCCACTGCCAACTCACCATCTCCACCTAATGCACCTTCCAAAACATCCTCTATTTACACAACATCTTCATCATCTCCCTATCTCAACACCATGCCATCATCCATGGACTACACTCTATCACCCATCACTCCATTGGATTATGCCATGCCAACCCCATCACCAACAAACTCACCACCACCTCCTTCCCCAATCATGGGACAACCAATCCAACCCCATCCCTTTGATCTACATAGTGTTAATTGCCTATGTTGCCTCCACAACCGTAACCTCATCTTCTCCTTGAGAGATGAGATTCATTTCATGTTCTCCTATGTGGAGCATCTCTTGACACCACCACCACCCCCAATCATGTCACCATCTCCACCACCTCCTAGCCCACAAAACTAAACATGTTCATGTTTAGTTTTCAACAATAAACCTTTAGGACCCCTCTTGGAAATGAAGCTTGCCTCTAGTCATTAAGAATTTGTGCTTCTTGTTTTCTCTTTATGTTTGTCATGTAGTCATACCTATGTATGACATTTGTTTTCATGAATGAATGGTTTTTTATGTGGTTGGATATTTTTCGTAATTGCTACATCTTAGATATTGTATACTTGTCATCTAACTTTGTTTTGTAGCAAGAATCATTGCTCGATTCGTTGGTGTCCTCCAAACGAGGGGGAGTATACATCAAGGGGGAGCCTTAGCAACCTTTTTGCTTCGACAAAAATGGGGAGAAATGGGATGTAAACTCATTAAAAACTTGTTAAAATTAATTTTAACTTAAAATGAGTTTATGTTTTGTCATCATCAAAAAGGGGGAGATTGTTGATGCAAATAATATTCTAAAAACGTTATTTATATCTTTCGATAACTTCACGTTTTGAGGATGACAAAATGTGAAAACACGTTACGTTAAAATTAACGTAAACAAGTTTTTAGTCGAAAGATCCCATTTCTACATAAATCACTCTAGGTATGAACAAACAAATTTACAACTTGACAAATGATCAAAGAAGTGAATTTGTGTTTAAAACTTCACATTTTTAATGTGACAAAACATTTTTTACAAAAATATACTTTACAAGTTATTTTTGTATAATTAAGAAATGTTTTAATGGAAAAATAAGTTCAAATACCATAACAGCTATTTTCCCCCTAAAATCAGCTCCAAACTTCCCCAAATAAGTTTTCACCAGAAAAGACAAAAAGAGGAGCGTTTTTGTCTGGCACGGTACCACTAAATTTAGTGGTACCATGTGTGATTTAGTGGAGCCGTGCCTTCATAACGGCCAGATTTTTTCTGCCTATAAATACCAGCCCACTTCACAGTTTTTGAGCATCCTTTTTCACACAGAACTTTCTGAGTTCAATACCCTTATCACATTTTCTCTTCTTGATCATTTAGTTTAGTTTTTCTTTTGTTTAAGATTGATCCATTCATCCAAACTAGAGATCCTCTTCATTCCTCTTCTGGTGCAAGAGAAGAACACAAGGTATCCAAGAAGATACAAAGTGTTGTAGTTGTAGTTAGAGCACTTGTAACATTTGTTACACACTTGATTGTATCTTTGTATACATCAAGTCTATTTTTCTTTTGAGAGTTGTGAGAGAAGATCATTGTGATCTTATAGAGATATTGAATATCTCTTGTAACTTGTGAGCTAATGTGTTGATCAAGTTGATAAAGGGTAGATAGGATAGATTGAGTCAAGTGAGGGTTGATCATTGTGATCTTGTTGAGATCTTGGAGATCTCTTGAAGCTTGTGAGCTTGAGTGGTTGATCAAGTGGATCAAGGGTAGATCGAGTCTAGTGTGAAGTAGAAAGGATCAAGTGGATCATGGTAGATTGGTGCTAGCTAAGATTAGCACTCGGCATCTAGCTTAGTGTCGGAAATAGAATAAGCGACGTGTACAGTTTTCTCCGCCTGAAGGGAGGTTGTTGACATATTGCTTGAAACTCTCGAGTGTGGTACTCGGGGAGTGGAGTAGGGCGAAGAAGAGCTTCGTGACCGAACCACTATAAATCTCTTTGTCCCTGTTTGATCTTTCCATCTCTTCTCTTTACTTTCATTATTTATATTAGTTAGTATAGTTTAGAGTTCATATTGGTGTTGATTGATTTCACACAAGAATCGAATCAAGGTTTTTCAAAAGTAAATTTTTAATAAGATTTAAAAACCGGTAAAACTATTCAACCCCCCTTCTAGTTTTCCACGGAGTTGTTGTCAATAGCTATCTCCACTATCACCACTGATCTCTATGCTAAGATTGTTAAGAGTTGGGAGATTGATGCTCAAGTCCAAGATATTGTATAAAAATTACAAAATGGGCAGTCTGCAAAGAAACATTTTATTTGGGTCAATGGCAGTTGCTCAGGAAAAATAGGTTAGTGGTTGGGAATGATAAAAACTTGAGGACTGAGCTGCTTAAACACATTTGAGGGTGTAATTGGCCGGATCTACACACACTCCTTGTGTTAGATTAATACTTTGAATGATGTCTAGTCTAGCAAGCGGAATTTACTAGCTAGCACTTAGAAGATTTATTTGTTTGTGTTTTGTATTAACGAATCAACAAAGAATGAACAATGAACACAATATAATTCAACTTTAATGATTCAATATTATTAATCAATAATACGAGTGATCTCCTATCACTAGGGTTTACAACCTTGAATCTTAACAAAACAATACTTAATACAATCGTAAAACTTCTGTCGTCTATCGTACCAAAACTTTAACCTAGGTAATCCTTTTATAGACTAAAGATTCCTTCACAAGATAACTATCAACCTAACATTATAAGATATAAATTAAAATCTTTTCTATAATTATCTTCACACGAAATCATAAACAATACAAACTTCTTCATTCAACAGTACTAACTGCTTATGTCTTCAAAACTCTTCAGCAGTACTAACTTTCATCTTCAACAGTACTAACTGCTATAGCTTAATGACTGAGCTTCCTAACAACATTTACGAGGGTGTAATTGGTGGGCACTCAGGTGTACAACCCACTACTCAAAAGGTGGTATCACTGTTCTATTGGAAAGGTTTAAGAAGAGAAGTGAAGCAACTAGTAACCTATTATAAGAAAACCCGTTCGGGTGTCATCATTGGGGCGGCTATTGGTCTGGCGGCTTTTGCTGCTTTAGTTTTGGTTGTCGGAATGAGTGTGATGTGTAAAGTGGTTAGAAAGAGGAAAGAGGAAGATCTCGAAGGAAATAACTGGGCCAAGAGTATTAAAGGAGCTAACACCATCAAAGTAAGAACATCATTTACGATAAACATTTTTTTAAAAGTTTATAAAGTTCTATGTCATACAATACTAGAAAGTCCATAACGAAATTGGACTCATTTACTCATACATGGTTCAAAATTTCAACTATCTGTTGCCTTGATTTGACAAGTTTTGATGTTCTTGCAGCTTGCCATGTTTGAAAATCATGTTTCAAAGATGCGGTTGAGCGACCTGTTGAAGGCTACCCACAATTTTAGAAAAGAGAATATCATCGGGTCAGGAAGAGCAGGGTGTTTATACAAAGCAGTACTCGTAGATGGCAAATCACTTATGTTAAAAAGATTGAAAGACACTCAACATTCCGAGAAAGAATTTGCATCTGAAATGGCTACACTTGGGAAAATCAAGCACCGAAACTTAGTTCCTTTTCTAGGGTTTTGCATTGCCAAAAAGGAACGACTTTTAGTTTACAAATGCATGGAAAATGGCAATCTCCATGAAAAATTTCACCTGATTGGTGATAAATCCAACCACCTCGACTGGCCTTCATGGCTAAAAATTGGGATAGGTGCGGCCAAAGGGTTCTCATGGCTCCACCATAGCTGCAACCCGCGTATCCTTCATCGAAACATAAGTTCAAAATGTATTTTACTAGATGAAAACTTTGATCCTAGGATATCTGATTTTGGACTTGCTAGGCTGATGAATCCGATAGATACCCATTTGAGTACTTTCATAAATGGTGATTTAGGTTATATGGCCCCTGAATACCCAAGCACCCTTGTGGCTACACTAAAAGGTTATGTTTATAGCTTTGGGGTAGTGCTTCTGGAGTTGGTAACCGGTGAAAAACCAACCCATATGGCCTAAGCTCCTAAAACTTTTTAAGGGAGTTTAGGTTGAGTGGGTGATCCAGTTATCTGCTGAATCTAGACTTCATGATTTGTTTGACGAGTCACTTATAGAAAAGGGATACAACAGTGAGGTTTTTCAGGTTCTTAAAGTGGCACGTAGTTGTGTTGTGCCAACTCAGAAGGAGAGACCGACTATGTTTGAAGTGTACCAGTTGCTACAAGCGATTGGTGAGCATTACCACTTTTCAACCGAGGATGAGATCTTGATGATGTCGAATGATAATGGAGATGCAGATCAAATAGAGCTCATTGTTGCTCGTGATGGACTAAATAAGTATTGAAGAGTAGTGTCATGGTTCATCATACTTTTAACGCCGTGTAACTGGGTGAAGTAGTGAGGCATAGATAGTGGCATTCGGTTCCATTCATATTCGAATGAAGGAGATATCTTTGGGCCCTTCAATTGTATATTTTGACTGGCTGAATTTGTCGCCCCAATAAGATGAAATGAGTGATTATCAATTGTATAGACTGCTAGATTGTTGTCATGTCAACCTTTCTGTTATAAATTGTTGTTTCTAGTATAGGAGTGAGATTGATGGAATATGTGCATAGATACAACAAACTAGCTTGTTACTGCCGTAAGACACAATAACTATAAGGTCATACACTCGAACAACAAGATGATTATACATCACTAGATGACACATTACTCTTTTCACATTTGTACGTAAGTTGTAACACATATTTGGGTATGTGTATTGTATTTTAGAATAAAAGAGCAAGGTTGGATCAATTGGTTAACACCCTTGCCTCTGGAGACAGAGCTCAAGGGTTCGATCCTCACCCCTTGCAAGGCTGGAGGTCCTTTTCTACCTTTGGTAGAACCGGAAGCAGCCTCTCTACCTTAGGTAGGGGTAAGGCTGTCTACGTCTCAACCTCCCCCATACACCGTGGAAGACGGTATTTGGACCCATAACCCGTGGAAGACGGTATTGGGAGTTACTTTACTTTACTTTTTTTTTTTGTATTGTATTTTAGAATACAATATATAACCTTTAAAACATTTAAAGAAAGTTATGTTCGGTCAATTCGGTGCATAATGATCTTTTGTATAAGATTTGAATGAAAAACATCCAAAGTATAAAACAAGTCCCTGAATGTAAGAAAACATTTAGAAAGTCATATACAAGAAGTTTTTACATAAAGAAAAGACAACACAAAATGAGGCAGTACTCAGTTAGTGAAAATGAGAATCAAGAAGAAGATGATGGAGTAAGTGATTAATGATAATAACTCATTGACTCCTGAAAGATATCCTCAAACAAACAGAAGACATCCTGATGACTTAGACATTTTGGTAGGATATCTAAGACACTGATACATGGGCGGAAACATCTTGGGAAGATAAGTGTAAAGTACCTATCAAAAGTCAATATGTACTATAGTTAGTAAAAAGGTATAAACAGTTGTCAATACTATTCCTTAAAGTATGTCCGGTAGCATACTAGAAATAAAAACAAAAGTACAAAGTGTACTTTTGCCTATCAAATGTTGACACGTACCTTTTATCTCAAGGGTATCCATATTGCCTTTGCCTATAAATAGGATCTTGTAAAGTAGGAATATGCATCTCATGTATTAAAAGTTATTAACACTTTCAAGAGTTCATATTCCCCCTCCAAACATAACTAAGTCCCTGATATTAGAATGTGTTGGTTAATCATAGTTTTTACTTAAACACTAACTTTGGTTTGTGTTTGAGTTTAGAAAGGAGATCACAACACATACATTGTCAATCAATCTCGATTGTTATTCCGCAAACAATGAGTATAATTCTTTGATATATATCAATAAAGATTCAAACGTTACTGTTTAATTAACGTTATTCTTTGACCTTCCTCAGTATGAGTGAGGTCTTCCACTTCAACTGGGCCGAGGTGGTTGTTGTTTGCTTCAAAGGCTAGAGGTTGTGAGGGTTGTTCACTAGACATGTTGACTTGAAACTTTTTTTGGTAGGAAAAAGTCTTATGCTTTTCTGGTGAGAAAATGAATGAAAATAGGTGAATTTTTGTGTGTGGCTATTTTGTATCATGTCCCAACGGATGGCACCATGTTTACGTGTGAGATATAATGCGAGATTTGGATTGGGTTGAGATGGTTTGATGCGCTCCAACAAGCTTTAAATTTATAAACAAGAATTACCGGTTAACTAGGAACACATACGAGCAAGTATACTCGTCCGTTATAGTTAAGGGATTGGTAAGTCAAGGTCGTCCCACGAGACTTGGTTGTACTCAAATGTTGTTTGATTGTTTAAGCAAGTAACAAGTTGATGGATTTGATTGTCACGGATCAAACCAACAAGAAAAGCAATTATAAAAACATGATGTAAGCACACAAACACTTGTTTAGGAATAGTAAACAATCGTGATGGAATGTTGAACATGTTTGGGTGAAACATAGAAGGCACATATCAATTTTCACAAGGACTTCTAGTCAATGGGTAATATCAAGAAAATCCATGTTTCTACTAGTTTCACGGGTGAGTCCTTTCGGCCTACACATCATCCCATTACGCTAGCTCTTTGTGTTATCAAATGTATGAAAAATATGATTAGTTTCATTAGTTCTTACGAGTTCTTTCGACCCAATCTCGTGATTAAATATTTTCGAATTCATTTAAAAACTTGAATACTTAATAGTTGTCAATTATCAAATACCAATCCATTTTGGCCACAAACTTCTTGGAATTAAACAATATTAGAAATCTTTTCAACCTTTAAATCCAACAATGTTTAATCAACAAGTTTTAGAACACGAATTATATTTAAACAAACTTATGAGAACAATCACTTTCTCTAACCAACTAGTCAATCATTCACACGAAAGTCTACATAATTCCCAAACAAATATAAAGAGATAATTGTAATCAAACAAGTAACACAACACACAAAGGAATTCTCATAATCAACATAAGCAAAGACATTAATATGATTGAATTTAAATAGAAACAATACCAAACATTAGAGTCAAGGCATCGAGTGCTACAATTCCAACCATGTGATTACAACCAAAAGAAACTACCAAAATACAAATCATCCATCCCTAAACCTTCCTGAAAATCGACCTCATGTTGTGAGTATATGACTTAGGGGTGTTTGGTAATAAGGATTGTTGGAGATGTATATAGGGTTTAATAGGTGTGAACTATGATCAAACCTTATGGTGTAGGAATGATCAAGTCATATGTCATGCTAATGAAGACCAAACCAACTCCCCAACACCTCTAGAAATGGGTGGGGAGTGGTAGGAGAGAATCCTCCAAGTGTGGAGAATTGGTTATTATACTTTGATAATAGATTATAAGGTTTTTGATTGTTAGGAAAGATGTCAAAACACTTAACCAATCACTCCTATTTGTAGTTGAATAATCCTTGGCCACCAAGCCTGTTTCTTGGGGACAAAAGGTCATTAAGATGCAGGAAAATGAGTTATTAGAAGTATATGATCGGACCTTGGAGTAATGGTACTTAATTCTTCTCTTAAATGCAACTTTTGGAAGACTTTAAATGGTTGGACCCATGGTCGGGACCTTGGACCTACGGTCTGGATGTCTGCTGGACCTTGGGTTTGAGCTATGAACCTTGGGTCAGCTTCAACCTTAGGTCTGGAATGTGAACCTTGGGTCGAGACTGACTTTTGCACATAAATTTCAACTCTAAGCTAGCATATAATTCCCACTTTTAACACACTTCTTGGCACTTAATCTTGACTTCATTTTCACCTCTTTCTCTTGAACTTGGAAATAATCATAGCATGAATCTTTATCTTGAACGGAAAACTTCTCTTCTTGCACATATTCTTGATTTTGTCGACTTTTCTTCATCTTTTTCTTTATTTCCTTCGACATAGTTGTACCTGAACCTGAACACATCTTTTGTACCTTTTAAGCATAAAATGTTCACAAATACAACCAAATAACATGCAAAATCATACGAATAACGCTAATAAAACATGTTAGATTTGAGCGTTATCATGGTTGTATTGTTTGGTTTCCTGTGTAGAACGGTAAGGACCCAAAGGTGTGATTAATAATCACGAGCTTGGGTAACACTCACAACAAATCATGTAGTGTGTGTTTACTCTGTGGAATAGTATGAATGTGTAGAGAGGATTCTACACCTGTTTGAGGGTGTGAGATGCATTTTATTTATAGAGAGGCATTTAGGGTTTAAGGATAAACCCCACAAAGATGATCAGACAGCTGTAAGACATGCCACGTGTTGATCATACGTCGTGTAGACAAGAATGACAAGTGAAAACTCCTCCTTGACTCGTACCAGGTCGTGCCCTTCTCATATATTCCGCCTGCGTGTCTCCCATCGTCATATATCAGATAGTATATCTTAACGTTAGTGACAGTTGGAAGACAATTGTCTTGCGCGTGTATTTGACACGACCTGGGAGGCCTTCCCAGACTAGGCGTGGCCTGGGAATGTGGATGGTCCCATCAAGTCTTGATAATGAGCCTTGTTTAAATGTTTATGATAGGCTTGACTTTGGCATGTAATTAATGGGTTTGAGTCATTAATATTAATACATTATCAGAGTGGTTTAGGTTTTATGAATTGACTCCTTCACACTATTTCAAAAGTAGCATACCGAACTACTTCTTCCGTCCTAAAATAAATATTTAATTTATAAATGTACTGGTATAAAGTTTTAGGAAATCCCACTAACTACACTTTACAGCAATCACATATAATCTCCACCAACCAAACTCTTTCTTGATTGAATGAAATGCGAAGTGGACACTTATTTTGTAAGATCCCAAAATAACAACATAAACATTTATTTTGAGACAGAGGAAGTAGTATTTTTAAAGTTCATTCAAAACCAAAAGTGCTAAACCTCCAAAACAAATACTCCCTCCGTTTTAAAATTATTGTCCTCTTTTGACTTTTTAGGTATTTCTTTCTCAACTTTGACTATAAATATTTTTATTTGTGTTATACAATTTTTGATAAAAATTATACCAATGAAAATACATTTAAAAACTCAATCCGTTCATATATTTTGTATCAAGTATTATGTAACTATTTTATAATGCACAAAGGCCTACTATTAATAGAAATACTTAAAATTAAGCAATACAAGTTATAAAGCTAAAAGTACAAGTAATTAAAACACATTTTCTAACATTTACAAGTTCTTAAGCTCAAAGTACAACTAATTAAAATAGAAATACTAACATTAAATACAATAAATAAATCATTATGTACATTAAATACAATTAATTAACGGGTCAATAAATATAATTAATGCAGTTATTAAATAATTAAAACACCCCTTACATAAGAAATACAAATTATCAAGCATATTGTACAACCAACTTAAACACAATTCTTGCATTAAATGTCACTAATACAAATAATAAAGCACATGATACAAATATTCAAGCCCGAACGGGCAGCGGGCCAAATGGGCTCGAGCCCGAACGGGCACGGGCCAAACGGGCTCGAGCCCGAACGGGCATGGGCCAAACGGGCTCGAGCACGAACGAACACGAGCCAACGGGCTCAAGCCCGAACGGGCACGAGCTAAACGAAATTCTTGATATCCGTAAATGTATTGTAAAAAAAAACATAATAAACTAAAATACATGATTCACCAGAAAATTTTATTTCAGGGTACCCGCCGCCGCAACGCGCGGGTACCCTGCTAGTGTAATATAAACAAAAATACTTAAGGTCAAAGTTGAAAAATAAAGATCGAAAAAGTCAAAAGGAGACAATAATTTTAGAACAGAGGGAGTACTTCCATAAGAAACCAATTTTTAATATTAAAAAAAAAAGTTAATTTCATATATACCCAACTTAAATACGAAGAATTTCATACAGTAATTTTTTACCACATGCTTTAAAGACATTATATTTGTACATTATAAACTTGTGTTTTGAAGAATATGGTATTTTAATTTTTAGTTAGGTAAATATGTACTCCGTAATTATTTTTTTTTTAAAAAAAAGAGAGAGATTCTATTTTCAGTTCAAAAAGTATTATGTGGGGGAATGTGAATAAGGCGGCAAATCAAAAAAATCAAAGTCAAAACTCCACCAAATTCTACTTTTTCATTTAAAAAAACAAAAAGATCAACAACCCATTTCATTCACCAGTCGTTGCAGTTGCTTTTGGTCCTCCAGTCTTCCTGTCAATCTTCCATCATTTCAAATTATCATCACTTTCATTCTTCTTTGACCAAATATCAACAACCCATTCATTGTTAACAGTTTATAACCATTAATGTTTACTACTACTTTTTTTTTTCATTAGCATATTTTGGCGTCAATTTTCTCTTGAAGAAGAAGATATTTAATCATCAGTTAATTGTATGTTTTTTTCAATCTTTTTATTATTATTTTTTAGTATAACTTTGTTTGATTTTGTGACTTGAAATATTTGATTTACTAAATAAGGGGGTGTTTGAGAGTGTTTGTTATAAACTGAGTATTATTGTGTTCTTGTTTATGGGATTGCTTATATAATGGATTATTTGCTTGTTTTTTTTTAAAAAAGATAAGCAGTTTTAGTGTTTGGAAAAAGCTGACCCTGAAATAAGCACTAAATAATAAGTTGGTTAATATTTGCTCATTTTTCGAGCATATAAGCACTTAAACGCAATAAGAAAATTGATATAGTTAAATAAGCAATAACAAACACCCTTTTATATTGGTAAATGGACGACGTTTTCCCCCGGGAAGGGCGAGTCTTTTGACTTAAATATGTGCGGCCCAACCAAGGTATTCCGTGTCTGTTTTCGAACCCTTTTCCTGGCCACCCCCAAGATGTTTTACCTAGTGAGGTTTGAACATGAGGACATCAAGATGTTTACCTGAGATCTCTTGCGAGGACATCAGGACGGGCTAACCACTATTCCACCTTGGTGGTGGTTACAATGATCCTATAAATAGGATTTTTTGGCAATCCCAAACATCCCATTAGGTTGAACATAGTTTTTGGAGTTTTGGACTGTTTGTATGCCCATTAAAGTGGCGATAATAGTATTCTTTTTTACTGTTTTCTGTAATAATAATGAGACATGGGGTTGTTTGGATGTGTGATTCGAAAGTAGTTAACTAGTTATTTGATTAGTATGACAAAGGTCCATAATAAGTGTTTAGTGTTTGGATACTTCATTTCTCGTCAACAAAACTGGTATAAGGGATTTTTCACTCACTTCGACTACTTTACTGTTAGTTTCTTACATTAGCAGAGTCTGCCAAACATCAAAACTGATTATTTAATTGTTGTAACGCACATCCTTGGGTTACTTTATCTGTATAATCGACATTGAGCTGATTTTTATTTTGGCTATTTAAAATCATATAACCATTGTTTAAGCGCACATCCAAACACCCTTTTAGACGAAAATTGCAGCATGAAAATTGAGTATTGTGATAAGTACGAAGATACCATATACTGTCCTAATTCTTAATATATGATTCTAATTACTAAATGTGCGTTAAATTAACGATGCGTTTTACTAAATATTGCTTATTTACTAGTTTGTTTTGCTACATTTTTCAGGTTCAGTTTTGAAAAGCAATTTTTATAAGCCTAAGTTGGATGTGCCATACTTAATTTGTTCAAGTTTCCACCAGAACGACGATGAGTGACATTCCAATAATAACTACTTGTCTCTTGATACTTACATATATCACCTTTAGTTATGCTGTCCAAAGCGATATCAACTGCCTTAGAGCCTTTAAAGATTCAGTTGAAGATCCAGAAAACGTCTTATCCACATGGGTTTTTAACAACAATACTGAAGGATTCATATGTAAATTTACCGGCATTGAATGTTGGCATCCCGATGAAAACAAAGTCTTAAATATCCACCTATCTGACATGGGACTGAAAGGCGAGTTACCTTTAGCACTCGAGAATTGTACCTCAATGACAGGCTTAGATCTTTCTAATAACCGCTTATCTGGAACTCTTCCCACCAACATAACAAAGATTTTAGGGTTACTTACAACTCTTGATCTTTCCTCAAACAGTTTCTCGGGACAAATACCCACCACATTTGCAAATTGTTCTTACCTTAATGTTCTCAAACTTGATAACAACCAGTTTTCGGGCCAGATTCCTTTAGAGTTAGGTGGATTAAATCGTATTAAGGAGTTTAGTGTTGTTAATAATCAATTAACGGGTCAAGTGCCGTTTTTTCAAAATAATAGTATTGGGCGTGAGAGTTATGCTGGTAATGTGGGGTTGTGTGGGGGGCCGTTATCTCCTTGTCAAGGACAAGTCAAGAAAACCCATTCTGATGTCATTATTGGGGCGGCTGTTGGTGGAGTAGCTCTTGCTGTGTTATTTGTGTGTATTGGAATGAGGTTCTTTATGCGTAATACTGTTTTGAGGAGGAAAGATGATGATCTTGAAGGAAATAAATGGGCCAAGAGTATTAAAGGAGCTAAGACCATCAAGGTAAGACGATTTAAGCCCTTTTCATCTTTTTTTTTTTTTTTTTTTTTTTTTTTTTTTTTTTTTTTTAATTGAGAATTTTACTTGCTTTTTGATGTTTGTCGTTACAAAATAGGCGGGTTAGGTAATGGGTCAAATCAGATCATCCAAACGGTTGGATCAAACACAAACACTTTTACGCCTTATTTTTTTTTATTATTAATTACAAGCGATTATGTTTTAATTATAGTCTAATAACCTATTGTATTACATTAATAAATTAGTTTATTTAAGTCAATTAGTTTGCAACGTTTAAGTGTTTGACGTTGACCCAATTGACCCGTTTTCCACTATTGAGAATGTAACCCAAATTAGGCCCATTTACCTATAAATGGGTTAAAACTGAGAACTCTATTTGGAGCATAATTGGAACCCTTTTGATGTTCTTGCAGCTTTCCATGTTTGAAAATCCGGTTTCTAAGATGCGACTGAGTGACCTCATGAAAGCTACCAACAGTTTTAGCAAAGAGAACATAATCGGGTCAGGAAGAACAGGGTGTTTATACAAAGCAGTACTCGCAGATGGGAACTCGCTTATGATAAAAAGATTACAAGACACTCAACATTCCGAAAAAGAATTCGCATCTGAAATGGCTACACTTGGTAAAATGAAACACCGAAACTTAGTCCCACTTTTAGGGTTTTGTGTAACCAAAACAGAACGACTATTAGTCTACAGATACATGGCAAATGGGACTCTTCACGACAAACTGCACCCAATAGTTGATAACCCAAGCCACCTTGACTGGCCTTCACGGCTAAGAATCGCGATCGGTGCAGCCAAAGGGCTCGCCTGGCTCCATCATAACTGCAACCCACGTATACTTCATAGAAATATAAGTTCAAAATGCATTCTACTAGATGAAAACTTTGATCCCAGAATATCTGATTTTGGGCTCGCGAGGCTCATGAATCCAGTCGATACCCATTTAAGTACTTTTGTAAACGGTGACTTTGGTGACTTGGGATATGTGGCACCGGAATACGCAAGCACACTTGTGGCTACACCAAAAGGGGATGTTTATAGCTTCGGTGTGGTGCTTCTAGAGCTGGTAACGGGTGAAAGACCGACCCATGTGTCTAAAGCTCCCAAATCGTTTAAAGGGAGTTTAGCCGAATGGGTGATTGTGTTATCTGCTGAATCAAGACTTCATGATACGATTGATGACTCACTGGTTGATAAAAGATACAATAGTGAGGTTTATCAGTTTCTGAAAGTGGCGTGTAGATGTGTGGACCTGGTTCATAAAGACAGGCCGACTATGTTTGAAGTTTATCACTTGCTACGTGCCATTGGTGAGCATTGCCGTTTCTCGAATGAGGATGACGTCTTGATGATGTCGAGTACTGATAATGGTGACGCGGGTCAGATAGAGCTTATTGTTGCCCGTGACGGGTTGGAGAAGTATTGAAGAAAGTGTGTTTTCTCATTTGTGTGTAATTATTATTATTTTTTTTCTTTGCCATTTTGGTGGTATGAAACTATGAATAACTGTTGTATATGTTTACTGATTAATTATTTTTGCTTTGAGTTTGACTTTTGTATCGAAAGTCTAGTCTTGCAACATTTTAGCTAGACTGACATCTCTGTTGGTTGATCACATATAGTTTTCCCCCCTCTTATGCCAAAAATTCTTCGATTGAATTTTCAAACACATTGCTCGTTAGTTTCTTTCTTCATACTTCGTCGTTTATCACACAATTACTTCTTAACTCTTATTCTTTAGCAAACTTACACATGATTGATCATTGAAGCAATATGTAATTTAATTTTTTTTAGAAAGACAAATATTCACACACCTAAATCACCTGAATACCTCACACATGTCTCAATTGATACTTGAACCCACAACCTTTTGATTGACAAGTCACTCACATACAACTATGTTAAAGCCCTTTGGTATATGGAATATATGTTGAAGTTTGGTGATAGACAGTTCGCTAATTTATAATGCTCCTAAGAAAAGAATATTAGTGAGTACTCGCTGATTTAAAATCCTTCTAAGAAAAGAATAATGTGAGTACTCGCTACTTCAAGAAAAGAATAATATAGATTTCCCTTTTTACAAGCAAGAACCGCTCTTTATTTTGAATTATTAGTGACTTGGTTCATCATATAGATCCTTTAATTTTACCAAAAATTATTTGATTAAATTTTCTAAAAAATTGCTAGTTTCTTTCTTCATACTTAATCATTTATCACTAAATTGCAAAAAGAAAGAAATTAGAATGGCAGAGGCAATTGTTTCATCCACGGTTAGTAAAAGTAGTGGACTTGTTGTTTGGTAAAGTTATAAAGGAGATTAGGAGATTAATTACATACGTAGCTGCACCAAAATGTTGAAAAGTTCAAGGCTGAAGTTGAAAGGGTTTTTAGACAAATATGTTACTGAACTTTGCGAATTTGTTCACCTAAGTTACCAAAGTATTTTTTTGTTCAAACGGGTTACTGGACCTTCTTTACCGGGCAAATAAGGGATGGAACGTTTTTTTAACCTGTTGTAGTCGGTTGTATCCACGCTGGCAGCTAAAATGGGTTTATTTATTTTATTAATGATTTTTATAATATATCAATCCCATACTTAAAATAATCACAAACCCCAATTTGCCTCTTAGTTTCACACACACACTGTTACTAAATCACTAAATCGTGGTCCACCAAATCTTTAAATTTGCTATCTAAATCAAGATTTTATCTGCTTCCTGGTAAAGATTTGGATAGTGGCTTAAAGTCTTTAAAGTGTGATGCTGAGTTAAATGAATGTTTTGAATGTGGTAAACAAAATGGCTCTATTTTGGACATTTATATGTCAAGTTCTGTGTTTGAGTTAAATGAGTCAACTAGTCAAAAAGATGGTAGTGATAACGAACTAGAGGATGATGACTATAATTTTATGATTATTATAGTTCAGAAGAAGAAAGTGATACAGCCTCTATTGATCATTTGTCTGATGGTGAGGAAGAGATATTTGGTATTAGGACTGAAAGGGCAGCCCCTAAACCTAGGCAGAAAGCAAAAAAAATGTTTGATGAAATGCTTGATTGATGATTTGGGTATAGATGCTGGTGCAGGTCTTACTATCATTTCAGATCAACATAAGGTACATTGTTTATTTATTTACTATAATTTCAGTTCAGCCTTGATTGATAATTGATGACTTGTTTATTTCAGGGACTCATAGAAGCTGCTAAAGAAATAATGCCTTTAGCAGAACACAGACAATGTGCAAGGCACATTTATGCCAACTTCAGAAAGAAATATAATGGTGTTTTGTACAGGAACCTGTTTTGGAAAGCAGCTAAGGCAACTTACCCAGCAAAATTTGAAAAAGTAATGACTGAGATGAAGAATGTTAGCAGTGAAGCACACAAGCATTTGATGGAAAGGAAACCAGAAAGCTGGAGTAGGGCTTTCTTCAGTACTGATAAAGCATGTGATGCTGTTGAGAATGGGATTAGTGAATGCTTCAACGCACTAATAGTGGAAGCAACAAGGAAACCTATAATTAACATGCTTGAAGATATAAGGTTGATGGTTATGGAAAGAATGCAAAAGATGAGGGAAAAAACATGTGAAATGGAATGATGGTATTTGTCCTAACATCATGAAGAAGTTTGAAATTATCAAGGATATGCACAGGTATGTTCATACACTTATAACTGTTTTATAATTGATATATACAATTAACTTAATTATTTTGTAAATGTAGGAAATGGAAAGTGATACCAAGTGGTGAAAGTAAGTTTGAAGTCAGAAATGGTTATGAGGGGTTTAGAGTAGATGAAAGGTTGAACACTTGTAGTTGTAGGGCTTGGCAGTTGTTAGGTATTCCATGTGAACATAGGTGTGCAACAATTTATTTTCTTCATAAGAATCCAGAAGATTATATTTCACATTGGTATGGTAAGCAAATGTTTGTGGCCGCATATACGCCTTACATTGAGGGAATGAATGGCATGGATCAATGGCCATCCACAGAGTATCAAAAACCATTGCCTCCTATTGTTTAAAAGGATGCCTGGAAGACCACCCCATAAAAGAAAGAGGGATGCAAGTGAAAATGATGGGAATAGAACTAGGTTGGGTAGAAAAGGTCAAATATGTCATTGTAAAATATGTGGAAAAGAAGGACATAATGTAAGGGGTTGTCCAACAAAGAAGCAAGATGATGGGAAAGCTAGTGGTTCTACAAGGGCTGTTAAGACTGCTGGTGCATGTGGTTATGCAAGGGGTGGTAAAACAGCTGCTGGTGCAAGTGGTTCGGCAAGGGGTGGTAAAAAAGCTGGTGCAAGTGGTTCTGCTGGTGTTAGGACTAGAGGTGGTGTTAGGATTAGAGGTATTAAACCAAATGATTTGTTGGGTGTTGATCATATGCCTGATGAGATTCCAGTCACTAACACACAACCGATGGCATCACAAGAACCAGTTATTGAATAGTTTTTAGGTTCTTTTGAAATGGCAAGCCATCTATTAGGCACTTTTGTATATCTGCCATTTTTAACCAAGCCAAATGTTTTGCACTTTTGTATATCTGCCATTTAAAATGGCAAGCCAACTGTATTTGCCCCTTTGTATATCTAGCATATATGGGCAGTTAACTTAACTTTATGGATGATTAATTGTCTTAACTAATGAATGTCAATTTCTTGCATTGGTCTTTTGATAATTTCAGTTTCCTGTTTTTGCATTTAAGTTGTTGATTGAATGAAAAAATGGAGAGGGGAGGCAAGAAATTAAACTCTAGATGAAAGGGAGAGTGTGTGTTTGTGTTTAGGTTAGGCTGTAAATAAATAAAAAGAGATGTGGCTGAGGTGGAAGATTGGGGGCCCACAAATGCTGATGTGGATAAGGCTAACACCCAAGCTCCCGGTTACCAGTAAGTGGGGTAATGGGTATGAACAAGTTTCCTAAGTTGAGTAACTTGAATAGCAAACCTGTATACTTCAGTAACCCGTTTGAACAAAAAAAATACTTTGGTAACTTAGGCGAACAAATTTGAAAAGTTCAGTAACCTATCTGTCTAATAACCCAAGTTGAAAAGCTCAAAGATATTAGGGGGAAGGTTCAACAGCAAATAGAAATAGCCAACAACAAAGGATATAATCTCATAACTGGTGTGGAAGAGAGGGTGAAAAAGGCGGATACTGAAATATCAAAGGCGGAAGAGTTTCTTAAAGAAGAAGCTAATGCCAAGAAGACGTGCTTTAAAATAGGATTGTGTGGTAATTCGCACACCCTTTACCATTACGGTAAGATGGCAACAAAGATGTCTCCTCATCTTCTCCATCACCTAGAAGGTGGCAAGGGTTATGAAACTTGTGTCTCTGTATATACTCCTGCACCTGGACCACTAGAAGTCTACCAAAACAAGAATCTTGATGATATTGTTACCCAAAACTCATCTTTGGGGGATATCATCACAACTATTGAAGACGAAAGCAAACAAATCATTGGAATCTATGGCATAGGAGGTGTGGGAAAGACGACACTAGCCATGGAAGTTAGTGCAAGAGTAAAACATTTATTTGCTGCGGTTGCATTTACAACTGTTTCCCAAACTGTAAGTTTTGAAAAGATTCAGAAAGATATTGGGGACGCAACAAAGAGAATAATGAAAGGGCAAAAGATTCTTATCATACTAGATGATGTTTGGGAGATGGTGGATCTGGAAAAATTGTTCAATTCATGTGGGACTAATCACATGAATTGCAAGATTTTGTTGACATCTAGAAATGAAAATGTGTGTGCGAAAATGAATGCTGATCATAGGATATGTGTAAATGCATTGCCAAAAAACGAAGCTTGGATTCTTTTTAAATGTATGGCTGGTGTACGAGTGGAGACAGACGCCAATCTGAAAAGAGTTGCAATGAAGGTTGCTGAAGAATGTGGTGAATTGCCACGGTTCCTTAATGCAGTAGGAAATGCTTTGAAACATAAAAGCTGTTAGGTCACCATAATAGTAGAACACAAGTAAAGATATGAGAGAAATGAGAGTAAGAGATAAATAGATGGTCGATTATTTCATAAGAGTAGCAAAGGTTTAGTAGCATATATGAATAACCAACACTCATAAGTGTAAGAGTACATGAGTATTTATAGGAGTGGAAGGCTAGGGCAACACCCCTAGTCCCTTCCATCCACACGTTCAACATAAGCTAAGGCCCATAGGCTTGCTACATGGACCATAATCTATATTTAACATACAAGCCTACTAAGAATAGCAACCTATTACACAAATTAAATGACCGACACTTGATATTACTAAAACGTATTCCCAACAATCTCCCCCTAAGGGTTGGTCATCAAAGGTTGCTTGACGTCTTCTTTGCTTCTTTGGCTTTGACGTCTCTTCAATCTTTGTTCTTTGTTCTTATTCTTTATGATATGGTAAGGTGGTGATCTGCCTTTCATTAGGGGTGCAAACGAGCCGAGCTATTCGCGAGCTACTCGAGCTCGACCCGATAAAAAGCTCAAAACGAGCCGAGTTTTGTCGAGCTCGAGCCGAGCTCGAGCCTGAAAATCAACTCGTTTACTTATCGAGCCCGAGCTCGAGCTTCGCTTGTGAAGATCGAGTAGGCTCGTCGAGCCTTATCGAGCCGAGCCCATTTGGCCCAATAACCAAGCTTTGCATAAGTTTGGTGTAAGCCCAAGATAACTTATATTTCCCTAACCCTAAAAACACTAATATAAAAGCTATCCTAATTCTTGGCCGCACACTTTAGCCCTTAATTCCTATCACACTCAGTCACAAGAAAAAAATCATTCTCACCCACATACGTAGATCTAAACAAAATGTGTCCCTTTCTTTCACTTGATAACCAAAGATCAAGACAAAAATCCTTTCTTGCTTCTTTATCCCAACGAAAAAAATATTACTCTTATATGTTTCTTGTTGTTCGAAACTGGACTCACAAAACCCAGGTAGGTTTATTATGTTATTGTTGGTTTACTTAACGAAAGAAAGAAAGAAATGAAACATATTTGTTTTGTTTTTTCTTTTTAAGTTTCGGATATCAAAAGAAGTTTTAGCTTCGAAAGAGGTCTATGATGAGTTGTGTTTAAGTCTTTAAATATTTTAAAAGAATTGTTGTAATCACTTGAAACACAAACTGAGATCTATGATGTTTTTTGTTTGTAGTTTAGATTTAGATGTGAGTTAGGGAGTGACTATGAAAAACATCTATGAAGTTTTGAAACACAAACTGAGATCTATGATGTTTTTTGTTTGTAGTTTAGATTCAGATTGAAAAAGTCCTTTCCTCGAAAAACCTGAAAATTTAAGTAGATAAAGCGAGCTCGAGCCGAGCTTTGGCTCGTGAAAAACATCTTTTTTATTTACTCGAGCCTTATCGAGCCGAGCTCGAGCTTTGTGAAAAGTTAACGAGCCGAGCTCGAGCACAAAAATAAAGGCTCGGATCGAGCCGAGCTCGAGCTCGAGCTTGTTAAAAAACTGACGAGCCGAGCTCGAGTATAGTAAAGCTCGGGCTCGGCTCGGCTCGTTTGCACCCCTACCTTTCATCAACGTCTTAGCCTTTGGTGTCTTTACGCCTTTCCAACATGCTCATACTTCTTTTGAATTTGAATCTTCATACTTAAGTAGCTCTCAATTCATTTGCTTTGATCTTCATCTTTAAACTTTGTAGACTATTTTCCATGATATAGAGAACTTTCTTTGTGATGTTCGAATGAGCATGTGGAAACTGATGTATTGTTGATGATGGTAATGGTGGTAATAGAACTCCCGGTCTCCATGTGTACCTGCATGAAAACAGTTAGCAATAAAGCATCCAACACTTACAAGTTCGGAATTTGAGATCATTAACAGCATAGTGTGAAAACTTTCTCTAATCCTTACCAAGGCTGTTCCTAAATCAGATACCCTCAAGAGGGCTTACACAGATATACCGAAGTATATCAACGATTCAGGTGAGCCGCTGAAGTATACCGAAGTATCACTCCACGACTATAGACCGTTTGAAACCATCGCGAACACTAAGCGTAACCCACAAGGGATTACCGAAGTGACCTGCTGTCAGGGCTGTTTGATGTTGACTCTGGCAGGAATTTTCATTCAATTACTGAGAATTACATTTGTAAATCCTCTCATAAATGTTCTGGCAGATTGCTAAGATCTGCGTAGGACTCAAATATTTACAACTAGTGTTCTTATTGTTGAACAACAAGTGTAGAAATGTTTAAGTGTTCCTAAGAGATCTTTTGATGAATCTCGAGGCTCTAGACTCGATAAGTGCGTTTTGATTTTAGTAGTTGGAGACTGGAGCGGTGTCTCCTGTTTCTATATCAACACAACTCGTAGTGAGAGGTTGATAGATTATGCAGGGTTTCTTGTGAGAATGAAACAAGTCCTTTTGAGAGAACTTGAGTGGCTAGGAGGGGTTGTGCAGCGCGTCACTAGGTCCATGACGTCTTGTCTTCAATACCGGTATCATCTTAGTAATAACCAATAGCAGATGTATTGACCCGGTTTCTACCCTAAGTTTATTGGAGGGCTATTTATTTTCACCCTTTTCACAACTTTTCTTTTTAATTCTTCAACCCATTCTTTCTCCTTTCATCACTTTACTCCTTTTTTTCAATCATACCTAAGGACTTCTAATTCTAATATATTGGAATTGTCCTTGGATAGATCCCTCCGGCTCTGGCGGATCGTAGGACATAATCCTAACCAAAATCACTTTATAACTCCATGATTATCTTAGGTTCATTGATCACATGCCATAAAACCTTTTGTAAAAATCTCTCAAAGTGTTTATAATAATAAAACATATTTTGTTAACACTTCGAGAGTTTTGCATTTTCTGAAATACTCCCCCTTCACATGTGTTCATGTGTTTTTAAGATAAGTTTGCACATGTTGGGTAGAGTTCGCACTTTTGAATTGATTGATTTTCCATGAACATGTACGATTCGAGACACACTTACATTACTAGTTAGACTAGCTTGAAATTATTACCCGTCCTGGTCAAGTTCAAAGAGAATCTCTCGAGACGGTACACTCTACTTAGATAAGTCCTAAAAACATAATGGCTTTCGTATAATTCAGTACGAAACCCGGACTTAAATGATGAATTATGATTATTTCAGATCAGGACACGTTCGTTCAAAGATGAAATCATTTTCAAAAGTTCGAGTATAAACAAACAAAAATATTTCAAACAAAAACTCGTTTCTCAAACAAAAGTCTTAAGCACATTTTCAAGATTTTTCAAAAGATTTCTCAAAATCTTTTACATTAGTGCTCAAGATAACTCCATCCAAACCCTTAATTGATTTTTAAATTTCTGTATGAAATTTGTTTTTTCATTAAGGGGGAGTATAAAAATCAAAATCAAAATGTTCCGATTTTATGCAAAAACAAATCCGTCTATATCTCCAAAAGCCTTTCTCTTAATCAATAGATATCAAAAATATCACGATATGCTATTTTTGAGGGGGAGAAGATGTGATCAAAATGTGATAAAATGTTTAAAGATCGTGGTTGAATCTCAAATGAGCTCGACTCAGATATAACCAACGAATTGACAAAGCTTAAATGTCAGTAATCGAAAAGACTTGTCCTGGACGGGTAATAATTTCAAGCTGGTCTAACCATTGATGTAAGTGTGTCTCGAATAGGGTTAAGATGTGTCAATATACCCGAATAACTAGGGTATCATTTGCTTGGGCTGAAATTTCAAAACTGAGTCAATAATAATTGGCCGTTTGTTGGGGTTTTGTTTGTTGGATTTGATGTGGGCTTTCAAGATACGTGTATGATTGGTGGCTTGGACCAGAAATTTCATTCTCTTCATTTTAGGCTGATAAGTGGACTCCAAAAATTGGACTGCTGAATATTGGTTAAACAAAACATGTTATCCAAAATTTCTTGAGTACACATATGTTTGATAATATGGCACAAGAGGTGGTATTTTGGTTATTACAAATTTTCACGGGGATACATTTTTAACAAGGTCAGGAAAAACCGTTATCAAATTCATTAAACCGTCAAAAAGGCTAGTTTTGGGCATTTAACCGCATGATGTGACCACGGCGTTAATACATTATTACTTATTTGAGGTTGAAGTGGAATATCACGAGTGCATGTACTTAGTAACTGAAGATATCGGGGTTGGTTGGATGAAGATTCTTCGAGATCCTTGTTCGAGCTTTTAATCGTTAGAATGATTACGACTTGATTTGTCTAGTTATACCTGATGTAAGGAGTTACATTGTTGTGCTCACAGTGTATAGCTATCACTTTAAATGAGTTACGTTGTAGTGCTCAAGTGTCACAAAAAGCCGTGGATAATTCGAGAGAAGTTCATATACAATTCAGGATGGTTGGATGGGTATATGATTCTACCTTTATTGAATTTCTCAGTATTGGTTCTTAGTCAGACAATAGTGCAAGTTTAAGTCACAAGTTCGGGCACCTATACGCTCTCCTCAACTCAGTTAAAACTCACCTTCATCTAACAGATCTGTTACAACCAACCTTGTCTCCATCAAGCCATCAACACATCTTGAAGCTGCTACTCATTCACAACAAATAACAACCGCAATTTTTTATTTATTTATTTATTTATTTTTTATTTTTTTATACGATTGATATGACACTCGGGTAAGTTGTGATGATTTTTTTTTGTGGTTTTCTTTTAATTGAAACACAGAAACGAGTATAACACACTTGTTATAACTCTTTCTTTTATATTCAAATATTAAAAAAAAAAACAAACTTTACTTCGAAAGAAATCGATGATGGTGTTATTCTTTTCGTGTTATGATTTGTTAAGGTCAATGGAATAATTGTGTGGGAAACTAGAAGGGGGGGGGGGTTGAATAGTTTTACCGGTTTTTAAGTTCTTTTAAAAACTTCTTAAAAACTTTGCTATTGGAAACTTTGATTCGAACCTTATGTGTAATCAATCAACACCAATATGAACTACACACTAAACTAACTAATACTAAGTAATGAAAGTAAAGAGTAGAGTTGGAAAGATCAAACCGGGACAAAGGATTTATAGTGGTTCGGCTACGAAGCTCTTCTTCGCCCTACTCCACTCCCCGAGTACCACACTCGAGAGTTTCAAGCACTATGTCAACAACCTCCCTTCAGGCGGAGAAAACCGTACACGTCGCTTATCCTATTACCGACACTAAGCTAGATGTCGAGTGCTAATCTTAGCTAGCACCAATCTACCAAGGTCCACTTGACCAATCACTCAAGCCCAATGGCTTCAAGAGATCACCAAGATCTCAACACGATCACAATGATCAACTCTCACTTCACTCAACCTATTCTATCTACTCTTGATCCTTTGATCAATCACACAAGCCCAATGGCTTCAAGAGATCTTCACTATCTCTTAAGATCACAATGATCTTGACTCACTCTCTCACAAAAGAAAAATAATCTTGATGTATGCTATGATACAACAAGGATGTAACAAATGTTACAATAAACCTAACAACTATAACTCTTGTATCTTCTTGAATACTTTGAGTTCTTCTCTTGCTTGAAGAGGAATGATAACACTTTGTATCTTCTTGGATACTTTGTGTTCTTCTCTTGCTATTGAAGAGGAATGAAGAAGATCACTTGATGGGATGATAGGATCACTCTTGAACAAAAGAAAAACTAATCTAAATGATCAAAGAAAGAAAATGTGAAGAGAGTATTGAACTCAGAAAGTTCTGTGTGAAAAAGGATGCCCAAAAACTATGAATAGGGCTGGTATTTATAGGCAAGGAAAATCTGCCCGTTACAGGTGGACGGCTCCACTAAATCACCCACGGCTCCACTAAATTTAGTGGAACCGTGGAGCCGTCCCAGACAAAGACGCTCCAATTTTTGTCTTTTCTGGTGAAAACTTATTTGGGGAAGTTTGGAGCTGATTTTGGGGGGAAAAATAGCTGTTATGTATTTTAAACTTATTTTTTCATTAAAACATTTCTTAATTATTCAAAAATAATTTGTAATGTATATTTTTGAAAAAAATGTTTTGTCACATTAAAATGTGAAGTCTTAAAACACAAATTCACTTCTTTGATCATTAGTCAAGTTGTAAATTTGTTCTAGAGTGATTTGCGTAGAAACAGGATCTTCCGATTAAAAATTTGTTTACGTTAATTTTAACGTAACATGATTTCACATTTTGTCATCCTCAAAACGTGAAGTAATAGAAAGATAGAAATAACGTTTTTAGAACATTATTTGCATCAATAGAATAATTGTGCCATACGAAAAGAAGGACTGAGATCTTGATTTAATTTTACTCTTAAAGTACGAGATGTAGAAGATATGTGAGTCTTGGGGAGTGAACGGCGAGGGTTTAATGGTTTTGTCTAGTGTAGGATTTGTTTTGGTTTTAGACTTTGTCGTTCAAGATCTATGATGTGTTTATTGGTATAGATCTAAAAGATCTTTGATATCTCATGCGAGATACGATTTACCACATGACTGAGATCATTTATGTTTGTTACCATTTATGTCTGAGTCTTGATCTTTGATGTGATAATCTTCTCGTCTAATGATCTTTGAAGGTTTATAGTTGTACCACACGAAGAAGAAAACTGAGATCTTGTGTCTTGTTTTACCATGGTATATTAGTTACCACACTGACTCGAATCTTGTTGAGGACCGGATAGGATGGAGATCAGTGATGCATTATTGTTCAAGCTTTTGATATCTATTAAAGTTTACGTATAGCTTGAACGGATATGAGATCTGGTTCAAATTTGGTGTTTGTTCTAGTGGTTTGGTTATGGTATTTGGTCTTAATATGTTCTTGTCTCGTCTTTTTCTTTTCATTTAAAACATTTAGACTGATGATGTATTGTAAACTGAAGTCACAAATGAGATGGTATATGGTTGTGGTCAATAGTCTTCATTTCTGCTTCATCTTCTTTTCTTTTACCACAAGTTCGATGACTTGTTTATACAAACAAGTTCGATGACTTTGTAGTCCAACTTCGATGACATTGACTTTGTAAGTTCGACGAGTCTTGAAAGTTCGATGAGTCTTGAAAGTTCGTCTTAATGAGTTTGCCGCATAATTAAAAAAGACAAGTCATATTTGTTACCGGCAACCTATCAAGTGGGTAAAAATTTCCTAAGATTGCAAAACAAAAATAAAATAAATAAAAAGTTGGGCGCCTTAAATTTAGAAAAAAAGAATAATATCTTTAATTGAAACTGAACATAATATGGGTACCTTTTTATGCGATTTGCCATTTTTTAATGTACAAAACCTGTTACTAGTAATAATTTTAGTCAAAAATTTATAGTATTATTGAAATAATAGAGAATCTATGTAATTGTATATGAAATTAATTATTTAAAGAAAGAAAAAATAAAATAAATAAATAAACTTTAAAAAAAAAAAAAAAAAAAAGAGTTATGAATCAACCTAACTCATCTGGTTTGGTCTGCCCAAGAAAAACCTGTTTGACCCGACAAGTTAACCCACCTGCCATTTTGCACCCTGTAATAAAATACAAGAGTAAAGATCATAAATCGTCCCTGTGGTTTACCGGGTCACTCGAAAATGGTCCATGTACTTTAAAATCCCCGGATCCAGTCCCTGTGGTTTACATCCCATACGGGTTTGGTCCCTTGACCGGGTTGTCCGTCAGTTGACCATTTTTGGAGGACTGAAATGACGAATATACCCTCATCTTCGTCCTCTCCATCTCCACCACCACCTCTCACCATCACCACCACCACCATCACCATCTCCACCACCTCCTCCTCCCTATATCAACAACAAATAATTTTTGTTTCTATAAATGAAATGAAAGAAAATGTAATTGAAAATGTTGCAACATTATGAAAGAAAAAATATCTCATTTCATTTATAGCAGAAACAACTATAATTTTTGCAAATTATGAAAGAAAAAACATACACAATTATAAGACAAGCTGGGCCTGAAAAACAGCTTTTATTCCTTCAAGAGCAACAATTACTGAATCACTTCCAATGCATCCAGGGACAGTGCTCCCTAAGTAATTACAGTATCAAGTAATCAATTACTTACAAACTTCTGCAAGGAAAGTGGGAGTCTTTTGCCTGTAGGAATCTGGGGTGATACTAACTCATATCTTAGTTAGGATTCTGTGTTTTAGGGAATTAGGGGTGTTTGGGATTGCTTATTTTTCCAGCTTATGCTTATTTTTAAGATGTTTGGAAAGACTTTTCAATAAGCACCAATAAAATTAGGTATCTCAGCTTAATATGAACAAATAAGTAGTTGAATCTCAATCCAGACAACAAACTCATCAATATCTATACTCACAAACCACATTCAAGTAATAAACACCATTTCATCAACATCTTTACTCACAAACCATTATTAACAACTCTAATAATTTTAAAAAGAGTCATTTATCTTAAATTGTTGCTCCTCTTCTACCTCTACTTCATTGACATCGGCGGGCTTGGGTTTAGGCTTCTTGCTAGTGGACTGCTGAACCATACATATGACCCCACCAAACATACAAATCAAAAGCCCAATGTTCCAATAAACGACGAGTGTTTATCCCAAACCATCAAATTAATCACCACCAGTAACAACTTGTTCACTATCCCGAGCACAGTGAAACCAGTAGCAGATATAGCCTTACGACAAGAGAATCCAAAGAAAGAAATCGCGAGACCAAACAAACACGATAACCCAACTGGCAAAATCACCTCGAAAGAATACCAATCAGTCTCATCAATAATTTCGTGTTTTATCTTCTTAAGATTTAGTCCAAGAGTCATCCGATTTGACTGAGTGTGTTTCAATGTAGTCTGGATCTGATGGTACACCGAACAGTGGGGTCCACCATTTGTTGTTGTTGTTGTTGGTAGTTGATGGTGGTTTGATGTGACGGTTTGTTATAGTGGTTTGGGTGAAGTAAGGGGAGAGTGATGATGCCATTTGAATTTGGAAATTAGGAAATGAAATGAGATATTTTTGTTTCTGAAAGTTGTTAAACATGGAGATGGAGATGATATAATGTTTGTTAAAGGAAAAGACCAATATACCCTTTAAGTTAACGGTCAACTGAAGGACAACCCGGTCAAGGGACCAAACCCGTATGGGATGTAAACCACAGGGACTGGATCCGGGGATTTTAAAGTACAGAGACCATTTTCGAGTGACCCGGTAAACCACAGAGACGATTTATGATATTTACTCAAAATACAATGAAAAAAATTAGAGTAAACTACAAAAAATGTTCCTTAACTTCCCAAAAATGCAAATAATGGCCTCGAAAAAAAAAATCTGCAAATATTGTCCTTGAAGAGGTACTGTAGCTGTAAAAAATGTCCTTTTGCCTAACGCTCGTTAACTTTTCACGTTAGTGGCGTGTGAAATAACTATTTTACCCTCGCCTTTTGCAGGGAATTTTTTTGGACCGTGTGAAATGACTATTTACCCTCGCCTACTAGGGACATTTTTTGCAATTTGCTATTCATCTTATTTTTGACTTCCCATCACCACCACCCTCTACCACTACCACCACAATCACCACCACCCTCCACCACCCCTGGTCATTTTCAGGATCAATCTCTTCCAGTGGAGCATTCAATTGCTTTGTCCACTATTAAATCATTAAATCATTATTTATATATTGAAACAATATATCTAATCTAATGAAATGAAAGTAAGTGAAGTGGAAAGAGTAGTAACAAACTAACATTAACACGTGAAGCTTCTATGTCGGTAGCTACTGCTACTGTCGAAGAAGACTATATATATTAACAAACACAAAAAAGCAACCATTAGATTATAATCATTATAAATATATATATGTAAAAAAGAAAAAAAAAAAAGAAAAAAGAAAAAAGAAAGGGAATTGAGAAATGAACCATGTAACGAGGATGAACATGATGATGATGGTGTTGTTTGATGATATGTGAAGAAGAGCAGAGTCTTCGAATAGCAGCAGTAGCCTTTGACATGGTGATGATAGATTCTGTAAATTGGGAAAAGGGAGTGTTTGGATAATACAAATAGAATAGATATAGAGATTAGATCTTATGGCTGGTTGGTTTTTGAGGGTAGTGTGAAAGTGAGTGGGTTGGTGGGCAACGATCATGTATCCATTTCTTTACCTAACATTTAGAAAGCGATTGAATCTGGGTTTTAGTTGGATGATATTGTGTGATGGTTTTTTTTTGGATATGGGATTTTGTTTATCGTTTTTTGTGTGTGATAGAGGGTGGAGGGTGGTGGTGATGGTGGTGGTGGTGGTGGTGGTAGAGGGTGGTGGTGATGGGAAGTCAAAAAGAAGATGAATAGTAAATTGCAAAAAATGTCTCTAGCAGGCGAGCGTAAATAGTCATTTCACACAGTAAAATAGTTATTTCACACGCCACTAACGTGAAAAGTTAACGAGCGTTAGGCAAAAGGACATTTTTTGCAGCTACAGTACCTCTTCAAGGACAATATTTGCAGTTTTTTTTTGAGGAAATTATTTGCATTTTTGGCAAAGTTAAGGGACATTTTTTGCAGTTGACTCAAAAAATTATCTTTAACCCCGGAAACTAGAGAAGAAGTTGCATATTAATATGGGTAATGCCGTAATGGTTTTTAAATGCATCTAACTTGTCAATATTTGTGGTTCTGTGTATTTATCTTATTTATTTATTTATTTATTTTTCATTAAAACACAAAGCTCTCAAATTTCGACATTTGTGTGTATTTGTGACCATTTTGCCTTTACTTTTTTCAAATTACGAAGGGTAAAATGGTCATTTTACATGCACAAAAAAAAAATACACAATAGTCAAAATTTGAGAGCTTTGTGTAAAAAAAAATAAAAATAAAACTACAGAAAATAACAAAAAATAACAAGTTAAATGTATTTTGAAGTCATTAGCCCTATTAACATCTCAAGAGTCGTGGTTACTGTTTGGGTATTTCTAGTGCTTAAGCTCAAGGTACATTAAGTGGAAGAGTAGGTGACAATGTGACATCAATGATGAGATCCTTTACATTAAATATTATTTTTTACTAGATTCCGAGTGGTGCAACATCATCAACCACTTAATGATTTTGGTTTTGTGAGTCTTCTCTAATCCTCTTGGCTAGAGGTCCCAACAAACGGGTCATCTTTGTTGTGCGTCAGAACAGGAGTGATTGGGTTTCCTTTCCAGCCATCTACAGTCTTTTATTGTTTGGGTTTCCTTTCCAGCCATACTATACAAGAATACATTGTATTAACAACAAATTAATGTTATGATTGTATTAGATATTGATTAGTGTATTTGTCATGTTATCATATACTAGAGTTAACTGATTGATAAAGTCTTGTATTTCTTTCCAATTGTCAAAATCAGCATATGATCAAAGATTTTTTCTAGCAAACATCCAAAGCTATATGATGATGACCAATATTTATTTGGCTATTTCATCCTTGTCTTTTATTATTGTTTCAGTTGGGAGTCAGTAACAAACTAACAATCAATTCTTATATTTTATTATAGCTTTAATTAGTTCATTATTAGGACAGCATAATTACATAATTTACATTAACTGAAAATAACGTGTTTTATCGCCTTCTATAAAAAGTATCTAAATTATAGCCTAGATGCTGGGATTCACTAGGTTAAATACTCACTAAACCGTGATTTAAATGTTTATCGACCAAACACTCCAACACTTTCACGCTTTGAAAATGAGTTTACAAGCGAAACAGCCTCATGTTCTAGTCATCTCATACCCCGCTCAAGGCCATGTTAACCCAATGCTCCAATTCTGCAAACGTTTGGTCGCAAAAGGCATCAAGACAACATTTGCAACAACAAAGTTCTTCTCAAAAACCGTCCATATTGACCATAATACCCCCATTACCTTTGAAACATTCTCCGATGGGTATGATGACAACGGCCGTGATCAACTCGTGCCTCATGATGTTTACTTTCCAAAGCTTCAGGAAGAAGGCTCAAAGTCGTTATCCAATCTTGTAGAAAAACTAGATGGTGTCAAGGCCATTATATATGACGGGTTTTTGCCTTGGGCACTTGATGTTGCTAAACGGTTCAAGATTTTTGGAGTTATCTTTTTTACTCAAACTTGTGCAGTTAATAATATTTATTACCATGTTAATAGAAACCTTCTTAAGATCCCATTTTCTAATTCAGTAGTCTCCCTTCCTGGATTACCAAAACTTGAAAACTGGGAAACCCCTTCATTTGTGCACAGATTCGGCGAGCTTCCTGTTGTTGGTGAGCTAATTTTTAGCCAATTTACCGACATTGACCAAGCAGATTGGGTATTTTTCAACTCATTTTACAAGTTGGAGGAAGAGGTTTGCATTTTCTCTTACAGAAATTTACTACATGTAATAATGGGTTGAAACATGATCATGTCAAAACGGTTAAGTTCGGTGTCTGGTCATGTGAGGCTGCCACTAATAATTCTTCTTTGATTATTTTTTATGTAGGTGGTCAACTGGATGACGAAACTGTGGCGTGTGAAAACTATTGGCCCAACGCTACCATCAACGTACCTTGACAGGCAGTTGTTAGATGATAATGACTATGTGATCAATCTATTTAAACCAAGGAGTTTTGAGTGCATGAGCTGGCTTAACAATAAGCCAAAAGGATTTGTGGTTTACTTATCTTTTGGGAGCTTGATTAATCATGGGCCCAAGCAAATGAACGAAATGATATCTACTTTGACTGATGGTGGGTTCGCCTTTTTGTGGGTGATTAAGTCATCCGAAGAGGCCAATGTCCCAAAAGAGTTTGTTAATAGCGTGTTAAAGAAAGGATTAGTGGTGACATGGTGCCCCCAATTGGAAGTGTTGGGCCTGTTGGCTCATGAGTCGATAGGATGTTTTGTTACACACTGTGGGTATAATTCTACTCTTGAAGCAATTTGCTCGGGTGTACCGGTCGTGGGGATGCCTCAATGGTCAGATCAAAGCACAAATGCAAAATATGTTGAGGATGTTTGGGGTGTAGGGGTTCGGGCTAAGCCCGACGCTAATGGGATTGTGCGTAGACGAGTATTGGATTCATGCATAAGGGAAGTCATGGAAAGTGAGAAAAGTATTATGATTAAGAAGAATGTGATAAAATGGAGAGCTTTGGCAAAAGAAGCTATTGGAGAAGGTGGAACTCCTGATAAAAACATTGATGAATTTGTAGCAGAAGCTTGATTATCGTTTAATAAAACGTTTGATTGTTTGCTGTTAAAAAAAAAAAACAACTTAAGTTCTATGAATGCCACTCAGTAGTTCAGGCTTGGTGGTTTGAATCATTTAATTATGTATAATATTTGTCATCATAAAATAAAAATGATTTCTAGCAATTAATATCCTTGGTGGTTTGAATCATTTAATTATGTATAATATTTGTCATCATAAAATAAAAATGATTTCTAGCAATTAATATCCAATCGACTATATATCTTATGTTCTTGATTCCTAATAACAAACTATACAAACAGCCAAAGATGTCTGTTGATGTCAAATATTCGTTCGGCTATTACATCCTTGTCTTTTGTTATTTATTTCCTTTATATTTAAATGAGACAAAAATTTTATCTAATAAGGTACATAGAAAGCAATGTATTTGATCATCTGCCTAACAATCTTGAAATTAGCCCAAATGCCGTATAAACTTCAGACGGATTTAGTGGCTGAAATTACAATGTGAAATGCTTACAAAACTACAATTCCAATGTTTTTCCACCAATTGAGAAACGTTCAGACAAGAATTTAGCCTCACCAAACATTCAAACACGTTCACACTTTGAAAATGAGTTTACACACAAAACAGCCTCATGTTTTGGTCATCTCCTACCCCGCTCAAGGACATGTTAACCCATTGCTCCAATTCTGCAAACGTCTGGCCGCCAAGGGCATCAAAATAACATTTGCAACAACTAAGTCATTCTTGAAAACCGTCCATATAGACAATAATACGCTCATTTCTTTCGAAACATTCTCTGATGGTTTTGATAACAACACCCCTGGTCAATTTGTGCCACCAGATGTTCACTTTCCAAAACTTCATGAAGTAGGCTCTAAGTCCTTATCGGATCTTGTTACAAAACTAGACGGACTGAACGCCATTATTTATGACGGGTTTTTGCATTGGGCTCTAGATGTGGCTAAACGGTTTGGGATTGTTGGTGCTGCTTTTTTTACTCAAACTTGTGCTGTAAATAGTATCTATTACCATGTCAATAGAAACATTCTGAAGACCCCATTGTCAAATTCAGTGGTCTCACTTCCTGGATTACCAAAACTTGAAAACTGGGAAACCCCTTCATTTGTGCACAAATGCGACGTATTCCCTGTTGTGCGTGATGTAGTTTTTAGCCAATTTACGGACATTGATCAAGCAGACTGGGTATTTTTCAACTCGTTTTACAAGTTGGAGGAAGAGGTTTGCATTTTATTTTGATAAAATTTACTCAAGGGTAAAAATGGGATCATGGAACTGTTGATTCTTAGGTATGGGTTACTTTTTGTAAAAAAAAATATATATATATAGTAATTTGGTGGTGACTTTGGATCGTTTGGACCTGTTTCACTTGTTTATTGTCTAGATAGTTTTTTGTTTTAACTGTTGATAAGTGATAATTCAAAACCTATTCATAAGTATTAAAATCAAAATAATCATAATATATACTAATAGAAAGTGTTAACTGATGTTAACTTGTGTTTTTCTTCAATGAATATTCGTTTAGGTGGTTGATTGGATGATGAAACTATGGCGTGTCAGAACCATTGGCCCAACTCTTCCATCAGTGTACCTTGACAAGCAATTGCTAGATGATGAAGACTACATGATCAATCTCTTAAAGCCAAAGAGTATTGAATGCATGAACTGGCTAAAAAATAAGCCAAAAAGATCAGTCGTTTACTTATCATTTGGGAGCTTGATTCAGCCTGGACCTGAACAAATGGAAGAAATTACATGTAGTTTGACAAATGGTGAGTTCAGCTTCTTATGGGCAATGAAGTCATCTGAAGAGGCCAAAGTCCCAAAAGAGTTTCTTAATGGCGGGTCAAAGAAGGGGTTAGTGGTGACATGGTGCTCGCAATTGGAAGTTCTGGCTCATGAGTCAATAGGATGTTTTGTTACACATTGTGGGTTCAACTCAATTCTTGAAGCTCTTGGTCTGGGTGTGCCTATCGTGGCGATACCTCAATGGTCGGATCAAACTACCAATGCAAAGTATGTGGAGGATGTTTGGGGTGTAGGGGTTCGGGCTAAGCCCGATGCTAATGGGATTGTGAATCGACGAGTGTTGGATGCATGCATAAGGGAGGTCATGGAAGGAGAGAAAGGTAATGTCATCAAGAATAATGTAATAAAATGGAGGGATTCGGCCAAAGAAGCTATCGAGGAAGGTGGAAGTTCAGATAAGAACATTGATGAATTTGTAGCAGAACTGAAATTACAATAATTGTTTTAAAAAACATCTCATTGATGCTATTAGTGCTATGAATACAATATCCAAAGTTACAAATCTTGATAATGTGTCATTTGTTTATGCACCGGTAAAGTAGTGCAGAATTTAAAAAGAAAATGGAGGGATATATGCCTGGTTGAATGCACAAAATTGTTGATCAGAAAGAAGTCACGGAAAACTCTAATTGATAATTTGTGCTTTTCGATAGAAGAAAACAAAAAGATAACGAGAATTGATAATTTTATAGCCGGCCAAAAATTTTGGTATCATATAATTGAATTTATTTAGTGAGCAACATGTTGCACCTTTTTGTGGACCATTCCTTAAACAACTATTTGCAAATTTTATAATCCGTAATTGGTGTCTTCAATTATTGACCATCATATTCTTCTTAATTATATCGAAAACTACACTTTACTTTTTCCTTTAGTTACTTGATTCTTTCTTCATACTTAGTCATGTATTCCATTGTTTATTAACTTCCTTCTGATTTACTTTGACACATACCTGTCGAAAAATCAGAGGTGCCTGTAATGGCAGATGAAGCTGTTAACAGCGTGGTTGGAAAAGTACTAGACTTATTGTTTGGTGTGGCTAAACGGGAGATTGGTTATATATGGAATTCCAGAGAAAATGTCGAAAAGTTCAAAAATGAAGTTGAAAAGCTCAAAGTTTTGAGGGGGAGGGTTCAACAACTAATAGATGTAGCTGAGCATAATGGAGATACACTCTCATATGGTCTCCAAGATTGGATGGACAAAGTGGATGACGAAATACTCAAGGCCGAAAATTTTCTTGACCAAGAAGCCAATGCCAAGAAGACGTGCATCAATTGGAGCACCCTCTATCATTACGGTAAGATGGCAACACACAAGGTTCCCTCTTTTGTGGATCACATAGAAGGTGGAAAGAGTTTTGAAAGTTGTGTCTCTGTTCCTACTTCTAAACCAGGATTCTTAGAGTTCTATGAAAGGAAAGATTTCACAGGTATGAATACCCAAAAGTCAACTTTGAATAGTATTATTGAAGCTTTCAAAGATGAAAATATGCAAATCATTGGAATCTATGGCGCGGGAGGTGTAGGAAAAACTACATTAGCACACGAAGCAGCTGCAACAGTGAAGAATCTGTTTGATGATATGGTATATATAGTTGTTTCAGAAAACGTAGATGTAGAAAAGATTAAGGATATGGTTAACGTAGCAGCTAAGCGTGTACAAGAAAAAGATAAGATCCTGATTATCTTAGATGATGTGCGGAAGGAATTAAACCTCTCTGCATTGGGTATTCCTTGTGGGGCTGAGCACATGAATTGCAAGATTTTGTTGACTTCCAGAAGCAAAAATGTATGCGAAGCAATGAATACTCATAGGAATATTTGTGTAAAATCTTTGCCAGAAGAAGAAGCATGGATCTTATTCAAGCGCGTGGTAGGAGAAAAAGTGGATGCCAGTGACAAATTGAAACAAATTGCAATGGAAGCTGTTGACGGTTGTGGTGGACTGCCACTAATCATTCAAGTTGTAGGAAATGTTTTGAAAAAGCAAAGAATCAATTTATGGGAGGTGACACTTGCTCAACTAAATAATAATGTCCCTTCCATTGTTCCTCTAGAGATGAGGGGATCATTTACTCATTTGAAGCTAAGCTATGACTTGCTTGATAGTGAAGAGGCCAAATTATGCTTCTTACTATGTAGCATGTTCCCAGAACGTGAATTTATTCCTTTGGAACGCTTGGCACGCTATTGTGTGGGTTTAGGGAAGTTGAATCGGCTCCGTAGCATGGAGGATGTTAGAAAAAGAGTTGGAATTGCAGTTGATAACCTCAAATCCTTTTCCTTGTTTTTGAATGGAAAAGACAAATTCACAACCAAAATGCACGACGTTGTTCGTGAGGTGGCACACATAATTGCATCAGAAGGGAAGAACATTTTTTTGGTGGAAGCTGGGACTGGTTTGTCAGAATGGATACCAAGGAAAAATGATCCAAACGATTACAATGGGATCTCACTAATGCAAAATAATCTGCATAAGCTTCCTGATTATGTACTTCATTTCCCACTCCTTGAAATTTTACTCATACAAGAAAATTGCAAGCTGTCAAACATTACTGATGAGTTTATTGAAGCCATAAAAGAAGTCAAAGTTTTAGACATGGAGCATAACAACCTCTCATCCTTACCAAAATCAGTAAAGCAACTCGTAAAAATCCGCATGCTCAATCTTGGGGGAAATAGCTCCCTTCAAGAAATTTCCATACTTGGGGAGCTTGGAGAACTTGAGATACTAATTCTCAATGATACTAATATTCACGAAATCCCTCAAGAGATTGGCAAACTGGATAATTTAAGGAGACTTGAAGTTAAACGTTGTACAAGTCTATCTCATATAGCACCTGGTGTCATATCAAATCTCCGCTGGTTGGAAGAATTGTGCATTGGATACTACCAAGTGCAGAAAGAGAATTACAACAGTCTTTCAGAGCTACGTAACTTGTCAAAGCTCAGACATCTAAATTTGTTTGTGACTGATTATGATCTTATTCCGGAAGGTGTCCAATTTGGAAAGTTGGAAGAATTTGTGATCAAAATTGGAAACAATGATGAGAATATCGTCTTCCCATGGGAACTAAAGTCAAAACACCTTCTGATTTTAGCAAAATTTTCTCTTAACATCACATTCTTTCCCCACATTGAAGAACTGATTAAGGTAAGTGATTGTATACTTATGCATTCAGTGAGCAATTTGAACGATATTCTTACTAATGTGTATTATGAAGCTTCCCATGAATTAAAGACCATTGCATTGCTAGAGTGTTGTTCTGATTCATATTTAGTGGACACAAAGTATTGGGATGAATTGTTTGGCACGGGGAAAATACAGGAAAGGTTCTTTTCGAGACTTGAACACCTCAAGTTGTCAAGTCTGAAACTGATGTCGGCTTTATGGAAGTGCCCAGATGCATATATAAGCCTCAGTAAACTAGTGACACTAGATATTGGGGATTGTCCCAAGTTAGTAAGGTTGTTCTCTGTGAGTGTAGCGCAAGGGCTTGTTAATTTAAAAAATCTAAGCATTTCAAAGTGTCATTGTTTAGAGGAAGTAATCTGGACTGGAGATGCGGATACAGGTAGTGGTGAAATTGATATGGCTATACCCGATGCGGATATTGTGTTTCCTCGCCTTACCCATATTACCTTTTCTGATTTGAGCAAACTCGAGAGATTCTACTCAGGGTATTCTTCCATCAAATATCCTTCCTTAGAGGAGGTGAGTATTGTTCATTGCCCTATAATGGAGAAATGGGGTTATAGAGTGCATGATACACCCAAGCTCAAGTTTTTGGGTAATGTGCCATTGGATGGAACTCTTGCCATTAATGACGCTGTCATTGCTTTGTCAAAAGTTGAAACTTTATGAGATAATTTAATGCGAAAAATGTTACTGTTATTACAGTTCTTTTAATCAATTGTAAGTTTACTACGATTCTACATTCCTGCAAGTCTTTTCTATTGATCTGTGTACAGATACAATCCATACATACCTGTGTGCATATGGAAAACTAAATTGGTGCATATGGAAAATGACCAAATTGCCCCTGAGAATTTGAAACCTAAATAAAACACATGTAAAGCACAAAATAAATTCCAAACTTCTAGCAATGAACAAATTATGATCCCAAATAATTTTAACAACTTCATTTAACATTTAAACAAGCCAAGAAAATTACTAAAATGCCCTTGGGCGCCTAATGTTATTTAAATTCAAATTCATGATTTAAATAAAAGCTATTAAAGGAAATTAAAAGGGAATTAAGAGCAATTAAAGGGGACAATTAAAACCATAAATTACCTAGTCAATATTTCCGAAATCTTGGCCATTAAACCTTCCCTTAAACTCGGCCAAATCAAAGTTATAACTCCCATAACATTCTTCCTCCCCAAGAACTACAAACCGAATACAATAAAACCCTAGCCACCAAGATTAATTCGACATAACATCCACACGATTTTTCCAGGATCCTCCACTATTTTCACCACGTTCTTCAGTCTCATAAGAAGCCACGAAAAATAGCATTCGAACCCCAGAAGCTCGGATCAAGCCTAAATAAAATCATTCCACTCGATAGTCTCGGTAAGAATTTTTGTTTTCATCCGATCGATCTAGCCTTGTACACTTGATTTTATATTTTTCTCACATCCTCCCTAACATTCTTAAATCATGAAAAATAGCTGGAATCGATTTGGAAGCTCGGTTCGTTCGTAAGAATCCAAACAAGCCGCTCGATACATAAAACAAGGTATTGTTCGAAATAAATCTTACGTCCTCCTATAAATTCGTTTTGTATTTTTCTCATGATCCTTATGTCCTACATGGTCCACGAAAAATGTTTACAAGGTCGGAGGGGTGCTCGTAGCTCGGTTTTGATTTTTGGACCAAGTCGAGAGCCATAAATAATTCCGCTCATTCCACACGTTCGAAACTCGTTCTGGTATTTTTCCCATGTTCCTTGGTCTGTATAAACATCATATAAAATAAGAAATTCGAATCATGCATGGTCTCTTCATCGTTTGTAAATTAAATGCTTAAATCGACCCATAATTGTAAAATATATCTATACGATCGAACCATGTCACAAGAATAATTTCATGAACTCTTTATGATCATACTAACTTAAGAAAATTATGTATTCGAATTAACATGGCTTAAAGGTAATTATTTTCGAATTATGTTATAATCGGGTTTTGGAAAATATTTGGAAAAATATAAAGCCGATCGATTTAGGGCTTGTGATCATGATCTAGGGTTGTTATGAGGTAATTATTAATATGTAATCATGACATAATTATTTGGATTGTCTAGGGTTTGAATTTGATCTATAAAATGAGTATACGATTTGTTTAAATAAGTTTGGGGATCGAATTGTTATTTTTAAAACTTAAGGGGGCACTTTTGGAAACTTCTAAAACCTGTGGAAGTCGAATAAAAATATTTAAGAAGGAACTTGTATGCCAAAATAATTAATTAAGGATTTATTTTGAATATATATATATATTTACATGTAATCGATTTTAATTAATTAACTAGAGGGACTAAAAATGTCATTTCGGGAAACTTATGGTTTTGTCATATAAATAAACATATTTAAAGGGCCATGTGTCATTTTGATAAATTAAGGGGTTTATATGTAATTATTATTAATTAAAGGATGATTTATATAAATAAGGACTAATTATGAAATTGTTATAACATGAGGGACTAAAGTTGTAAAAGATATTTTCCAAGGGTTATAAGTCGTACATCACCTATTTTAAGGGTACAATATGTAAATTAATAAAACCAAGGGCTTAATATGTTAATATGGATAATTAAGGATTTAACATGTAACTTTATTGAATTAAGGGATTAAATATGTAAAATCATGAAACCCCAAGGGTGTAAAGTGTAATTTTGGATAATACTAATATTAACATGACCTAATGGGTAAATTATGGAAACCTTAAAAATAGAAAGTTCTTAATATGGAAATGGGATCCTTAGTAATCATGTCTTTACTCCTCTAGGTGTGAAGAGGGAGTAGTCCTGTGCTTTTGTCATCTTATTCAGTGTGATCCTTGTCAAGCAATAAGGTACAGATATTCTGCTTCTTTATTAAGAGGCCTTCGTTCTCTGATTATGACTCATGTTAGGGTTTTCCCTATACTATTGCCATGTTCCCTTTATTCATGAACTCCGATTTTTGAACCATCATGATATTGAACCTTTTATGATTATGAACCTTTCAATTATGAACCCTTGACCATGAACCTTTGCTTATGAACCATGATTATGAACTTATGAAACATGATATTGACCTATGCAAGTAAACTAAAACATGATCCATGATACTTGACCTTTACCCTCAGTTTGATACTACGAGCCACTCACTAGGCATGAGGGTTTCATGTCCATGTCAGTCGATGCACCGATGGCATGACTCTAGGGCAGGAGAGTGATGACCTGTCCCGTCCCTGCATGTCATGTTTACGTAGAGGCAGATTATGGCCACCTGGGGCGTATGGATGCATCCTAGATTTGTTCATGTTCATGTTATGTTATGTTATGTTATGTTATTCATGGTGACTGATGGTGTGTGCGATACACGTCTTTCACACTCTGGGAGCTGATCACTCCAATTCATGATGAGGACACCCCTCATATTTACAAGATACCCATGATGAGGACACCCCTCATATTTACAAGATACCCATGATGAGGACACCCCTCATATTTACAAGATACCCATGATGAGGACACCCCTCATATTTACAAGATACCAAGAGGTTTCCCCCCTCTACATGTTTATGGCTATGATTATGATTATGATTTCATGTTATGGGCTCGTAGTGGATTACTGACCTTTCCTTACCATGTACCTTTGCCCTTTCCCGTATGATACCATGTATTCTTACCATGTATTCTGACCATGTACTCATGCTTCCATTCTCATTTACTCATGTATTATTCATTATGCTACTGCTTGTTACGTTATATCTGTTCACTGGGCTTTTTAAGCTCAGCCGCACGTTTTCTTTTCGTGTGCGGCAGGTTATAAGCAGGACGGCGGGTTTGGGTATGAGTGAAGAGACTTTTGGACTTAGAAGACTTTGAGTAGAAGCCATTAGAAGAGAAGTACTTATGGATTTAATAGGCAGCTTTTATTTTCCTTTGTAACCCTTGTATTGCAAGATTTCATTTGTAACCTTTGAGAACCATTGTATTACTATTGATTGTATGCTATGTTTATCTGATATGAAACCATGTATTTGTGATATCTCTACCCTTGTGGGGTCGGGGTGTTACAAATTATGGTATCAGAGACACAGGCTGCGACTTGTAATACATTTACCCTTGACCTGTGAAGTTTGGACCACTAAGTTTCCACTGTAGGCGCTCATAAGATAACCTGTAAGAAGTTGCTTTAGGATTTCTGGATATGAACCTAAGTTTTGACCAGTGAGGAATGGGTAGATTATAAGGTATTTGTTTAAGTATCTTTGCTTCCGCATCACTCTGATTCGTGCCTTACTTTTGGTTTAAGCCTGTTGAATCCCTCTTGGAGATTGAAAGCTTATGCCTTCAAGATTTATGTATTTGAGAACTGTATAATAATTGCATGACACTATTGATCCTTATCTCTAGACTCCGACTCTGACCTCGGATCCTTTGTTTATCATGTTGATGCCTCTTCGGGCAAATCTGAGAATCTCCATGGCGATGACGTACTCGATATATTCTGTTGGTTGTCTCTTGCTTTTGATAAGCATCTATAAATCTTCTGACGCTATTTGACTTCGTTTTACCCTCTCTATCCCTATGAAAAGTCTTGTGATATTTTAATGTTTCTCTCTCACTTTTGAACGATAAGATTTGCCTTGTTGATCCGTCTTTCTTTGGATAGTCAACTTCGATTTTATTCTGATAAGGGATTGGTTGATTGAGCATTCGAAATTTTGACAACAACGGCGGCTACCCTGAAGAGTGAAGACGTCCCTTACAAGCAGAAGTGTGGGCGATACAGAAGAAGAAAATCTAGTCAAGACGGCGAACCTGGAGCTGATGAAGACATGCAGTCTAACTTCCCTATTCGCCTTGGTTGTACTAAGATGAATTGAGAGCGGAAGCAGACGGGATGATGAAGGACTTGAAGATCGTGCCAGAAATTCATATTACTCCATCACATTCTAGGAAGAACAACAGGAGGCTTGAAGGACCAGACACAAGTTCACAATTTTGTTTCACTCCCAGATTCATGGACTCACTTAAACTTAGTTATAAGATCCTCATGTGATTTAAATCCCGTAGAAGCAATCTGGAATTTTGATACTCTTGCACTATGGCATTCGATTTTGTTGACCTTGAGATTTTAGAAGTACTAGGTGGATTAAGATAAGATGTTTAGTTCACAACTTGAGATAAAGCATGATCATCATGATGGTATACTCATATGAGGCTGGTATTATGACGGTTCGCGAACGTGATAATACCTACGTCATATGACGTACCCTCATTGTGATCATAGGATATTTCGAGGAGTGCCTTTGAAACCTTAGAAATTCGGACATTTGGCTGAGATCATCTGCGTTTAGTAAGATGTTAAGTCCAATCTACCTATGCGTTTAATCTGCTTTCACCGTTATGCGTATACTCTGCCTCTATTCATTAGATATCTGAATAAGTTGGAATTCCCGATTTGCATTCTGTTGACCTCAGTTATGAATCTTAAACTCCTTGAAGAGCTCTCTGCTGTAGATACAATTAAGTCGATTTGAAATCTTGTTCGCATTCCGTATGAGTATTCTGTTCTCTTTCTCTCTGCTTTCTGCAAATTTCGAGGACGAAATTTTTCTGTTAGTGGGGAAGAAGTTGTAATACCTGAAATCCTATAACATGTAAAATGACCAAATTGCCCCTGGGAATTTGGAACCTAAATAAAACACATGTAAAGCACAAAATAAATTCCAAACTTCTAGCAATGAACAAGTTATGATCCCAAATAATTTTAACAACTTCATTTAACATTTAAACAAGCCAAGAAAATTACTAAAATGCCCTTGGGCGCCTAATGTTATTTAAATTCAAATTCATGATTTAAATAAAAGCTATTAAAGGAAATTAAAAGGGAATTAAGAGCAATTAAAGGGGACAATTAAAACCATAAATTACCTAGTCAATATTTCCGAAATTTTGGCCATTAAACCTCCCCTTAAACTCGGCCAAATCAAAGTTATAACTCCCCATAACATTCTTCCTCCCCAAGAACTACAAACCGAATACAATAAAACCCTAGCCACCAAGATTAATTCGACATAACATCCACACGATTTTTCCAGGATCCTCCACTATTTTCACCACGTTCTTCAGTCTCATAAGAAGCCACGAAAAATAGCATTCGAACCCCAGAAGCTCGGATCAAGCCTAAATAAAATCATTCCACTCGATAGTCTCGGTAAGAATTTTTGTTTTCATCCGATCGATCTAGCCTTGTACACTTGATTTTATATTTTTCTCACATCCTCCCTAACATTCTTAAATCATGAAAAATAGCTGGAATCGATTTGGAAGCTCGGTGCGTTCGTAAGAATCCAAACAAGCCGCTCGATACATAAAACAAGGTATTGTTCGAAATAAATCTTACGTCCTCCTATAAATTCGTTTTGTATTTTTCTCATGATCCTTATGTCCTACATGGTCCACGAAAAATGTTTACAAGGTCGGAGGGGTGCTCGTAGCTCGGTTTTGATTTTTGGACCAAGTCGAGAGCCATAAATAATTCCGCTCATTCCACACGTTCGAAACTCGTTCTGGTATTTTTCCCATGTTCCTTGGTCTGTATAAACATCATATAAAATAAGAAATTCGAATCATGCATGGTCTCTTCATCGTTTGTAAATTAAATGCTTAAATCGACCCATAATTGTAAAATATATCTATACGATCGAACCATGTCACAAGAATAATTTCATGAACTCTTTATGATCATACTAACTTAAGAAAATTATGTATTCGAATTAACATGGCTTAAAGGTAATTATTTTCGAATTATGTTATAATCGGGTTTTGGAAAATATTTGGAAAAATATAAAGCCGATCGATTTAGGGCTTGTGATCATGATCTAGGGTTGTTATGAGGTAATTATTAATATGTAATCATGACATAATTATTTGGATTGTCTAGGGTTTGAATTTGATCTATAAAATGAGTATACGATTTGTTTAAATAAGTTTGGGGATCGAATTGTTATTTTTAAAACTTAAGGGGGCACTTTTGGAAACTTCTAAAACCTGTGGAAGTCGAATAAAAATATTTAAGAAGGAACTTGTATGCCAAAATAATTAATTAAGGATTTATTTTGAATATATATATATATTTACATGTAATCGATTTTAATTAATTAACTAGAGGGACTAAAAATGTCATTTTGGGAAACTTATGGTTTTGTCATATAAATAAACATATTTAAAGGGCCATGTGTCATTTTGATAAATTAAGGGGTTTATATGTAATTATTATTAATTAAAGGATGATTTATATAAATAAGGACTAATTATGAAATTGTTATAACATGAGGGACTAAAGTTGTAAAAGATATTTTCCAAGGGTTATAAGTCGTACATCACCTATTTTAAGGGTACAATATGTAAATTAATAAAACCAAGGGCTTAATATGTTAATATGGATAATTAAGGATTTAACATGTAACTTTATTGAATTAAGGGATTAAATATGTAAAATCATGAAACCCCAAGGGTGTAAAGTGTAATTTTGGATAATACTAATATTAACATGACCTAATGGGTAAATTATGGAAACCTTAAAAATAGAAAGTTCTTAATATGGAAATGGGATCCTTAGTAATCATGTCTTTACTCCTCTAGGTGTGAAGAGGGAGTAGTCCTGTGCTTTTGTCATCTTATTCAGTGTGATCCTTGTCAAGCAATAAGGTACAGATATTCTGCTTCTTTATTAAGAGGCCTTCGTTCTCTGATTATGACTCATGTTAGGGTTTTCCCTATACTATTGCCATGTTCCCTTTATTCATGAACTCCGATTTTTGAACCATCATGATATTGAACCTTTTATGATTATGAACCTTTCAATTATGAACCCTTGACCATGAACCTTTGCTTATGAACCATGATTATGAACTTATGAAACATGATATTGACCTATGCAAGTAAACTAAAACATGATCCATGATACTTGACCTTTACCCTCAGTTTGATACTACGAGCCACTCACTAGGCATGAGGGTTTCATGTCCATGTCAGTCGATGCACCGATGGCATGACTCTAGGGCAGGAGAGTGATGACCTGTCCCGTCCCTGCATGTTATGTTTACGTAGAGGCAGATTATGGCCACCTGGGGCGTATGGATGCATCCTAGATTTGTTCATGTTCATGTTATGTTATGTTATTCATGGTGACTGATGGTGTGTGCGATACACGTCTTTCACACTCTGGGAGCTGATCACTCCAATTCATGATGAGGACACCCCTCATATTTACAAGATACCCATGATGAGGACACCCCTCATATTTACAAGATACCCATGATGAGGACACCCCTCATATTTACAAGATACCAAGAGGTTTCCCCCCTCTACATGTTTATGGCTATGATTATGATTATGATTTCATGTTATGGGCTCGTAGTGGATTACTGACCTTTCCTTACCATGTACCTTTGCCCTTTCCCGTATGATACCATGTATTCTGACCATGTACTCATGCTTCCATTCTCATTTACTCATGTATTATTCATTATGCTACTGCTTGTTACGTTATATCTGTTCACTGGGCTTTTTAAGCTCAGCCGCACGTTTTCTTTTCGTGTGCGGCAGGTTATAAGCAGGACGGCGGGTTTGGGTATGAGTGAAGAGACTTTTGGACTTAGAAGACTTTGAGTAGAAGCCATTAGAAGAGAAGTACTTATGGATTTAATAGGCAGCTTTTATTTTCCTTTGTAACCCTTGTATTGCAAGAGTTCATTTGTAACCTTTGAGAACCATTGTATTACTATTGATTGTATGCTATGTTTATCTGATATGAAACCATGTATTTGTGATATCTCTACCCTTGTGGGGTCGGGGTGTTACACAATCCATACATAAATTGGTGCATATGGAAAACTAAATTTAACGATTATACATATTAGGGGTTAATAGGATGAACTCTTGCATAGCTTCCTATGAAAGCATCATATCTAAAGCAAAAAAAAAAGTTAAAACAGAGATCGGAGCTCTGTTCCTAAACATTTTTTATCTTGATTATATGTAACATAAAGGATTTCTCAAAGTACAAGATTCAAAGACAATGTATACAGAGGCGGAGCCAGTGGGGGGGCTGGCGGTTGCTCGGCCACCCCCAACTTGCTCAACTCTCCCAGCTTGTATCTTGATTTTTAGTTAAGATTGTCAAGTTTTCAATAGAAGATTAAAAGTTGAGAAATGGTTGAAAAGTTGCAGGTTTAGTTTAAGAAGAAGAAGAAATAAACGTACAAAGAGACAGAGATAGAGGACAAGAAGTGTGTGGTTGTTGGAACGTTATAATCCAATTAATCTTTGTTATGTTATAAAGGCTGCAATGTTACTGTGTTGAGCGGAAGACAACCAAGCAATAGGAAACAAGACAGAAACATGGTTGCTAGGAACAGTTAGTTAGTTAGGAGCGGTTATAGGTAGTTATGTGTGAAGGGACACAATGGTTTGTAAACCAGTTTATTGAAGCAACATAACCCTTCACAATGTCGTTTAGTTTAGTATATATATGTGTATATCTGTAAACATAAATAGTTAACCCTTCCAGTTCATACATATCAGATTTATATAAGGGTTCAACCCATCTTCTTTGTTTCCTGTTATGTATTCTTGAATGGTGATTACATGATGCTTGTTTGATTAATATCGATCCTGGAAATATGGAACCTGTGAAATCCGAACATGGTATCAGAGCGAAGGGATCAAACAACATACCAATTCATGTTACAATTATCATTCAAGATTAGATATGCGTTTTAATATTACAAAAAGGCAGCCATGGAAAAGAAGAGATGTCGATTTAAAGAATTGTTATAAAAACAAACCATTGACATGGTCGAGTGTTACTATGATACAACTTTGAGGCCCTGGTTCAATGAAGAACCTGTGAAGTATGAGAAAACCAAGACGGTTGAAGATGGCTGTGATCATGCCAAGAGAGAAAACCCACAAGAGTGCGATGGGTCGAGTAATGATAGTGGGCTAGGAGTTGTAAGAGAAAAGAAAGGGCATCGCAATGAATCAGAATAATGATCAAAAGGAGGCTGTTTTGTGATTATGAATTAAAGATTGTTTCAGTTTTCGGTTGTGCTAACCGAACCATGATGGCGTTAACCCGCTTAAATCGTGATCAATTGAGAAATCATGAGAAGTCAGGCCGAAAATTGAAACCAAGATGGCGGCACTAACCCTGCTGAAATTTGGTTCAACTTGAAACCGAAAAGCCATGAAGAAACCAACACCAAGAATCAAAACTATGTTTTTGAAGAAAGCAAGAAACAAGAAGATTGAAGAAACAAAGATTAATAGATTAGGGGGGAATATGTTGGAACGTTATAATCCAATTAATCTTTGTTATGTTATAAAGGCTGCAATGTTACTGTGTTGAGCCGAAGACAACCAAGCAGTAGGAAACAAGACAGAAACATGGTTGTTAGGAATAGTTAGTTAGTTAGGAGCGGTTATAGGTAGTTATATGTGAAGGGACACAATGGTTTGTAAACCAGTTTATTGAAGCAACATAACCCTTCACAATATGTCGTTTAGTTTAGTATATATATGTGTATATCTGTAAACATAAATAGTTAACCCTTCCAGTATATACATATTAGATTTATATAAGGGTTCAACCCATCTTCTTTGTTTCCTGTTATGTATTCTTGAATGGTGATTATATGATGCTTGTTTGATTAATATCGATCCTGTAAATATGGAACCTGTGAAATCCGAACAGTGGTTACTAGTGAGTATAGGTGTACTTTTTTCGTATACTCTACTTAACTATTTTATATTATCTTTTCTCATGTGACTTGAAAATTCACGGTAAGCTATTAGGCTATGCACAGTGGTGACTCGGGTTACCAGCTGCCACATCACATTTCTCTCTCTGGTGACCAAACATGACCAAGTTGCCATAGTGGTGACCAACTTTTTTTTTTTATTATTTTTTTTAATTCAAACATTTTAAACTACAAACTTAAAATTCATTAAAAATAAAAACATTACATATATTATTCAATTAAACATTAAAAACATTACGTAAATTATTCAAATAACATTAAAAACATTACAAAAATTATTCATCGTCTTCCTCATCGTCATCATCACTACCGTCTTCGTCTTCATTCTCTTGATTGACTTGATTTCTATGATTTCTCCAAATGTGTTCGATCAAATCAGATTTTAAGTGTAGATGAGTTGATGAGTCCTGGAGCTCCTGAGTAACTACTAACGATTCTTCATGCGTTCTTAAGGGATCGTGATCACGATGGCCCACATCTTCGAACCATGTAGGATATATCGCCCGCTGCTGGTGTCGAAAGATCATATTATGTAATATGATACATGTATATATAATATCTTGGAGATCCTTTTTATACAGCCCTCTAGCCGGAACTTTAAGCATTTTTCACTTCTTCTTCAACACACCAAAAGCCTGTTCCACATCTTTCCTTGCTGCTTCGTGCTTCCTCTTGTACAATATTCTTTTTTCATCACCCGTGGGAGGATTTGAAATGGACTTAATAAGAACGGACCACTGTAGATATATCCCGTCAGTAAGATAATATCCCCTTTTATATTGTACATCGTTAGCCTCGAATTCAAGGTCTGGTGCTCTCCCATATTTGATATCATTGAAAACAGGGGAATGATGTAAAATGTCTACGTCGTTATTCATACCGGAGACACCAAAGAACGTATGCCAAATCCATAAATCTTGGGAGGCGACCAAAATGAATGGATGTGGCCCATGATCACCCCTAGCATATTGACCTCTCAAATCATTTGGGAAATTCTCCCACTCCCAACTTGTACAATCAATGCTTCCCATCATCCCAGGAAACCCATGCTTATGCTCGTGATGAGCATATAATCTTTCAAGGTCAGTATACGTGGGCTTTCGCAAATACTCAGCACCATATAACTCCATGATAACATTGCAAAACTTACGGAGACATTCACGGGATGTTGTTGCAGCCACTGCCAGATTCTCGTCAAGAGAATCAGGAATGGCCGCGTATCCCAATTGACGAATGGCCGCAGTACACTTGACCAATGGGCTAATACCAGGCATGCCCCTACAATCAGGAGTTTGTTGAAAATAAGGAGAATAATCGGTTACCTCTCGAACAATTTGTGTGAAAAGTTCTCGGCTCATTTGGAATCGCCGAGAGAATGTTCTTTCGTCGAACTGCGGGTTTTCGGAGAAGTATGCCGCCACTAAACGATTATGAGCACCCGAATGATCCCTACGTATGTACCTTCGTGGAACTTTTGGCTGTGATGCTTGGTAAGCGTTCCAAGCAAACTCCGTAAACTCACTCATAACTTCATCATCGTCGGAAGACGAAGAACCAAAAAATAGCTCGTAAGACATAATTAAAAGAATGTGTTTGAAGGTATTGATAGAAATGTTGTTTGAAATTGTGTGTTTAGAAGTGTGTTTGAGGTTGATATTTATAAGGTTGTAAAGTGGTAAAGTTTTTTTTTTTTTTTTTTTTTTTTTTTTTTTTTTTTTTTTTTAATTTATTTATTATTATTATTATTTTTTTTAATTTTTAATATGAAACGGTAAGATTTTTTGAAATTAGAGAGTGTATACTATCGGTCAAAATTGAGACCGATAGTTTTTTTTCTTGGACATCGACCGATATTTGACCACCTAGCCACAATGGTCTCGACCGAATAAAATATCGGTCACATATATGCCTCGACCGATATTTATCGGCCCACTGTGACTAGCCTTATAAGTATCAAACCATCAAAGTATTTAAGTAGACATCTTTAAGTTATTATACTTTGATATTCTTTAAAACTTAACTATGTCAAACACTTGGAATTTTTTAACCCGTGACATGTTATTTGATGGTAAAACTAATGTGACTTTCTTATGGTATAACATATAATAAGTCAAATTTAGAGTAAATTACACCGTTCGTCCCTGTGGTTTGGGTCAAATTTCACTCTTAGTCCCTAATTTTTTTTCTTGCATTGTTGGTCCCTGTGGTTTTTCAATTGCACACCAGTGGTCCCTAAAACAAAATTGAGTTAACGGCGTCCGTTATCTCCATACAAAGCAAGGGTAAATTGGTCTTTCTACTTTATAACTTATAATAAAATGGTTTTTACCTACTTCTAACCTAAACTAAACACATTCGCAGGCACAAGAACACAATCAGGAATACAAACACTGTTGAGAAATCCACTCCCTTAGATTCGAAGATGGTTTATTGTCATTGTGGAAAGCGTGCAGTGGTTGTTACATCATGGACACCAATGAATCCAGGTCGAAGGTTTTATGCTTGTCCTGATAGGGTAAAAGTTTTTAATTTGAAATTTTGGTTTTTAGGGTTTAATGATTATTGATTAAAGTGGGTAATTATTTTATATTGTTTTCTTGTATAGAACTCTGATTGCAGGTTTATTGATTTTATGGACCCCCCAATGTGCCAGCGTTCAGTTCAAATAATACATGGACTCTTAAGGAATATCAACAACCTTCAAGCCAATTTGAAACAAGTTCAAGATGATCATGATAGGGTCAAGAAATACCTGATTAGGACTTGGATTGGAATTTGCTTGTTTGTTTTGTTCAAGATATTATCTTAGACTGGTAAGATGTTGTAGGTTGTTGGCCTTATTAGTTGTTTAAGTTGTAACAACAACCTATGTTTTGTATTTTAGTACTCTTTAATTAATGAATGGGTTGTTATGTAGTTATTATATTTGTGTTTACTTATTGGTCAATGAGTTGGGTAAAAATCAGTAAAATGTAATGGTTACATGGGTTGGTTTAAAATGGTCAAATGATGATTACATGGGTTGCATTCACAGTTAACTAACATAGTTCATTAAAGATGAAAATTGACTTGAAAAAGTCAAATACATAGTTCCTAGGTTTACATCATTTTTATTCTAGGTCATACAAGCATTACATAAACACTCAGACTAAGCCCTTTTGTTTTTTCCATTCCCTTTTGAACCACCCATGGGAATTTTGGCTACAAAGGGCTTGATTTTAAGCAGTTCACTAGTCTCCTTATTTGTCAAGGCCAAAACCTTCTTCCTCTCAGCAAAAGCCACCTTATCGCTGTTTTGGGGTAAGACTGCTGCTAGGTTCAACCTCTTTTAAACTTGAATAGCCTTTTGGGAAATAATCAGCCCATGAACCTTCATAATATGACTCATCACTTTCACTACTGGAGATGTTAATGATCTCTGCACACACACAAAAATTAAGTCAGCAGTAAAAAAAAAAAAAAAAAAAAACTGTGGAAATGTTGTGAAAAAGACCTGGTTTGATGTTCACCAACTTCTTGGAACTCATGTTTTCAGTTTGGGTGGATATGCAAATGACAATCACCAACTGCCTTTTTATAATGCCTATTTCAATTGGAGAAAGAGAAAAAAATATTAGTATGCAGAGTAGCTACATTGACGCTTCAAATCACAAGCTTTCCAGCTAGGATTGGTATGTTGCATAAAACAGTCCTTATGCATGTGAGTATTGACCCAAATATGAGAAAAAAATAGTAGCATGCAGTGTATACTGTTATAAGATTCTTCATTTGTCTATATTTACATATTAGATAACCAAAATGGATAAAACAAACTCAGCACAATGGTTGACTTTTTAAGTCAAAATGGATAAAACAAACTCAGCAAAATGGTTGACTTTTTAAGTCAAAATGGATCAGACAAACTGTATACCATGGATAAAACAAACTCAGCAAAATGGATCAAACAAACTATATACAATGGAAAAAACAAAGTCAGCAAAATGGATCAAACAAACTGTATACAATGGAAAAAACAAAGTCAGCAAAATGGATCAAACAAACTGCATTCACATATTAGAGTAGCAAAATGGAACACATTGTTTTGGTTGCATATACTGCAACATTAGAAATCCTAATTTCAAGTGCAGACATACAAAAGGAAAAGTAGACAGTTACAATAGTTTTGTGCATAAAGAGCACATCTAAATAACCACAGACAACCACATTACACTTGTTTTTTTTCCCTTGTTGGCAGTCTTTTTGGCCTTCTTAACTGTGTTACCACCAGCAGCAGGCTCACTCTCAGATATTGGCCTTTTCTTGCCTACATTACCTCTTGGTCCTTTGCAGCTTCTCTTGTTGTGTCCATGTGTCTTGCACAACTCACAAGTCACTGTCTTGTTCTTCCTAGAAAGCTTTCCAGTGTTCACCAATGGGATGTTCTCACCTAAAGACTTCTTTCTTGCTTTCTGTGGCCTACCAACTTGGGGATGATATTTTGGAGGGACGGATACTGGTTGGAATGGGACATTTTGGCCAGAAGCTCTTGTGTCTAATGGGATTGATGTGGTGACTGTACACTTCCCTCCATGTTTGTAGCCTATAACATGGATGCACCCAGCTTTCAGGCAACCCTACCTCCATGTTATTGGCCGCCATGTTCCAATTACTTGCAACTGCATGCTTACATGGCAGCCCTGTCACTTCCCATTTTCTACAAGTGCAGTTCATGTTCTGCACATCAACCACACACACATCCCCCCAAGGGCCAGTAACCCCATACAAATGGCCCCCATTATATTGTGTGGAAAACTAGAAGGGGGGTTGAATAGTTTTATGTCCTTTTAAAATTTATTATGAAAACTTTATTTTCTTTTTAAAACTTAGATTCGAATTTATGTAATCTCAACTCCTTGAACAATATGAACAATATGTATATAAGTAAATATAAATAAGTAATGCAAGTAAGGTAATAAAATGAAATAAAAGCTAGAGATGGAAAGATCTAACCGAGAGACAAGAGATTTATAGTGGTTCGGCTACAAGGACACCTTCCTTGCCCTACTCCACTCCCCGAGCACCTAACTCGAGAGTTTTCTTCACTATGTCAACAAGCTCCCTTATGGCGGAGAAAACCTTTACACAACTTTAGCTTACACCGGCTTAACGACACAAAGCTAGATGTCGAGTTCTAATCGTAGCTAGAACCAATCTCACAACTTAAACACGACTTAATCACACCGTCTTTTTCACAACTACTTCACGACTTCTTCACGACTTCTTCACAACTTCTTCACGACTTCTTCACGACACTTCACGACTTCTTCACTACTTCTTCACGACACTTCACGACTAAGCACAACCTATGTTCACTACTACTTCTTCACACCTTCACTACTTACACACCTTAACAACACAACTTCTCTACTTACACACTAACCTATCTCAAACAATTATACACACAACAATCTAACAATAATACACAACTTATAAACAAATGTATGATGACACAAACAACTTAGGTAGCTAAGTTGCAATACTTCTTCTCTAGTTGTTGAAGGAGTATTCTTCTTTTGCACTTGAATGGAGGAAGCTTGGATCACTTAGAAACCAAAGCTTAAGATTATATGATCAAAGGGTTTTTGAAGATATGAAATGTGATTTAAAACAGAAAGTTTTAGTGTGCAAAAGGTGAGTAAAAGTCCAGGAGAAGGCTGGTATTTATAGGAGAAAAATTTGACAGCTGGAGGTCTACTGGAGCGGGGGCGGTCCCCTTAATTATTAAGGGGGCTGCCTAGCAAAATTAAGGGGGCCGCCCCTACTGGACGTTGGCCAGTTTTGTCCTTTTGTGGGGAAGGTTTTTCTGGAACATTTTAACTGATTTTGGTTAAAAATTTGAATTCATATTTTTATAAAAGATTAAACATTTTTATTTAATACCAAAAATGTTTTTCAAAAATATATAAAATGTTTTTGATGTTTTATAAAAAATCTAATTATTAAGAAAATGTTCCTTTGATCATATAATGCATTAAGCACTTGTTTATTCATACCTTAAGTGATTAAGTTGTAGAAATGAATATTTACAACTAAATACTTGTTTATTTGATAAGTTTATGTTTAATAAGTTTATATTTTGTGATCATTAAAACATAGAGATATGAATAATGTTTTTAGGCATTATTTATGTCAACAATCTCCCCCTTTTTGATGATTACAAAACTTAAACTTATTAAATCCAAAAATTTATTTTTGGACAAGTATTTAGTGAGTTTACATTCACTTCTCCCCCTTTTTGTAGAATCAAAAAGGTTATGCCGACAAGATTTAGAAACTAAATTTGTCGGGACGAGAACTCCCCCTTGATGGTTACTCCCCCTCGTTCGAGGGCACCAAGGAGACGAGCTATGGAAATCTTGGCTGCAAAAACAAGTTAGGAGACACAAGATACATATACATAGCAAAAATATTTAGAACAACCAACTAATACATTCAATATGAATCATCATTACATTACATAAAATACTTGAAACATAATGATTACAACAAAACTAGAAATACTAATGGTCCTCATATTGCCAAAGAGAGCGATTGGACTTGCTTGCGACACAAAAGGGTGAGGGAGTTTATTTTGAGGCGGAAAGCATGTGGATGGGTTTTAGTTATGTGATGGTGAGGGAAATGGAGCGGATCCATTGAGGTTATATCGTTGTAGTGGAGGAATGGGATGAGGACGAGTGAGTAGATATTCGATCCAAGAAATATCTTCACTTAAGTGGAGGATTTGTTTTTGAAGGAAGATGCAACAAGGGCAATAGTGGGTGTGGTTTGTAACTTGATCTAAGTTAAGAGAGTGTGGTAGGCAATTTGAGTAAGGTGAGGATGGAGGTTGTCCCTTGTTGCGTTGTGTGAGGTGCATAGCAAGGAGATCATTAAGATCATGGATTTGGTTAATCTCTTCATGAAGCTTTTGCCTTTCATGAATGGGAATTTGGTTATTTGGTGGAAATGGATGGTATTGGGGTGAAAGGTTTGATGTTTGACCAAGGTGATGAGGGTTTTCAAGTATTCCATTGAAGTTGGTTTGAGGTTTAGGGGAGTAGTTTGGAATGAATGTGGATGTTTGGCCAAAATGGTAGGGTTTGTGAAATGGTTCAATGGAATGAGGTTGTGATCTTGGAGAGTAGTTGGGGATGAATGATGATGGAGGTGTTGGTTGTCTAGTTGTGATGGGCTTGTGGTGAGGGTTAGGTTTTCTCTTCCACCCGGGTTTTAAGGTCATCCTTGCTAGCTTAGAGGTTTTTGGTTTTGGGTTGATTGGAGAAGACATGATGGGATGATTGAATGTGGTGAGATATGGGGTTATTTATAGTGGAGGATTTGTGTTGTTTAGGAATGAAAAGGCTTGTTGGGTGTTTAGGACAAAATGTGTTCGTGAATTTGGGGAAGTATAGGATCAAATGGGCTAAAAAGCAGAAAAAGATTCTCTGAACCCGTCCAACAGATGGCCGGTCCCCTTAATTATGGGCGGTCCCCTTAATAATTAAGGGGGCCGCCTTATGAATTAAGGGGGCCGCCCATCCGGTACCTTTCTGGGTTCCAGAAATGGGTTTTTCTGCAGAAATAGGTGAGGATGGCTATGTTTTGAGCTTTTGGTTTTAGGCAAGTCCCACTCTTTGAGGCAATAGAAAAACATATTAAGCAAGCATGGCATATAAGACAAATAAATAAGCAAGCAATAATTAATATCTAGCAATTAAGGAACCTAATCATCTAAGGCAAGGATAATTAAACAAAGGCACTAGAAACTAATGGGGAATATGTGATGGAACAATTGTGGGGATGTGATTAATAAGCTTGTTCTAGTGTGTGCCTATATGCAACAAATGTGGAGATGTGATTGTTTCGACTCCTAAATGCAAAAATTTCCTAAGAAACAATCCAAGGTCTCCTTGATTTGATTTAGCTCAATATATGAATATCAAAGATGTATATATTAGATTATATACTTTGACAATTCATGTGAGATCTTTATGCATGAAAGAAAAAAAAAATGTTTTTAGCATTATTCAACAATGTAAGAAAAATGTGTTTTCCTAGATGTGAGAATGATTTGTAGAAAATAGATTGGGTTTTGTTTATAAATATGTTTATGCAAAGAAATATCCCAATCTTTTATTTTGTGCAAAACAGATTCCTAGACTCAGATGGGAGGAAACAGAAAAAAAATGTTACAGTCAGATGGCCGGTCCCCTTAATGACAAGCCGGTCCCCTTAATAATTAAGGGGACCGCCTTTATAATATTAAGGGGTCCGCCCATCTGGAAAAAAAATTACCAAAAATGCAGAAAATTCAGTCAATTTGTTCCATCATTCCTAGGCCTAAACGTAAGTGGTTAAAGAGTTCACGCTTAAGGGGCTTAGTGAATATGTCTGCTAAGTTATCTTCCGATGCAACCTTTTCTATAGATATGTTTCCTTTTTGAACGTTATCGCGGAGGAAGTGGTGGCGTATTTCTATATGTTTAGTCCTAGAGTGTTGAACGGGATTCTTACTTAAATCTATAGCACCTTTATTATCACACATAATTGGGACGTCATCTAACCTAATGCCATAATCTACGAGAGCTTGTTTCATCCATAGTGCTTGTTGACATGCCTTTCCAGCGCTTACATATTCGACTTCTGTGGTAGAAATAGCAAGAGTGGTTTGCTTCTTCGAGAACCAAGATGTTAGACAACATCCCATTAACGTGCAAATTCCGCTAGTGCTTTTTCTATCCACGTAGTCTCCCGCATGATCCGAATCCGCATAGACGATGGTTTCTATGCCCGATCCCTTAGGATACCATAATCCTAAGTGTATAGTGCCTTTAATGTATCGGAAGATACGCTTAACCGCTTCTAGGTGAGAGGTTTTGGGATCCTCTTGAAAGCGAGCACAAAGGCAGACACTAAACATGATATCCGGTCTACTTGCCGTTAAGTATAGTAAACTACCTATCATTCCTCTATACTTAGTGTTTTCTACGGACTCACCCTCTTCATCTCTTGTGAGTTTTACTTCCGTAGACATTGGTGTCTTCATGGGCTTAGCGTCTTCTAATCCAAATTTCTTAAGCATTTCCTTAATGTACTTAGATTGATTAAAAAATATTCCATCTTCTAATTGTTTTATTTGTAATCCTAGGAAGAAATTAAGTTCACCCATCATACTCATCTCAAACTCCTCATGCATGATTTTGGCGAATTCATCACACATATCCTGACAAGTCGATCCGAATATAATGTCGTCGACATATATTTGGACAATGATGAGATTTGGGCTTTTCTTTTTCGTGAAAAGAGTGTTATCTACCATTCCCATGGAATAATCATGTTTAATAAGAAATGCCTTTAATCGATCATACCAAGCCTTGGGAGCTTGTTTGAGTCCATATAAGGCTTTCTTGAGTTTATAAACATAATCAGGTTTTGCGAAGTCAATGAATCCTGGAGGTTGTGCCACGTATACCTCCTCATTGATAAAACCATTAAGGAATGCACTTTTCACGTCCATTTGAAATAACTTAAAATCTAGGGCGCATGCATAGGCAAGTAGTATTCTTATAGATTCTAATCTAGCTACGGGGGCATAAGTTTCGTCATAATCTATTCCTTCTTGTTGATTATATCCTTGGGCAACTAACCTAGCCTTGTTCCTAGCAACTATTCCAATTTCATCTAACTTATTTCTATAAACCCACTTAGTTCCTATGATGGTCATGTTCATGGGATTTGGGACTAGTTCCCAAACGTCATTAGTCTTAAATTGATTTAGTTCTTCTTGCATAGCCATAACCCAACTTTCATCTTTTAATGCCTCATTTATATTTTTAGGTTCTATAGTTGATAGGAAACAAAAGAAGTTATTTTTATCTTGAGCTTGTGATATAAGGGTTCTTTGATTTAAGTTTCCTATTATATTATCTAACGGGTGTGATTTAGATTCCTTAACATTTACTATTTCGTCTTCACCTAATATTATATCTTCATTATCATCACCTAAGGGTTTAATTTTACTAACCTCAATAGCTTCTTCTTCAACTAGGTCATCATCTTCTAGGGGCAATGTCTTAGGTGGTGGTGGAGTTTCATCAAATGTTATATTTAAGGACTCTTCTACTTTCATAGTGTGTTTATTAAGTATTATGTATGCTTTACTATTTTGTGAATACCCTAGAAAGATTCCTTCGTACGACTTAGGATCAAACTTAGTAAGGTAATCTTTTGTATTGAGAACAAAACATTTGCTCCCGAATACCCTAAAGTAATTTAGATTAGGTTTTCTACCTCTTAATAACTCATATGGGGTTTTTCCTAAAATTCGCCTAATTGAGACTCTATTTATTATATATGTTGATGTATCTACGGCATGACACCAAAATTTTTGTGGGATAGATTGTTCATTTAGCATTGTTCTACTCATTTCTTGTAAGGTTCGATTCTTTCTTTCTACTACCCCATTTGATTGTGGAGTGCGAGGAGCGGAGAAATTGTGAGATATCCCATTTAAATCACAATATTTTCCGAATTGCACTTCGTTATCAAATTCCCGACCATGGTCCGTCCTAATTGATACTATAGAACATCCTAATTTATTTTGAATCATTTTACTAAATATTTCAAATTTATTAAAGGCTTCGGTTTTATCACTTAAAAAACTAGTCCACGTATATCGTGAATAGTCATCTACAATTACTAAGGTATAACGATTACCTCCGTAACTCCGCACAGCGGTTGGACCAAAAAGGTCCATGTGTAATAATTCTAGGCATCTAGTAGTGGAGACTATATTCTTAGCTTTGTGACTAGCATGTGCTTGCTTTCCTATTTTACATGCATCGCAAAAGTGTTGGTCATATCTTAGGTTAGGCAAGTTTCTAACTAATTCTTTAGAGGCTAGGGATTGTATTTGTTGCATATTTGCGTGACCTAATCTTCTATGCCACAATGTAGAGTTTTCATCTAAGGTTGCTAGACATATTTTATCTTCCGGTTTATTTCCTAGTTTCATAACATATACGCCACATTTCCTAACTCCTCTACCTATGACCTTTCCGTCCTTAACTATTTCGCTATCTTTACTTGTAAAAGTAACCCTACACTTATTATCGCATATTTGTCCTATACTAAGCAAGTTATATGTTAAGTTATCTACATGCTCAACATTTTCAATAGTTAGGGAGTCTTGAGAGATCGTACCTTTGCCAATGATTTTTCCACGAAAATCACTACCGAAAATAACGTTACCTCCGTTGTATGCCTTGTAGGAGGAGAATAGCTTCCGGTTTCCCGTCATGTGCTTCGAGCATCCACTATCCTTAATCCATTCGTCGGGCTCCAAATTTATTCCTAGACATATTTCATCGGTGGCTTGAGCTACAAGGCACTTTTCGTCTTTTGCTTTGTCCGCTTCATCTTTGTCGCTATCGCTCCATGTTCCACTAACAAATGCGCTTTCGTAATCATAACCCGGTGGCTTTGGACATTCGCCAATGAGATGGTTTTGACTTCCACATCTAAAGCACTTTCTTTTCCCGTAGTTATCATTTCTATTTCTTTGTAGCGATCTTCTTTCATCTCGCGGTTGTCTCGTGAATCTTCCTCGTCTCTTGAAGAATTTCTTGAATTCTCTAACGGCCATTGCATATTCTTCGTCTTCACTCTCGTCACTTGAATCATCGTCATCACTAAGTTCCTTTTTGGCTTTTAGCGCGAGAGACTTGATTTGATCTTTCTTGCTCTTGACCGTTTCCGAGTCCCTTTTTATAATTTCTTCATGAACCTTTAAGTTGCCAATAAGCTCATCAAGTGATAACGTCATCAAGTTCTTTGATTCTTCAATCGCCGTGACCTTCGCGCGCCATTTTGGATGTAATGCCCTAAGAAATTTCCTTCCACAATTTTTGCTAGAAAAAGTCTCATCAAGTGCTTTTAAACTTGTGATGATTGTGTTAAATTTAGCAAATGCATTATCAATAGATTCCTCTTCAGGAATTGTAAATTGTTCATATTGTTGCACAAGAAGATCTATTTTATTATCTTTGACTTGACTATTACCTTGGTGAGTGATTAGTAAAGAATCCCAAATCTCTTTTGCGGTTTGACACATAAAAATTCTTTCATATTCTTTGCGTGGTAACGCATTATAAATAACCATTTTAGCTTCATTATTTTTTGCTAGTTTCTTTTTTAAATCATCATTTTGTTTTTCAAAAGGTACAATTTCATCTATTTTAGTTAGGATATTATATTGAATAGGGGGAAAATCACCATAGGTAATAACATGCCAAAGATCAAGATCCTTTGATTTCACATAAGTTTCGAATCTATTTTTCCAATAAAGAAAACCATCACTTTCAAATAGTGGTGGTCTTTGCATAGATTGCCCTTCTAAATATTTTAAAGATTCCATAGATCGTTTCAAGTTTTAAAATACAGTTAATTTTAAAAATCTTGTTTGACCTGGCTCTTGATACCAATTGTGGAAAACTAGAAGGGGGGTTGAATAGTTTTATGTCCTTTTAAAATTTATTATGAAAACTTTATTTTCTTTTTAAAACTTATATTCGAATTTATGTAATCTCAACTCCTTGAACAATATGAACAATATGTATATAAGTAAATATAAATAAGTAATGCAAGTAAGGTAATAAAATGAAATAAAAGCTAGAGATGGAAAGATCTAACCGAGAGACAAGAGATTTATAGTGGTTCGGCTACAAGGACACCTTCCTTGCCCTACTCCACTCCCCGAGCACCTAACTCGAGAGTTTTCTTCACTATGTCAACAAGCTTCCTTATGGCGGAGAAAACCTTTACACAACTTTAGCTTACACCGGCTTAACGACACAAAGCTAGATGTCGAGTTCTAATCGTAGCTAGAACCAATCTCACAACTTAAACATGACTTAATCACACCGTCTTCTTCACGACTTCTTCACGACTTCTTCACAACTTCTTCACGACTTCTTCACGACTTCTTCACGACACTTCACGACTTCTTCACTACTTCTTCACGACACTTCACGACTAAGCACAACCTATGTTCACTACTACTTCTTCACACCTTCACTACTTACACACCTTAACAACACAACTTCTCTACTTACACACTAACCTATCTCAAACAATTATACACACAACAATCTAACAATAATACACAACTTATAAACAAATGTATGATGACACAAACAACTTAGGTAGCTAAGTTGCAATACTTCTTCTCTAGTTGTTGAAGGAGTATTCTTCTTTTGCACTTGAATGGAGGAAGCTTGGATCACTTAGAAACCAAAGCTTAAGATTATATGATCAAAGGGTTTTTGAAGATATGAAATGTGATTTAAAACAGAAAGTTTTAGTGTGCAAAAGGTGAGTAAAAGTCCAGGAGAAGGCTGGTATTTATAGGAGAAAAATTTGACAGCTGGAGGTCTACTGGAGCGGGGGCGGTCCCCTTAAATAGGGGGCGGTCCCCTTAATTATTAAGGGGGCCGCCTAGCAAAATTAAGGGGGCCGCCCCTACTGGACGTTGGCCAGTTTTGTCCTTTTGTGGGGAAGGTTTTTCTGGAACATTTTAACTGATTTTGGTAAAAAATTTGAATTCATATTTTTATAAAAGATTAAACATTTTTATTTAATACCAAAAATGTTTTTCAAAAATATATAAAATGTTTTTGATGTTTTATAAAAAATCTAATTATTAAGAAAATGTTCATTTGATCATATAATGCATTAAGCACTTGTTTATTCATACCTTAAGTGATTAAGTTGTAGAAATGAATATTTACAACTAAATACTTGTTTATTTGATAAGTTTATGTTTAATGAGTTTATATTTTGTTATCATTAAAACATAGAGATATGAATAATGTTTTTAGGCATTATTTATGTCAACATATTGATCAATGCATTCACTTGCTTCAGCCTTCACCACATTAAACAACCAAGTAGCAGTGGGTGTAAGTGGGCCATCACTTTTCTCTATAACTTTTTTCACATTAACAATCCTTTTCATTAAATACTCTCTGGCATACTCAAGGGTACTTATTATAGGCCTATCCCTACCATCAATTAACTGACCATTAAAAACTTCACATATGTTGTTTAACAACATATCAGTTTTAGCCCTCCCTGTTAAACATATGCTAATTAGACAACTAGTATATTAAAACATGAAATTTTAGGTAACAATTGTTTTTTTTACCTGAGAAATGTGATCTAGCCCAGTGCATTGGTGGTATCTTTGCTAGCCAATCATGACATTCTTTATTGAAAGTCTTCAAGCTGTTCATAGCTTCATTGAACTTTGGTACTGTCAAAGCTGTTGCAGCCTTCCATAGTAAATCTTTGTATGCAGTTCCACTCCACTTTAACTTCATGTTCTCATGAATGTGCCTAAGGCAGTATCTGTGTTCTGCTGCTGGAAATACCTCTTTAATAGCTGGAATGATACCCTTTAAAAAAAAATTTTGAAGCTGCTAAAGTATCAAAAAATATGGATAATTTAAAATGCAAATGGTACCTTCTGTCTATCACTTATGAAGGTGAAGTTTGAATTGTCTTGTAAGTCTAAGTCTCCCTTCAATTGTTCCAAAAACCATGTCCATGACTCCCTTGATTCTGATTCCACAATCCCATAGGCCAAAGGATAGATGCCATTGTTTGGGTCTACACCAACTACTGTTAACAGTTGACCAGGGAATGGTCCTTTCATAAATGTACCATCAAAGCCAAGAAATTGCCTCATACAAGCTTTGAACCCTTCCTTAGCAGCTCCCAAACATACATAGATCCTCTTAAAAACCCTTGTTGGACACATATGGTCTGCTTCACTTTCAACTCCTATTCTAACAGTTGTGTTAGGATTGGTATGTTGCAACTCCATAACATAATCCCTCAACTGTTTATACTGAAGAGTGAAATCACCTCTAAGTTGTTCAATTGCTTTAGCTTTTGCCCTAAATGCCTTCATCTTAGACACCTCCAACCTATATTCCTTTTGTAACTGTTCTTGAATAGCCCTCACCGGTACTTCTGGGTTTGTCTCAATCTGATCTGTGATCTCTACTGAAAGAAAGTCAGCAGTGCAATACTTAATCTTCCTAGATTGTAGACATTTATGGGTATCATCAAATGTTTTCACCTTCCATGTCTCATCTTGTAATTTGGATACTTGTAAAACCCAAGGGCATTGATTGTCTGCTACCTTTCTCAAATTAGGTTTCCCACCAACCTTTTTTGACTTTTCCTTACTTGATCCAATACAAGGCCCAATACCACTAGGCCCAACCTGACTTGGCCCATCTTCTGCTTGACTACTAGGAAACACATGTATTGTCCTTTTGCATTCAACCCTTACTCTAACTTTGTCATTCTTCTTTAGATAAAGTTCTCTCCTAGTTTCAATAGAGTGTTTATGAATCAAATCTTTTACCTCAGCTGCACTAGTAAATTCTTGCCCAACATAAAAATTAACCTTTTGAAGTCTGATGAGTGTGTAAATACTCATCATTTTTGTCCCATCTGAACTGCAAAAACATTTAAAAAACTCTCAGAAATGCTTCAAAATACAGAAAATATCCTTGAATTGTGTTTTTATCTGTTTCATGTGCAAAAGGATTAAAAACGGGACGAAAACGAGCATTTTTGGATCGACACGGCAATAATTGTGCATTTGATCAAGTGAAGACGAAAGTCAAAGACAGAGTCAAAGTCAACCCCCAAAATCCAAAAATAACACAAATGGTCCATGGAATTAGTTTTCACTTTTGGCAACTTTGGTCCTTGGATTTTCAGCATGGTACAACAATGGTCCCTAAGGTTTACCTAAAATCCAATTTAAATCCTAAATCACTAAACCCAGCAACAAACTTAACCCAACTTAATAAAACCCAATCCAAACATTTCCCAAGCCCACTTAAATAAGCCCAACCCATATCCTGAGTTAGTACCCAGAGTTTGACTTCGGTCAAACTCATCTCCTTCAATACCACCCCGCCAAAACCAAAACCATACCACCTCAACCCACAGATTTTTCTGCAACACCCACCCCCCCCCCCTCCTAGCTTCCTGTCTCACCTCACCATATGTGCAGACTGCAACATTATTCTAGCCAAGTTTTTAGTGCTTATTTGTTACATTCTATTCCTGATTTTTGGTTTAGAGATAGCTTATAGTATAGGCTTTAGATTTCTGAGCTTTGTTATCCCTTTAGAGCTTATTTATCAGCTTAAATTAGGTCTGCAAATCCTTGTGGTCTGAACACCAACTCTGCACATCAGCTTTTTGGTTTTCAAACCATCTGATATAGGCAGCTATTAGGGTTCAATTAGGTTGTTAAATTTGGGCATTTTAGGTTTTTAGTGTAGCCAATAGTACTAGCAAGCTTTTTCCCCCCATAAAGTTTCCACTTATCAGCTTGTTGAGAGCTTAATTTGATCTGCAAATAGGGGTTGAAACTGCCCTTTTCTGTCTTAATTTTGAAACTGTTCAAGTGCTTATCTGCTTATTCCAATTGCTCATTTGAGCTTTTTCAGTTGAATTGTGCTTCTATTAGTGTATTGAACTAGTTCTGAGCTTTTGGTAATTTTTAGAGCTTTTTAGCTTATTTTTGTGCTTATTTCCCAACTGCTCTTCAGCCCATTTGCTTATTAGGGTTTCTAAAAGTTCTAATTTTATTTTTCCTAGATTTAGAATAATATTTTAGATTTTCCTGCAAAGTTTCATATTTTTCTAAAGTCATTTACTATTTTTAAACCTTTTAATTAGTTTTAATAGTAATTAATTCATAATAAATAGAATAATAATCAGAAAAATATAATTTTAATTTCCAAAATTTTCTTTTCTTAAATAGAACTTAGGAAAAATAGTAATACACTTGTAGGATTAATTTTTAGATATTTCACTTTTTAGTCCCGTTTTAGAATTCTCGTTACGCGTTTTTAGTTTAAATCATTTAGAACTTAATTTTCCCGTGAGAATTTGTTTCTCATTTGTTAAATTAGAATTATAATCAAGCAAAAATTCCATATCCTAATCATCAGTCACTCTAATCTAAACCTTAAACGATTGCCCATTCACTCCTCGTTGGGAAACGACCCGGGTAATCACTTACCTGGTATCACACACACAAACGTGAGTTTTTGCAAGTTAGCCTTTTTACTAAAGGGTTGATTTGTCTTTATTCACGTGTATCCGTCTGCATAATATTTATATATACGTTTTAGCATGGATTAAATTTTGGCGCCGCTGCCTAGGAGGTTGTGTTGCGACAATATTGTTTAAAGTTTTAAACGATTAGTGACTTGAGATCCTTCTTTCCGAAGTTTCCACTTTCATAAACCATATAAAATACAAAAATATTTTTCTTTTCTTTTATATATATATAATATCATATAAAAAATAAAAACCCAAAAACATTTTCCGTTTTATTGTAAAAAAAAAAGATAAAAGCAAAATTAATATAATATTCCTCAACTTGGGTATTATCATAATAAGTTCCCAAACCAAAGATTAAAACTTGCCTTTGTGTCGCTTGCGAATTCGGCTCACCTTTGATTGATAAACAAACTCTAACGGAGGTTTAAGGATAGTTTGACATTAAATTGTCGAACTGAAAGAAGCGGTTTTTTAAGGAGCATTAATTGCCCACCTTTGCTTCTCCGCCACTCTGTGCGTTTTTCAGTCAGAGAGCTACCGTACGCTTGTTGATTTAAGGTTTAAGTTCCTTTTGTTTTGCTTCGATCTTGATTTAATTGAATTATTTTACTTAGTGCATGCGCACTCGTTCTTCTACGTCGACAAGCCCTTTACGTGAACTCGTAGATATTCCGAGAAGACGTAATCGTAGACGTGCTGCCCGAATAGTCAAACCCGAGATTCGTACTGTTCCCATTGATAATATGGCAGACAATCGCACAATGGTGGAGATGCTCCAAGCACCCACCGAGGGTTACGGAGATGCCATTGTTTTACCACCAATCGACTCTGATCATTTTGAACTGAAAACGCATTTGATTCAACTCGTCTCTACAAACCAATTCCACGGGTTTAAACGAGAAGATCCGTATGCACACATCCGTTGGTTCAACAAGTTGACATCTACAATCAATTACAAGGATGTGCCCCAAAAAGTTATCAAATTGATGCTATTTCCGTTTTCACTCGAAAGGGCAGCCCGGATTTGGCTGGATAAAGAACCCCCTCGATCCATTGAAACTTGGGAAGATCTCGTAAAGAAATTTGTCAATTATTTCTTCCCTCCATCAAAGACGACTAATCTGAAAAATGAAATTTCTGGATTTCGTCAAGGTTTCGATGAAAACTTCGGAGAGGCATGGGACAGATTTAAAGATCTCCTAAGAAAATGCCCGCATCATGATTTCACGGAATTACAACAGATCAATACGTTTTATAATGGGTTGAATGGAAACGATCAAGATTCTCTCAACGCTGCCGCCGGTGGCAATATCTTGAATCGTCGACCTAAAGAGGTGATTGAAATTTGTGAAAATAAATCAAAAGTTCCTATTTCTCGAAACAAAGTGAATGTTCCTGTCACTCCTGCTTCTTCATCCGGTAACTCATCAGAGTTAGCCGCTCTAACGGACGCAATTCGTTACATGATGAAGGAAATGAAAGAAATTAAGAGTGAAAGTCATAAACCGGAACAAATCAAAGCCATAAACAAAGTGTGTGAAACTTGTGGTGGCCCGCATGCGTATTACGATTGTCAAGCAACCGATGATTCTGTTTACCAAGCTCCCGTGGCTGCAGTAAACTACAATCAAAACCGACCGCAAGCGGAAACTCATTACCGAGCACCAAATGCTATGGTACCACCTGGTTTTCCACCCGTTCCAAATCAAAATAATCAAAATCGCTTTGTTCAAAATCAAGGACAAAATTTCAATCAAAACCGAGGTCAAAACCAGGGGAATTTCAACCAAAATCCATGGAATGTCCAAAACCAAAATCAGACGTCCTCGGATGAGTTGCTTAAGCAATTCATAAAATCCCAAGAGGAGACAAATAGGACCCAATATGAGACAAACCGATTATTGGTTACCCAAATAAATGAGATCAAAAAGTCTTTAAATGATCGACCCTCGGGCTCGGGAACTCTTCCTAGCAACACGATCGCTAACCCGAGGGGCGATTTGAAGGCGATCACAACAAGAAGTGGTAAAAAAGTTGATAGACCCTCGACTCCTATGCCCCCTCCACTGAGGGAAGTGACTCGAGATACTGAGGTGACAACGGACAAGGTGCATTTCTCAAGCCCACAAAGTACCGCACACGTCCAACCTCCGGTCGTCCAATCTCCAATTCCGGAACCCGATGTTCCGAAGACCAATCCTAAGCCTTCAATTCCATATCCTTCGAGGCTTAATGATCAGAAGCTTAAAGACAAAACAAATCAACAGATGGAGAAATTCTTTAAAATCTTCAGTGATTTACACTTTGACATCAGCTTCGCAGATGCTCTCATTCTTATGCCCAAATTTGCATCTACACTCAAAAGTTTGCTAAGCAACAAGGATAAGTTGTCTGAGATGGCAAAGACCCCTCTAAACGAACAATGCTCAGCGGTGCTCCTCAAAAAGCTTCCCGAAAAGCTCGGAGACCCCGGCAAGTTTTTAATCCCATGTGATTTCTTGGGGATGGTTCAGTGCTCAGCCTTGGCCGATCTTGGCGCAAGCATTAACCTTATGCCACTCTCAGTATGGGAGAAATTATCTCTTCCGAAGCTTACCGATACTTGCATGACACTCGAGCTAGCGGACCGTACTATAAAACATCCACTTGGAATAGCCAAGAATGTCATTGTGAAAGTAGGAAAGTTCCATTTTCCTACTGATTTCGTTGTGGTAGACTTTGATGCCGATCCTCGAGTTCCACTCATACTGGGGAGAGCCTTCTTAAGAACGAGTCGTGCTAACATTGATGTATATGCCGAAGAATTAACCATTCGGGTTGATAATGAAGAAGTCACGTTTAACATCAATCAGGACTCTAAACCTCTAACCACCAAATGCAACATTGCTACGGTTAATCAAAAATCTGATTTCGTGATTGCTTCCAAAAGAAGTGATTCGATACTTTCAAGATTTGAGGTTAAGAGTCTTTCACAAAAACGTGCTGAGCTCAAAGCAAGGGGAATTACCCCTGGTTCAAACAAATGGTTTGAAAGTTGTACCACAGAAGTTAAGAGTGTCTTTGACTACGATAAACAAGAATCGGAGTTCACATCGGAAGTGGTGAATACTGCTAGCTCTAAGAGCACACCACTTGTCCCACCTCCGGAAACGGTTTATCGTGTTGAAATGGTTAATTCTGTGGATGATCCAACCATTGCTCTCTCTTCCTACCCTTCTCTCACACCGGTTGAGGGAAGTGATCCCTTTTGGGATGAGGTCGATGCTTTTCTTGCAAGTGATGATTCAATTCCGACAAGGATTGATGATACTTACTTTGATTCAGAGGGGGACATCCTTTTTCTTGAAAATTTATTGAACGAAGAACCGTCCCCAACCCTCCCTCCTGGAAATTTTGTTGAAAATTACCATCCAAGCTTCAAGGTTAAGCTACAAGTTCAAACAAATGGTGATTTTCCTTTTACAGATGAAGAATGGATTTTCATTGTGATACACACCTTTTTACCATTCTTCACATATTGCGTGATTTCTCTTTCCCTTTTCTCCTATGGGAATGAGGACACTATCTTTGACCCCGGTATCTTCCCTAATAGTTTCTACTGTTAAAATACCGTGGGTATCTCATCGGTGTGGAACTTTCTTATGTTCAAATGTTTATCTAAACACGTTGAATGAAAGTCCGATGGAGATGGTTTCTTCCACTTGCTTCCCCATGAACCAATGAATTCGGGGTCGACTCAAGCTAAGTGACTCGGTAAACAAAAATATTAGCACACCATATGGGTTTTCACCCATATTTCTGTCTTCTTTCTCTTTTCTAACACCTAAGTGTGGGGGGAGTTGCCCCTGCTGTTGTTATCAAAAAAATAATAATAAAAAAAAAATAATAATAATAATAAAATAATAATAATAATTGTTGTGTTTCCACTCTTGGCTAGCAGTATTACCTTTTTACGTTCTAAGTGTCGGCATAATAGCCGGTGCTTTGAATATTGCGGGCAATATTCAATTCTAAGTGTGGGGGGAGAAATTCTGGCGAATTTTGTCACATGAGTACCTTCTAGTGCCCAAATACCCCCGTTTTGGCCAAAATTTTAAATATTTTTTCATTTGGTGGAAGTGCTTTGCACTAACACAACAAATGGGTATCAGTCCACCATGTCTAACCCACATAAGGACTGGCTAATCCGAGAGCAAACGGCTCTTGGTAAAGATATCTCAAATCCGTTTATGGCTTATAATTTGCCAAAAATTGTATGGTATTCAACTCACCATATCTTTGATAGCGAAGAGTTGGCTAGCCCACAAGGTTATGGCTTGTGGTTAAGGCAGTAGAAAACCATAATTGGTAATCAACTCACCAAGATGATAACTGTATTTTATCAAAGAGTTGGCTAGTCCAGAAGCAAACGGCTTTTGGTAAAGACAAATCAAATCCGTTGACAGCTGATGATTTGCTTAAAATCATTTGGTTATCAATGTACCATAGTATCATACTAAAACATTGGCTACTCCAGAAGTAATGGCTATCTGGTAAAGAGACATAAAATCCATTAAATTTTCAAAAAGGATTGCTAGGGACTAGCAATAGTTTAGTGTGGGGGATTGATGAGTGTGTAAATACTCATCATTTTTGTCCCATCTGAACTGCAAAAACATTTAAAAAACACTCAGAAATGCTTCAAAATACAGAAAATATCCTTGAATTGTGTTTTTATCTGTTTCATGTGCAAAAGGATTAAAAACGGGACGAAAACGAAATATTTTTGGATCGACTCGGCAATAATTGTGCATTTGATCAAGTGAAGACGAAAGTCAAAGACAGAGTCAAAGTCAACCCCCAAAATACCAAAAATAACACAAATGGTCCCTGGAATTAGTTTTCACTTTTGGCAACTTTGGTCCTTGGATTTTCAGCATGGTACAACAATGGTCCCTAAGGTTTACCTAAAATCCAATTTAAATCCTAAATCACTAAACCCAGCAACAAACTTAACCCAACTTAATAAAACCCAATCCAAACATTTCCCAAGCCCACTTAAATAAGCCCAACCCCTATCTTGAGTTAATACCCAGAGTTTGACTTCGGTTAAACTCATCTCCTTCAATACCACCCCGCCAAAACCAAAACCATACCACCTCAACCCACAAATTTTTCTGCAACACCCACCACCCTCCTAGCTTCCTGTCTCACCTCACCATATGTACAGACTGCAACATTTTTCTAGCCAAGTTTTTAGTGCTTATTTGTTACATTCTATTCCTGATTTTTGGTTTAGAGATAGCTTATAGTATAGGCTTTAGATTTCTGAGCTTTGTTTTCCCTTTAGAGCTTATTTATCAGCTTAAATTAGGTCTGCAAATCCTTGTGGTCTGAACACCAACTCTGCACATCAGCTTTTTGGTTTTCAAACCATCTGATCTAGGCAGCTATTAGGGTTCAATTAGGTTGTTAAATTTGGGCATTTTAGGTTTTTAGTGTAGCCAATAGTACTAGCAAGCTTTTGCCCCCATAAAGTTTCCACTTATCAGCTTGTTGAGAGCTTAATTTGATCTGCAAATAGGGGTTGAAACTGCCCTTTTCTGTCTTAATTTTGAAACTGTTCAAGTGCTTATCTGCTTCTTCCAATTGCTCATTTGAGCTTTTTCAGTTGAATTGTGCTTATATAAGTTGTTTGCACTAGTTCTGAGCCTTTTGTAATTTTTAGAGCTTTTTAGCTTATTTTTGGGCTTATTTCCCAGCTGCTCTTCAGCCCATTTGCTTATTAGGGTTTCTAAAAGTTCTAATTTTATTTTTCCTAGATTCAGAATAATATTTTCGATTTTCCTGCAAAGTTTCATATTTTTCTAAAGTCATTTACTATTTTTAAACCTTTTAATTAGTTTTAATAGTAATTAATTCATAATAAATAGAATAATAATCAGAAAAATATAATTTTAATTTCCAAAATTTTCTTTTCTTAAATAGAACTTAGGAAAAATAGTAATACACTTGTAGGATTAATTTTTAGATATTTCACTTTTTAGTCCCATTTTAGAATTCTCGTTACGCATTTTTAGTTTAAATCATTTAGAACTTAATTTTCCCGTGAGAATTTGTTTCTCATTTGTTAAATTAGAATTATAATCAAGCAAAAATTCCATATCATCAGTCACTCTAATCTTAAACCTTCAACGATTGTCCATTCACTCCGTTGGGAAACGACCCGGGTAATCACTTACCTGGTATCACACACACAAACGTGAGTTTTTGCAAGTTAGCCTTTTTACTAAAGGGTTGATTTATCTTTATTCACGTGTATCCGTCTGCATAATATTTATATATACGTTTTAGCATGGATCAAAGTCCACCATCTACAAACTGACTCTGTCTCCTAAGCTTTTTAAGTTTTCTTGTCCTAATCCTATCTAATGGATCTTCATCAGAAGCACTCTCAAAGTCATCATTGTCTATACCATCAATTCCCAGCTCAGTATCAAATTCCTCATCTGCATTAAATTCTGGTGTATACTCATTTCCCATTGTCTTAGCATTTGTTCTGTCAAAATCCTCCATGTCAACTTGTACATCAACAAACTCATTTTCCTTATCCACTAACACATCACTGTCACTACCTTCACCATCACTGTTTTCATTCTCTTTCTCTGTTACATCTACTTCCTGTGTTACATCTACTTCCTCAGTTACATTTTCAGTTACTACTTCATCATCTAAACCAAAAAAAGGATCAAAGTTATCTTCTCCCATGAAAGGATCAGGCACAGAGTAGAAATCCTGGGCAAACTCAGTTTGGGTTGTAGTTTTAGGTTCAATGCTTTCACATTCTTCATTCCTAGAACTACCTTCACCAGTCACATTTGCATTGTCCTCTTTCCATTCTAACATTAATTTCTTTGCACAAGACCCTGAAACTGATCTTCTAGGTTTCATCTTGCTAGGTGCTGCATTTTTAGGTGTCACAGACTCAGGAAGTTCCACAATGAAACACCTTTTAGATGGTGTGTTAAAGGCAGCCTCTATATAAGTGTATACAGTAGTCTCCTCATGTTCAATGAAGGCCTCAATCAGCTTATATCCAACCCTAATGTACTCGGCCAATTGTCTAACATCATCATCATTTCCTAAAGCATATAATCCATTGTCTAAGTTCATATCAGGCCTAAGAAAACTGTAGTACATTATGGTTTCTCCATTGAATCCTAATTTCTTAACCATATCATTAAGCTCATGTATTGAGAACTCATCAATATCAATGCAGTCAAAATATGCAAAGTCACCATTTACATATCCCCTACCAGGTGATTCAGTAAAGATCCCAGCATAGTTAATCTTCAACGAAAACAGAGCATCTGTGTTTTCCTCTCTATTTGCTGAGAAATCAAAGACAAAAAATAAAAAAATTAGGGTTTGGTTAAAATGAGGGAAATTAGTGTTTTCCTTCCCAAATTCAATAATAACTTGTAAATGATCAAATGACATTGAAACAACCAAAAAAATATTCAAATATTTATGGGAAAAAGTGAAAAACCGTATCATACCGTAAGCTTCATATACATCTATATCATCCTTTGATTCACACATTGACCATTGGTTTGTCGACGCCACCATTGCATTTCCCTTTTCAGATTAAGGGTTTTGTTTTTATGGAAGATGAAAAGTTAGGTGAGGGAAATTTGGAGGGAAAGAGATTGGGTTATGTCTGCATAAGTAGATAAAAAAAAAACCTTTTTATTATAAGTTATAAAGTGGAAAGACCAATTTACCCTTGCTTTGTATGGAGATAATGGACGCCGTTAACTCAATTTTGTTTTAGGGACCACCGGTGTGCAATTGAAAAACCACAGGGACCAACAATGCAAGAAAAAAAATGAGGGACTGAGAGTGAAATTTGACCCAAACCACAGGGACGAACGGTGTAATTTACTCTCAAATTTATTAACAAATAAAGACTATCCGATAATACCATTACCGTTTTATAAAGGATGGAACCAATACTAAAAAAAGACCGGATACACATAAAATTTGAACCATAATAGAGTAGTAAACACAAGTTTTTGGGACCCAATGCATTCATAAAAAATCGAGGTTTTTAGAAGAATTAACACTAAGGAGCCAAATCTTGTTCCGTTTTATGATGTAGTTTGACGGCTTTGGCCCCCTTAATTTTAATTCCTGGCTCCGCCTCTGAATGTATACTTGTAAAGCTTTCCATATCACTTCCATGTGTTTTACACCTCATGTAATCAACAAGCATTGGGCCTACATCAGTGAGCTACCTTGTAGGCAGGGACGGAACCGGAGCTAAAACTTACCGGATGCACAATTTTTTTTAACTGCAGTACAAGGAAAAAAAATTAACAAAAATGTATGATTTTCGGTTAAAATGATTGAGTTTAGTGAAAACTAAGTCACTTTTAACCTTTTGATTGATTAACTAAGCAATAACTAGAAACACAATGCATTATGATTAGGTGCATTTTTTACCTAGTGGGGTCACGTGACATCGTGGGACACCCTAGTTCTGCCCCTACTTTTAGGTTTTGTTAACACACAACAAGTAATATGTTAAAATGTGCAACATCATGGTTATCTACTGGTTTGGTGTGGAGATTTAATGTTTTAAGGAGTTTAAAGAAGTTTAGACTTTCTTTAAGAAGGCATATCAAGTGAGTGTTTAATTTCACATCAAATAAATTGTCAATCAAATTACTATCACATTTTCGGTATATTTGATTCTTTCGATATTTGATAATGGCTTTATCATTATCAAGACAATAATAAATCATACTCGAATAAGAATGAAAGTCACTAACCGCAAGAAATGTATGTAATGGAAGAATCGACCATTTGTGTGTCTATCAGCAGCAATCTTACTTGCCACTAAATCTCGTCGCGTGATCCAGTTTGTCAAACCCATCAATTCCTACATGGTTGTTAAAGAATTCATTTGACTTCACAGTAAGCTAACAATTTGTGAAAAAATAAGTTTAATCGCTTTGCTATACAAAAATGTTACGCAAGTTGCATGGTCATTGTGTTTTCATTTTAGCATTTCATCAAACACCTTGCTTCGAGTCTAAATAAAAACTTTAGATATTTGTACCCTGTCGAAGTAAGGAACCATGGCCTATATGTTTGGACTAGATTCCATTTTGAGAGAGTTGAATAAACACTATCTCGTTCTCGTTGAAAAGCTCTACATATCTGCCCTTTCTCAATGCACTTCTTTAGACAAACACTCCGTTTTTTCCCCTTTTCGGATTGTAAATATTTTTCAAACCCATGTTTGAATTGAAATTGAGATACTGATACAAGTTCTTCCCTTATGAATAAGATAGATTCATATATGAAAAAGGTTGACAATAAGTTCTTTCAAAATTGACTATTTGCCCCTCTGTTTGAGGTGTTCCAGAAATGTTGGCGATCAAGTAAATAGCTCTACAAACGAGTGGATTGGACTATAGACTACAAATCTACAATCCTAAACACAAAATAGTGAAAACTATTTCAGCATAAGATAAAAGAATTACCAAAAAAAGCAAGTCATTTGCAAGCTATAATAATATATACTACGGGTATGTTTGGCAAAAGTAACTGTTGTTAGAACTGGATATATATCTGTAGATGGAGGTGGAGCGGGAGATTATAAATGAAGATAATTTTTATGAGCTACATGAAGTAGCATTTGATTTTAAGAGATTATGAAAAATTATTTTTCTAAAATGTCTTATAAGTTCAGTCTGTCAAACAAGTCTTATATTTTTAAGTAGCTTATTTTTTCAAAAAATAAGCATAATCTTCCCTTCATCTTGTGTGCCAAACATACCCACTTATAGAGCATTTATGCTTAATCTTGAAAACTTAAAAAGGCTTGAAAATGAGTAGAGTGGTTTCCCTAATATACACCTTATTAATACCCCTTAAACAATGTAAACTTCAAAAAAAAAAAAAAAAAAAAAAAAAAAAAAAAAAAAAAAGCCTACATGGTTTATAATTTGGATGGAAACTGATGACGTATAATACAGATAGCAGCCCTATTGGGCCTGGATTGTATTATACACGTTTGGCCCCTGGCCCAACAGAACAGACAAACAAATACACTGGACGCCACCGAAGCCCAACAACAAGCAAGTTGCGGTCCGGACTTACAAAGACGCATGCAAATCATCTGAGCAATGATTCCCTAGTACGCTTGCGGACCAGCCCATGGCCGCGAAGGATAATCTGTATCCGCAATCACGATTAAGTTACGAACACTTGCCCGAAAAGGGTCCGACTCTGGCCACTAACAATAATAAGAGAAATACAAGGAAACCCTAGTATTTATCTCGCCTATAAAAGGCAACCTTTCAACACATTTATGAGGTATGACTTTCTCACACATCCCAATACATACATATTCTCTGACAAACATGATTACTTACTCTCACACCGGAGCTTAATTGTGGGGTCCGTCCCCACGATAAGGCTAACGGTTTGCATTCATTTGTGTAGGGAATCATTTTATTACTTGGATTAGTGCAGATTTCATTCATTGGCAGTCCATCAAGACAGCCCAACACACAAACTAAGCCCAATCCATACTCATCACACTTTTTGCACTAACAAGTTGGCGCCATCTGTGGGACCAGTATATGCAACACCCCCAAAAAATCGCAGCGAAACGATAGTATCACTGGGGTGCTACTTCACAGCACAAAGTACAAGTTATAGAAAACGACCTCTAAATGAGACGTTTTGAAAGTTATCATTCAAATTATTTAAATCAGAGTTATTACAAAAGGTCCCAAAGTATATGACTACATAAATGTTTTCAAAATGTATCGAATGGTAAAGGATAAAAGCATAAGTCTCCAAAGTATGCAAACCACTCTATGATCCATGCATCAGCTATCGCCTTACTAACCTGAGATAAAGATGCTAAAAAGTGTTAACACAAAGGTTGGTAAGTTTATAGAGTTTAGTTAAATTCTAAAGCCTTTAAATAATGTTCCCACAGCAAAGGTATTATAAATCCATTTAGTTCCAAGTCCCGCCTATACAAAACTTGCAACCTATGTGTTTACAACCCACTGCTAAAATATAGTATGAGAAGGACATATGTGTATACGATATATGAAAGTACTTAATGTAATGAATAACTGCCAACTGAACCTCATGACAAGTTTACACAAGAATACTGGATTATATTCACCCAAGACCATGAATCTGGGATCAAGGGTGGGGGCGTCATCCCTATAGTACTCTCAATACCTCTCCAACGGCTCCATCCAGAAGTTAAAAAGTTGCTAAAGAATAAAGAGGGAGTTTGAGTAGTTTTCGACAAGAAAGAAAAAGAAAAGAAATTAGATCCAAAAGTTTTTAAAGACTTATGGTTTATTCTTGTGACTAATATAACATGATTAGTAATCCATTTAGATAAATTAACATATAGTTTAGTTGATGAAGTTTTAAAACTAAAAGAAAAATACCAATTCGAAAAGGGGTGTTTGGGTTCTCGGTGAAAAGAAAAAGGAGGAGAAAAATCGTTTTTGATCTTGTTCCAACTTGTTAATTGATTCATAACATATATAGATGATATTAGAAAATGTAAATAGAGATGGAAAAGAGTTTAGTGACTTACAAATCCTTCTTGAATTTGTTTAAGTTCGGCTAGAACCAAATGACCCAAATCGACTTCTAATTGTGAAACAAAGCTTTTGTACTCAAAAATTTAGAATACAATCTTCCTTTTCCTTTGGTTATGGCTCGAATTCAGTAGGTAGAGTGTGTGTGTGTGTGTGTGATAGAAAGTATGGTATGAGTATTAAGGGTGTGTTTAGGTCGAATTATATAGGCATACTTTGTTAAGATGATAAGAGACAAGATGAGGTGTTTGCATGATTTCCATAAGCTTGTTAGTTAGATTGCATGGATTAAAAGAAACCACATAGGGAGCTTAAGATATTAGACTAACTTTGTTGAAAATCTAGGAGACATGGTTGCTTGTTCGATTTTATAGCCACAAGGGTGGAATATCTAGGAGACAAGGTGATGTGGCTAGTTTGTGTTCTCATACATATGCTTAGTTAGGAATCAAGTTAGATTAGAACTAGTTAGGACTACTTTGGTTAGGTTTTGGTTTATGTCGAACTAGGAAAAACAAAAGGGGGCGTTTAGGGCTTCAGGTACTTGTACCTAGGCTATATCATGTTGTACTTGAGGTTTGGAAGCTTAGGGAACCTAGTTGGAGTCTTTGGTTAAGTTTCTTAGTATTTAGTTTGGTTTAGTTAGTTTTAGAATTAATAAAAGTATAGTTTTTAATTTCATGCATTAAGCACTAGTACAACAAGCATTAAGGAGTTGTACTTTAGGTTTATAAAGTATAAGAAGATCTAGTTTAAGGCTTGTGCATTAAGGACTTGTATTATGTGTTTTATGGTAAGTACACTAAGGTTTATAATAAGTTTTATATTAATATTTAGTTTCTATGCATTAAAGACTTGTACATGTGCTTGAAAGTTTTGTACATTTATATTTTATAGAAACCATGTTCATATTAAGTAGGTTTTGTGATTTTATTTACATAAAATCATAGAATGGTAAATTAGGGCTTGTATCGGGAAATAAAGTAAAATTAGGTTTTCGTGTTTTAATGACTTGTACATTAGCTTTGAGGTGTTGTACTTTAGGGTATATGGTTTAGTTACATGAAATCATAGTTATAATAAATTAGGGTTTCGTTAAAACTCTAATAGATGGAAAACGTTTAGTTTGAATATTTAATAATCGTACGTTAACGAATTAACGTAAAGTGGCAAATAAAAGTTGAAAACTTTTATACTTGACATATAAGGATGTTTATGTGAAATAAACATTAAGGCATGTTGGTATCGGTCTGCGTGTGAGCACATTTATTGAGAATGTGAGTTACGTCATATTAGTTGGATTTTGTGATCAGATAAACTGATAACGTTTTATCTTAAGAAAAATTTAGACGTAGAAAATGAATAAGTATTCTTTATTTAGAATGGTGTATTAATTTAGTACAAGGCAAAATTTACCAGTGGTTACTGTATCCCCCCGTTGAATAGAATCTCTTCCCGATATTCAGTTCGTGTTAGATGTTGAAACGATGTTGACGAATAATCAGTGTGTATAGTCAAAGTAATTATGCCAAAGCTTACGTATCTAGGTTTCTTATCTAATATAGGAATGAATCATGTAGGGCAAAGCTAGGTTTTACCAAAATTGAATAATATGGTAGAATACTAATTGTCTAGAGAAAGCGTACCCGTTATGCGTGAGCTGCATCCGAATGATCCAAATAGAATGCTCACCCACGAGGCGGACTGTTATGGATTCCAGGGTTTGGGTTATTTCCTTCGGTTGCTAAGGCTAGATTACCCTGTATTTGTCTCGGTGCCCTATTCAACCTCGGACACGCATTCCGGAGGTGATCCGAGCTGTTACACTCATAGCATGTCCTTTGGTTATTCTTCATGTTCCCTGCATTCACTGGAGCTTTACACCAATTTGCAAAATGACCCAACTGATTGCAATTTGTACACACACGGCAGGGCACAGACCCCTGATGATGATAAGCACATTTAGCACACTTAGGATATGGACCCGCATACCCTCTCTGACCAGAACTAGTTGCCGCAAAGGTCCTTGCCTTCTTGTTGTCAACCATTGTGCCCGTTTGCTTGTCCGACTCATTCGCTCCTTTCCTTTTATCACTGTTCTTCAAAATTCCATTCCTAACCATCTCATCTGTTAGAGTCCATACTTTCAATATTACACTCTGAATTGTAGAAGGCTCAGTTGCTTTCACAGTTTCACGAATCTCAGGGACAAGACCATAGATGTACCTCTCGATCCTCTTTGATTCAGGGGTAACCAGATGAGGAACTAGTTTGGCCAACTCATGAAATTGATCTGTGTAGGCTGCATGACCAGCCCCTACCATAGTGTGATGCCAAAGTTCACCTTCCAGCTTTTGCATCTCATTGTCCGGGCAATATTCCTCTTTCAGTAGTGCCTTAAAGTCATCCCATGTCATACCTACAGCTGCTTCCCTACCCCTAGCTTGAATCTGCGTGTTCCACCATGTCAATGCCTTTCTTGACAGCAAGCATGCAACATACTTCACCTTCTGATGTGTTGCACAACTACTAATGTCGATCACCGACTCCATCTTTTCAACCCTTCGAGTATACTCCAATGCACCTCCCTTACCATCAAACTCTATTGGCTTGCATGTCATAAATTCCTTATATGCATCCAGTTCTATAGTTGTTGTTGTTATTACCATTCCCACCTACATCATTGGTGTCAAAATTTCTGCTTCCGTGGTTTCCCGAGTTATTGATATGATTGCCAACCTGAGTGACAATGGTGGGAAGCAAGTTTTAAAGCTGTTGAGCGATGATGGCGGCAAAATCATGATTTCCTACATCGTTGTTATCACTGTTACCAATGCCGCGACCACCTCCTCTACCTCCACGTTCACTAGTCCTTCCACCCCTTAGTGCCACACCTCCTCGGCTAGTGCTATGAGTTGTCCTCCTTGATGCCATATTTTCTACCAGGAAGGACATTTGGTAAACGTCAGAGATGAGGGAAAACCGTTGACTATCCAATCTATACTTAACGTTCTCACACATAATACCACGTCACAAGTTGTTTCCTAAAGGGTGCCAATGCCGATCAACGTAAGCATGGTCACATATGTCCACGTGAGCCTTGATGCATTTATAATTATGTTGGCCACCATAATTATAATTGCCTCCTTTCACACGTGTACATATTACCAAGCACACATATCTCGGCGATTGATGCTACTTAATAGATAGACATTCCATCATCCGATCCTAAATGGTGGAGGAGTAATGTAGTGTGGGTATCTAGGGAGTGTCTCACTTAGTACATAGGGATCTCTCCTAGATGCTTAAGTCACGGAAAGTTTAGTTTCTAATAATTTCTCAAAAGTATCCTCAAGAGAATTCCCATCCTTGAGCAAATCATCAAATTTCTACAGCTAAATAATAACCTTTATTTAACTCAATCTCATGTCTCATCAAACAAGAACTGTCACAAGATTAAGTTAAATAACCGGATATTACTGAGCTCCACATTTTTGATGACTCGACTAAATTCTGAGATTTCCCTATCAGTACAAAAACCATAACATCCAACTGCGTGGATATAAGCGAAAAAGTTTTAGGTGTGCAAGGCGATAGGAAGGAGAGTCTCAATGTATATAGTAGTTATAGTCTAGGTACTAAATGCAACCTAGTTCTCTATAACCAAGGCTCTGATACCAATCTGTAACACCCCCAAAATATCGCAGCGGAACGATAATGTCACTGGGGTGCTACTTCATAGCACAAAGTACAAGTTATAGAAAACGACCTCTAAATGAGACGTTTTGAAAGTTACCATTCGAATTATTTAAATCAGAGTTATTACAAAAGGTCCCAAAGTATATGACTACATAAATGTTTTCAAAATGTATCGAATGGTAAAGGATAAAAGCATAAGTCTCCAAAGCATGCAAATGACTCTATGATCCATGCATCCGCTATCGCCTTACTAACCTGAGATAAACATGCTAAAAAGTGTCAACACAAAGGTTGGTGAGTTCATAGAGTTTAGTTAAATTGTAAAGCCTATAAATAATGTTCCCACAGCAAAGGTATTATAAATCCATTCAGTTCGAAGTCCCGCCCATACAAAACTTGCAACCTATGTGTTTACAACCCACTGCTAAAATATAGTATGAGTAGGACATATGTGTATACGATATATGCAAGTACTTAATGTAATAAATAACAGCCAACTGAACCTCATGACAAGTTTACATAAGTTTACACAAGAATACTGGATTATATTCACCCAAGGTCATGAATCTGGGACAAAGGGTGGGGGCGTCAGCCCGATAGTACTATCAATACCTCTCCAACGGCTCCATCCAGGAGTTAAACAGTTGCTAAAGAATAAAGCGTATAAGAATAAGTTTAACACATTAAGGCACATATCGCAACTACACTTCATGTCCAAAAGTATAAAAAGTATAGCGTAGCATAAGAGTATAAATGTTTTGAGTACTTGTGGAAGTCAAAGCAAGTATTTGAGCATGTATCTCCCCCCCAAAGAGTTTATAAAGTAATTAAACGAGTAAAAGTGGGGCTATGAGTCACCTCGGTGATACAGTAGTCTGAATAAGTTAAGTAGTGTAAATAAACGGCTCCGACACGTGACCTAGGTTGATATGTCAACTCTCAGTATGTTTGTTGATGTTCTAACTTTATTAATGTGTAATATTTATAGTAGTTGTATGATGGTGTATTGTCGATAATTATATGTAAACCGTAACGCGTATGGTTGAACGAGAAAAGTACAAATGATAATTTTTATAATCTTGAAATCTCTTCAAAAGTTAATGGATGATAAATTGTGTGTTATCATATTTTATTTTTAAGATTCGATCGATAGAAATATTTCATTTATTTATTTTTACTAAAAACCGAGTAAGTATTAAAAATATATTTCTGAAATAATATATAAAATGTTACACTTTATACCCTTATAGTTTCAAGTATTGATGGTTTATACCCCTGAACTTTTATAAAATGACAATTTTTACCCCTAAAATTTGGTAAAATGACAGTTTCTACCCTACAGTTTCAATTATGACACTTCATACCCCTATGTCTCTTGTCAATTGCAATTATAGTCCTTGTTATAAAAGAATTAGAGTTTTGGCAAAACAGGACCTCAAAGCATTTTATACATTTATTAAAAATCCTAGAGTTTTGACAGTTTTAACACTTGAGGTATTTTAGCGATTCCATATCTAGTTCTTAATTACAAACGATTGCGTTTTTAATTTAGGAAAAGGCATGACACGTTATGGCTTATTATTATAAGTTATATTAAGTTGTAAATAAGTTGTTAAAAGCTTATAGGCTTATAATTTATCTTATGGGCTTTTAAAATCCAAATAAGGGTGCGTTTGGTTTTGTTGTCACGACACGAGAAAAGAAGAAAAATAACACGAGGCCTTGGGAGCTTTTGGCAATGCTTTGGTTGTTTCGTAAACTTGGGTTGGTGCTTAATAAGATGGCAAAAAGAGTTTGATTTATAGCTTATTGTTTAGGGCTTAAATAATATGACCAAAGAGGGGGGTTTGGGTAGTTTGCGACAAGAAAGAAAAAGAAAAGAAATTAGATCCGAAAGTTTTTAAAGACTTATGGTTTATTCTTGTGACTAAAATAACATGATTAGTAATCCATTTAGATAAATTAACATATAGTTTAGTTGATGAAGTTTTAAAACTAAAAGAAAAATACCAATTCGAAAAGGGGTGTTTGGGTTCTCGGTAAAAAGAAAAAGGAGAAGAAAAATCATTTTCGATCTTGTTCCAACTTGTTACTTGATTCATAACATATGTAGATGATATTAGAAAATGTAAATAGAGATTGAAAAGAGTTTAGTGACTTACAAAGCCTTCTTGAATTTGTTTAAGTTCGGCTAGAACCAAATGACCCAAATCGACTTCTAATTGTGAAACAAAGCTTTTGTACTCAAAAATTTAGAATACAATCTTCCTTTTAGTTTGGTTATGGCTCGAATTCAGTAAGTAGAGAGTGTGTGTGTGTATGTTTGTGTGATAGAAAGTATGGTATGGTATTAAGGGTGTGTCTAGGTAAAATTATATAGGCATACTTTGTTAAGATGATAAGAGACAAGATGAGGCGTTTGCATGATTTCCATGCGCTTGTTAGTTAGATTGCATGGATTAAAAGAAACCACATAGGGAGCTTGAGATATTAGACTAACTTTGTTGAAAATATAGGAGACATGGTTGCTTGTTCGATTTTATAGCCACAAGGGTGGAAGATCTAGGAGACAAGGTGATGTGGCTAGTTTATGTTCTCATACATATGCTTAGTTAGGAATCAAGTTAGATTAGAACTAGTTAGGACTAGTTTGGTTAGGTTTTGGTTTATGTCAAACTAGGAAAAAAAAAAGGGGGCGTTTAGGGCTTCAGGTACTTGTACCTAGGCTATATCATGTTGTACTTGAGGTTTGGAAGCTTAGGGAACCTAGTTGGAGTCTTTGGCTTTGTTTCTTAGTATTTAGTTTAGTTTAGTTAGTTTTAGAATTAATAAAAGTATAGTTTTTAATTTCATGCATTAAGCACTAGTACAACAAGCATTAAGGAGTTGTACTTTAGGTTTATAAAGTATAAGAAGATCTAGTTTAAGGCTTGTGCATTAAGGACTTGTATTATGTGTTTTATGGTAAGTACACTAAGGTTTATAATAAGTTTTATATTAATATTTAGTTTATATGCATTAAGGACTTGTACATGTGCTTGAAAGTCTTGTACATTTATATTTTATAGAAACAATGTACATATTAAGTAGGTTTTGTGATTTTATTTACATAAAATCATAGAATTGTAAATTAGGGCTTGTATCGGGAAATAAAGTAAAGTTAGGTTTCCGTGCTTTAATGACTTGTACAATAGCTTTGAGGTGTTGTACTTTAGGGTTTATGGTTTAGTTACGTGAAATCATAGTTATAATAAATTAGGGTTTCTTGAAAACTCTAATAGATGGCAAACGTTTAGTTTGAATGTTTAATAATCGTACGTTAACGAATTATCGTAAAGTGGCAAATAAAAGTTGAAAACTTTTATTCTTGACATATAAGGATGTTTATCTGAAATAAACATTAAGGCATGTTGGTGTCGGTCCGCATGTGGGCACGTTTATTAAGAATGTGAGTTACGTCACATTAGTTGGTTGTTGTGATCAGATAAACTAATAACGTTTAATCTTTAAAAAAAAAAAGAAAATAGACGTAGAAAATAAATAAGTACTCTTTATTTAGAATAGTGTATTAATTTAGTACAATGTGAAATTTACAAGTGGTTACAGTACACAACTGCGTTCTTGAAAATAATCACCATGAGCAATCACTCCGGCCCCGCTTCTTCCGTACTCGCATCCATTTTGCGAATACGGTAGTGAAGAATAAAACACTGGAAGATCAAGGTAGGCTCGCATCCGATGCAGCTCCCCAAGAGTATGGTAATGAACACTACCACCAGTTGTTGCCAAATATAACTGAGAAAGCTCATCAAAAGAGGACACTGTGGAAAAAACTCAAAGGGATACAAACCCGTCTAAACTATGAGGAAATTTCGCAACATGCTGAATCTGTAACATCCAAAAGAAGAAAGAACCTCAAAAGGAAAAACGAATTTCAGCAATTCCAAAACGTGTCCGGAAGCCCTAATCCAGGGGGCAAACAATCAAGGTCGCAAGAAGAAAGAAGTCTCGAGATAGAAACAGTATTCGAAAGATTGGAAGAAGAAGTGCTTAACAAACTGGGAGATAAAGAAAGGAGCACACCCTTACACCCACATGAAGATGACCCATCACGGCCATGGGTGCGCGAGGAAGCTGATCCGTTTTCGCTCCTCATATCCGCTATGTCGACCTACCAAAAAGAAACTACATGCCCAAGTCATATGACGGAAGTAAAGACCCAGAGGATCACCTTAAGGTTTTCCATTCGGTAGCCCAATTACAGCACTGGTATATCAACACCCAGCGCCACATGTTCAAGTCCACACTCACTGGATCGGCTAGGGTCTGGTTTGACAATCTCCCTCCGGAATCCGTAAATAGCTTCCATGAGATGAGAGTAGTATTACTAACGAACCTCCCTCAACAGAAAAGGTATTTCAAAAATCCCGTGGAACTCCATCATGTCAAGCAGAGAAAGAAGGAATCAACGAAAGATTTTTTGCGAAGATTCAAGACGAAAAGCAGACATACGAAGGGAAAATTGGAAGCCATAAAAATATCAGAGTTTACGCATGAAATAACCAACCCAGAGTTAATCAAGCGCCTGCATGACAGAATCCCAAAATAAGTAGGTGAAATGATGAAAGTAACCGCATCTTCTCCTAGGGGAAAATCAACGGTCATAAATCAGTAGAAAAAGAAATTACTCGAATCCCACCAAAAAGTAGGGCATGACACAGATGAATGCATACACTCAGAAATAGCAAACTATCATGCGTAACCAATGAGTAGAAGCAAAACAAAACGAATGATCAATCAACAATGGAAAGAATAGGAGAACGTCTGGAAAGAACGAGCCGCTAGCGATTCTAATTAGCACAGGCATGGCAGGAAGTAGCTAAATAATCACTCTCTCTTCTAACACGGAAATTTCGTCCCCACTTTTGAGAATCATAGTGATTCATAGAAGCAATCTCATACATCACATGGAAATGAATAAGTGGTCAACCCCAAGAATACAGCATGAGTATTGATAAGAAACCAAATGGCTTCGGTCACAGCGCCTCTTATCGGATTCTGCGGTAAAACCGCATTGCTCACAGGACAAATACCACTGCCGAAATAAGGGCCACCTCCGCGTGGGTAAATTTAGCTGTGATAAGATTACAATCAACATACAATGGAATCATAAAAAGAACGGGGGTCCGGAAAATATAAGCTGTTCAATCAACAGCTCATGGCATGTTGAAATTCCTAGCAGGGGAAGGAATACTACAACTTCGGAACAACAGGACTTTCCTGCTTTAATGCACAACGGTATCCAGACCAGAAGGATAACCTCCAGCCGTCAACGGAGGAACAAGTCAAAGTTACAATTCACCCAAAATACTCGGAACACACTGTGAAGGAAAGAAGAAACCATGTGAGTTGCTTAAGGACAACCCAAATGTGTTTGCTTGGTACCTAGCGGACACGACAGAATGCACTCTGGCTAGACAAAAGAACCGAGGTCAGTTACCAGGAAGAAGCAAGGCAATATAAGAAGCTGGGAAACTTAAGAATAGTATACGCGTAGACTTCAAGGATTTTAAAAAGGCATCTTACAAACAAGTCCGCAGAAAAATCACTATAAACAACAGTACCAATAAAGGAGGAACTGACTACCTACCTTGCAGCCACAAAGGTACGGCGTGTATAGTAACGGAAAGGAAGGCCAAACAAATGCTAACCTACCCCGTCAAATGTAGCTTAAGAGAACCAGAGATCAGCTACACGCCAACATAAATCTAATGTTGGAGTTGATACGGTGAAAACCGGAAACAGCATGGAAACCATGAAAAATACAACGCTAGGGAAATGCGATATATAGTGAAGGTCGACGAAAAAATCCTAAAGTGACGGATCTTACTCATGGACGGATCATCTTAAATAAATGATCTCGATGCTGAACTAAAGCTTACCAATCCGAAAGGAATGAAGTTTAATTATGTTTTGTAGATCAGTTCCGGGGTAACTAATAATAAAGTATGAAGGTCTTGCTATTATGTTAAGAAAATCACTTCCCCATAAAAAGAAAGAGTTCAAAAAGACTAGCTGACAATAAAATCCCAAACGATTCTTATGACAAGCTAAACACATCGCTTGAACTTACTTGAAAGATATACTTTTTGGCCGACGTGAGCCAGAAGTCCGGATCACTCGCAAACAATGTTAAGCGGGAAAAATTTGGGGAAAGACAAATTCGTGTTCCTTCCCAAGATGTTTAAAAGACAAGACAATATACTTTATGTCAAATCCAACAAGCCAAGAAGGCACTCCAGCTACAAGTCTAGGCACGTGCCTACACGCTAAAGATTCAGGAAAAGTCACTGTTTACACGTAAAACAACAGTGGATCCTCCTCTATAAAAGGTTATTACAACGAAGGAAAGCATAACCAATCCCACAAAAACAATAAAGACATCCAACACAAAGAATAATACAGAGTATCACAGCGATTGAACTAACAACAACCGTTTGAGAGAAGTTGAAGATGTTATTGATTTTTTACAACTGGTTCCTGAATAACAATATAAAGTTGTTTACCATATATGATAACCAAGGTCTTCACTCAATGACAAAACATCATTTGCTGATGATCATCATTTACATACTCAGAGTTAATTTAAGTATGTACTCACACATTACATGGGTTAGTAAGCAGCATCAAGAGGGTCATCTCACGGCCCATACCTGTTCTTAAATGACTACTAATAGCAGTTAGTCGTTCTTAAATGACGACTAATGACCCTAAACTATAATGCTCTACAAATCCCATTCATCCAAACACCCTTCCATAACATCCTCGAGTGTCCTTTTGAGCAATATGGTGAATTTCAAACTGTTCTTGTGCCGAAACGCGTCTCATCTGCCCACCCTCCATCTTGCCATTACAAGCATTCCCAATACCACTGACCTGGACCAGAAAAAAGCTTACCTATACCATGCGGTCCAGAGTAACGGTTTTTATTTTTAAAGGCCGCAGGGACGACGAAATCCTCACTACCAATTAGGCTCTCGTTGGCCATCAAAGTGGTAAAAAGTAGGAATCTTTAATGGTTGATTGAGATGACAACCATGGGAAGGAAGGCAGGGGATAATAGGGGCACAAAAGGGAGAGATTGAATGGGGAAGAGCACACGTTGCTAGGGATAGGTACAAACCGTACATTGGGGGAAATTTATTGCATAAAGTTGCTCCCGATTATCAAAAGCCTCCCTACAAAGTCAAGCAACAAAAGATGAAAAGGATGCCTTCATCTTTGTTGCTACCCGACTTGTAAGCTGGAAGACGCGCTTACAAGTTGGGTTAGATATAACTACCGGATGATCGGTAAGGATACTCTACCAAACCTAACTGCCATTTAGACCAGCAAAGAAAACTGGTTTGTAGTCCTAGTCATGGGACCAACCTTGATCCGCCATCAAAACTTACTTCCGCGAGGAAATCAACTTTTCCAGTTTGTTAATTAGGGTGTAAATGGTCAGCAAGTACCATCTGCCGTTTGCAAGGCTAAACATTATAGAATGGAAGCACCAAGTAACAGCTGGAACAAGTTAAAAGACCAAGACGGAAATCAACTTCCGCAAACACGAAACATATGCATATTTCAAGTAGAGACACACGGAGGAAGTAGTCATCCGCAACACAAACATGGAAAATTTGTAACCTCAAGAAGTGGTATAAAGAAAAAAGCATAAATAGTTCACCTATGCGGACTCCACAGTAGATATTTGTACTCAAAATTCTCTTATTGCATTATTTTATTTTAAAGATTAAAAAAAAAAAAGAAAAAAAAAAAAAAAAAAAAAAAAAAGAAAAAAAAAAAAAAAAAAGTGGAGATTAGCTACTTTCACTAGTTTACTTTAACAAGTTTTCAATATTTATTTTGCAAAGTCAATTACATATGTGAATAAGACGCGCACGCACTAGGGCATGACCCAAGAATGTTATTCCGCATAAAAAAAGATGAGTAACCTAACAATTCACTCAAAGTACATAAGAGGTATTGCAAGCCCGGTACCGGGAGAATAACCCACAAATATTCAACTAAGACTAAAAAAACATATCAGTACGTCTTTTAATAGCAAAGCAAATACTATAAGTGCAAAAGGCCACACAAGAGTCTTACATGACAAAGGCACACAACGAAAACATGGTTCGAAAACATAAGTATTGCCCATTACAAAAAGACCACAAGTGGCCACTGCATATAAAAGAAGTCACTCATAAAAAGCATTTGAAGGATTATGTTCAATTACAAATAGTTGTTCAGGAAAGACCACACATGGTCACGGCAACCTAATCTGCGTGATTGTGCTCTGGAGTGGTCTCCATTTCTTCCCTCTTAAAATCAATTGAAGGGACGAAAGAAGCACCTCCATCATTATCAATATCCGTTATCTCATAATCATCTGTTGAGATGAGTTCGACGGACGCAGTAAGGGCAAAAGTTGTTGATAAAGAAGTAGTAGTCACGACAGCGGCTGGCTCACTCCCAGGAATGGCCACCGTACCCATTAAAACCTCAGCTGATAAAGGCTTGACCAAAGGACTTAACATACCACCAAGCGCAGACTGCCGTGCAGCAATATTCTCCCTAATCTTCTCAACCCTCTGATAAGCAACACGTAGAGAAGAAGATAAGGAGGCTTCACTAACAACCGAATTGTCCTCAATTTTGTAAATAGGAACATCAAGTTGCTCCAAACTCGGTTGTATACCAGCCATACCAGGCATATCCGCAAGTGGATCATCAAGTCGGAGAAAATTCATGATATCTTTAACACATGAATCCTTGTGAGCTGTCAAGTTAACTAACAAAGGAAACTCAAACCCACGGAATGTTTGCAACAAGATCCATAATCCGCCTCCGAAAAAGGGTTATAAGCAGCAACATCTACAAGGCTCGTCCCTGCCTACTATGATCAATGCCAGCAGCTAACCCCTCCTGCATTCGCTTCAAAATAGCACAACTTAAAACTCTTCCCAAAGCCGTAAGATATTTCAAAGAGTTTAGACATTTAGTAATGACCAGCTTCATGCCACACATCAATAGCCACCGAACTTCTCATCAAGATGCAAGGCCATCTCCTTAAGATAAGCTTCTAACTTGGCCACCTTGTCAGCAACATCCTTAATCTGAGCATCTTGAATCTCCTCAAACTGCCCTCTCAAACTCCCCAGTGAAGCCTCCAATGCACGTACCTATGATAAAGCGAGACATACAACAGATAAAAAGAAAAAAGAGCGGGAGATAAAGGCAAAGAAAGAAAAAGCGTGTAGCAAATGCCAAAACTAGAAGATGTATACCTGACCAACAAGACTTTCATTCTGACACTTAGCGGCAGCAACCGCGGTTAAGATCCGCAAGCTCATGATCCTTGTCATTCACAGAAGACTGAAGCTCCGCCAGCTTCGTACTAAGGGAATCCCGCTCCCCCTCAAGCACAGAGGTCCGTGAACTCTTAGAAGATTCCAATGCGGAAACTTGAGTACGGGGGCGAATTGCCTCCGCGGCTTCAGCCTTCGTCAATAACAACTCAGCCTTTTGCTTCGCAATCTCTTCATCCTTTTACTTTAGCAAATAAGCCCGCTGGTCACATAGAATGGACAATCTCCTCTTCTCAGCAATGTTATACTCAACCCGCATCCTTATCTCGGCACTTAAAATAGTCTGGCAGGCAGTCCCAACATTAAATTCTGTAAAAAGTTGATCGTACTCCATATCACGAACCTCAGCAAAATATTGAAGAGGAGCAAACTCATCAATCATCTCGCGACATTCAGCAGGGTTATCGACACTGGAACCGCAAGTCACACCCCACTTCAGAACAAAAGTTTCCTTCAAAAGATTAGGATCCACATCAACTGCGGCACAGATACGCCCAAAAGAAAACTCACCTCTGGAAAAGTCTGAAAAACCACTAGCATCAAACTTGGTACCACTGGTGGATAGAGAGGCATCAAGAACCGGAGAAGGCTCAGAAACCTTCTTTTTATTCTTTTCCTTTAAAGATGGAGCAAAGGCAACAAAATTAGTTGTGGTGGTAGGCACTGACATCAGCGGAACAAGAGGCCTAACAAAAGAATCAACTTCAGCATCATGAGTACTAGAATGATGCGAAGAATATGAGGAAATAACAAACCTTTCGGGAGGATTAGCAGAGCAGAGATGGGGCCCAGCGGTAGAATCAAATTGAGCTCCCACTTCATGCTCCTGCGTGACTGATACGGAAGATGTAATAAAAGGCATAGTGGGCAAAGGCTTAACTCCAAGTTCAGCATTTAGAACACTTCTAGACAACAGACTCTGAATAGCAGCCATAGATTTACTGGAAACGATAGACCTATTAGAAGCCCCATGATCATCCTTTAACCTTTTTGAAGGATGAGACGGCTCACCAGCGCTCGCGGGCACATTTACTGCTTTTTTTTTTCGTTTAGGCTTCACAGCAATGTTCTTTGACTGAACATTTTTAGTAACCACAACCACTTGATTCTCAGCACCATTACTAGTACCAGAATCACCCTGCTCATCACCAAATAACTTGTTAACAGCAATGATCATCCCTTAACCTATCCCCCCCACCGAAAATAGGATTACCTGATCTCATCTCACCACTATCACCAAATAACTCGTTAACACCAGCCTCCAACTCACTCTCCGTGCGGATAGGTGTAATTGGAAGAAGCGGAATCGTCCGCCTGACAGTACTATCCAAGAGTTTTGGCTCATCTTCCAACCGCTTCCTTTTACCAACTTTTACTTTGGTTGGATCCGCGAGATTAATGAACGTGAACAAATCCATCGCTGTGCAAAAAAAAAAAGAAATAGTTAGAAGAGGAATAAAAAAACCACAAAAGTAAACATGTAAAATAAAGTACTCACCCCTTTCATCATCATCAAGAAAGACGGGATAATTGTCCTTGTCCAAAGGATACTTACGGCTTAGACCGAGCCAACAAAGGAAAGCCTCTTGGTACCTTCGGAACGGAGCAGGATTGTCGATAAGGGTGGCGTAATCTTCGGCGTTGAATTCGCCGGGCTAGGGAACCGGATCCTTAGTAACACTCTTGGCAGTATGCCAGGGAAAGATCTCAGGGCAGGCAAAGTCATCAACCCAGAAAAAGTGATCATTCCAGTTCTTAACAGAATCGAGAGCCTTCGTATAGCAAACACCAGTATCATCTGCACGATTACTGAATGATAACCATCCCTTTGTCTTGGACTTAACATAAAATCGCCGGAACAAATCGACCGTTGGCACAATACCATGCACACGACACAAAATTTCAAAGTAAGAAACCTTGGACGCTCCTATAATAGAAAGCTGAGAAATACTGATCCGATAGGAGCTTATGATGTTGACAAAAAAGACAGATAGCGGTAACCGAAAATTGGCATAGTCAAAAAATCGAGTATAGACGCCAATCTTTCTAGAAGGATACTATTGAATGGTTTGATTGGAATCGGGTAACATTGGATGAACCTCTCGGGGAATGTGGAACTTACGACAGAAATCGTTAAGCACCCCTTGAGAAAGACGGGACTTAATATCCGTAATATCGCTCATGACGGAAGAAAAAGTATAGAAATCTATGCTAAAAACCGAAAAACCCTTCGAGAAAAATGCGATACGTGAAGAAAGATCTAAAAATTTGAAGAACCTTCAACAATGGGGGAAAGGGATGAATGGAATAAAGTGGAATAGTAAAAACCAAATAGGATATTTATACCCACGGTATATTTAACCTTGAATAAATTCAGCTAACAACGCGTGCCAAAAAATGTTTCAGTCAATGGTCGTGATTAAAAGTAAAAGATAAGGATGACAGTGAAGCAAAGCGTCCAAACGGTCAAATCAGTCAGAATGTGAAACGCCAAAAAAGGGTCCACGCTCCCTACGACCTCACCTACTAAATACAAGTAAGCGTCTTAGAGAAGCAGTCAACTATGGAGCGGAAACGCAACAGAACCTTAGTCTAGTAACATTCATCGCACGCTACCAGCAAGAACGCACTAGACTGGGGGGCTTGATGACGTATAATACAGATAGCAAGCCTATTGGGCCTGGATTATATTATACACGTTTGGCCCCCGGTCTAACAGAACAGACAAACAAATACACTGGATACCATCGAAGCCCAACAACAAGCAAGGTGCGGTCCGAACTAACAAAGATGCATGCAGATCATCTAAGCAATGCTTCTATTGTACACTTGCGGACCAACCCATGGTCGCGAAGGATGATCTGTATCCTCAATCACGATTAAGTTACGAACCCTTGCCAAACAAGGGTCCCACTCTGGCTACTAACAATAATAACCGAAATACTAGGAAACCCTAGTATTTAGATCACCTATAAAACGCAACCTTTCAACACATTCGCGAGATATGACTTTCTCACACATCCCATTACATACATATTCTATGTCAAACATGATTACTTACTCTCACGCCAGAGGGTAATCGTGGGGTCCGTCCCCACGGTAAGGTTAACGGTTTACTTTTATTTGTGCAGGGAATCATTTCATTACTTTGATTAGTGCAGATTTCATTCATTGGCAGTCCATCAAGATAACCCAACACACAAACTAAGCCCAATCCATACTCATCACACTTTTTGCACTAACAGAAACTTTTTAATAAGACATTTTTTTTTTAACTTTTAAGCATAGCTACATGGTTTAAAAATTTTGAATGGAAACTTTCTTATCACACGAAAGTTAATAATGAAAAAAAATGACTAGAAATTGAATCTGTAAGTGTTACATCAAGAGTCACATCAGAATCATAAATTCGTAAGCATAATTATTTGCCTCTATATACCGTCGTTTTGCACAGGTATATGTCTAGTTGTTATTAAAATACACAAAATGACAAATCACTTGCAAACCGGATATAGTTATAAATGAAAATGACAAATAATGATTAAAGCATAATAAGTATCAATCGCAACAATATCTCAAATAAATAATTAATTGAAATCAATAAAGTAGTTGAAGAATCATTTACAAATCGTGCTATAATCGATGCCATCAATCCCCGAGTTGAGTACCGAGGCAAAACCCCGAAGGGTTTGCCCCTTAAAAAACCAAACGTGCGGCTGCCTCTTTTCCTTCGTGCGTCTGACAGAAACCCTCCAAAGACAATTGATCAAATTGATACAATGCAAACACTTGAAAAACCAAACGTGCGGCTGCCTCTTTTCCTTCGTGCGTCTGACAGAAACCCTCCAAAGACAATTGATCAAATTGATACAATGCCAAAGTTCAAAAAAAATTGATACAATGGCCTACGTATGGCATTGGTATTTATACTATTCAACTTTGGCCTTTGTCACACTTTGGCCCCTAATCTTGCGCAATTTCACACTTGGTCCTTGTCTTCTTTTTCTTTCATAATATCACATGTATAAGACTTTATGACCATGACAATTTCAGCCCCTCTTCGTTCTTCAAGAATTAAATAAACTTAATATTATCTTGCCGCTTTTAGTCCTTGGACTTTGACACTTCGCGCCCAAGTTATAAATTACGGCGTAACTAAATCACTAAGTTATGCCGTAAGTCTTCGTCAGCCTGTACTTATCCACTCTTTAAATTTCTCTACGGCGTAACTAAATTACCTAGTTATGCCGTAACCTTCACATTTATCAATTACGGCGTAACCTCAAGACTAGGTTACGACGTAAAGCTCTCGGTTATGTTTTTACGCCGTAACCTATTAACCAGTTACGGCGTAACCTTCATAATACCTAGAAAATGGCCTTTATAATGTGTTACGGCGTAAGTCCATCATGCCACTTACGCCGTAACTTTCATCTGAATACATTTTTGCACTTTTTGGCCTTTTCTTATATCTTTTCTGTTCCAATGCCTCATTTATCCTGAAATGTATATATGAACAAATATGAACGAATTAAATACCATATTTATATAAGTGAGACAATAAACACGAGAATTTGATATATAAAATATCAGGCTAATTTGATGTTCTCAAATATCCCCCCACTTGAACTCTACTTGCCCTCAAGTGGACCTTTTAAATTATTTCTAAAAATATATTTTCCAAGATGTCTTGGAAGATATGAGTTTAAGAATAACCTAAGCTAGAAATTTCCAAACCAAGCACCTCACGAAAAGGGAACTGAAATCACACTCTCACTCTCACTAATATATGTGTTTATTAATGGGTGATCGCTGAACTGCTCAGTCATGGCGAGTATTCTATCATAGGCTTAGCAAAGATACTAATCTCCACCACTAGAGTCTATAGATGTAGCTATTCCAAAAGGCAAAGGGTTGACACAACATAAAGGCTTACGGGATTATTTTGTCATTACTAATGTGCCACATCGAAGGTGACAAAGACCATCGATACATGACCAAATCCATGGCCAAGACATCAATGACTGCTCTTTCCTTCACCTAAGCATGATTCATGACTAAATGGTAGGATAAGACATGGGAAAACATTTAATGGGTGTAAACAAAAAGACACGAAACAAATAGATTCCTAAAGTCCACAATCTTCCCGTCACTAGTCGCATTCAATCCCATAGCAAAATATGAGGGTCAAGAATCAAGGGGTCTTCAATAAAGTCCAATACACGAGTTAATGCATATAAAGTGTAATGTAGTGCCTCATAATCTCCATAAAATAGGCAAGTAAGATGCATTAACTCGGCCTTCATCATCAATGAATAAAAATTATATGCTCTAAAAATTTTAAAATTTAGGTAAAATTTGTACATATTATGACCAAAAACCATATAATCTATCATTTCTATCTCCCTTCCCCCCACTTGAGATGTACAATGCTCTCATTGTACAAATATTGACTAAAACTTGAAAGGTGAGATAGAAATGTACGGGTTTATAATTATATCCGTTAAAATACATCAAAACGGATATGTAAAAATTGCGTTAGTTGAACAAGGCACCGAAACAACTAATAAAACAAACTCTTGCTTGCATATATATATATATATATATATATATATATATATATATATATATATATATATATATATATATATATATATATATATATATATATATATATATATATATATATATATATATATATTATATATATATATATATATATATATATATATATATATATATATGTGTGTGTGTGTGTGTGTGTGTGTGTGTGTGTGTGTGTATGTGTGTGTGTGTGTGTGTGTGGAAACTTATTTTAAAGGTTACTAACAATAAGTTTTGTGATCGTTTATGGACTCTAGGTTGTTACACCTTTGATCTTGGATTTTGTCTATGACTAGCATGATGATAATATTGACGGAATATTCTATGAAAGAAACAATACTATCACAACAAGGTTTTGCCAAACTTTCTTCTTTTATTAAACTCAACCCCAATGCTATGTGATCAAATATAGCACGGTTGCTCTAAAACAATAACAGGGATCAAGGAAAACCTTGATTACCTTGAGGCTTAACAAAACTAAACAACATCAGACCCCTTGTCTGATGTTCCCACACACACTCTTTTGATGTTTTACATATTGACACCCTTTGGTGTTTAAATTCTAAGCACACTAGAACACTACATAAAACATATATTTTATCTAAGGGGTAAGGTTTTCTTTTATAATCCAAGAAAACCTTTTACAATATGATAAGTCTTTGTCTACTACTTGCTTGTTATGTGTCAGTCAACATGTATCTTGTTTTGCAACTTTGTTGACTGAGAACATATCTAGATATTATCTTTTGTACATCTTTGACTTTGATACAAATAATATCTTCTTCATTCTTATCCATCCAGCAGCAGTATGACTCACTGATCAGCAGCAGCTTCATTTGTACTACCAGCAGGAACAGATACACTACCAGCAGGAACAGTACACTACCAGCAGGAACAGTTACACTACCAGCAGGAACAGATACACTACAAGCAGGAACAGATACACTACCAGCAGGAACGACCAGCAGTATCATTTTATGCCTAGCAGCAGAATCTACTTAGCGTATTTTGCTTATCATTTCAGTATTCTTCATGTTTCATTCTTCTTGTTTTGTGATCATCAAATCTATGAAAATATAATTCCCAACAATCTTCCCCTATTTGATGATTACAAAACAAACACGTTCTTGTACGAATTTCCCTAGACGAAGTAGAGAAATTGAGATAATTAAATCTCACCATGAATGAAACCATACTGTCTTCCCCTTAATCTATGCTATCCACCACGTCTCTTCCCCTTTTTGTTATCAACAAATAGAAAAAGTATACAAATATGATTTTTACAACTACAAACTAATACTAATCAATAGTAGTAAGAATCAATAACTTTCCCTTGTGGTGTTGCACAAATACAATAAATGGTTATACATCTAAACATTTAAGCTTCCCCTGAAACCCATATGTTAACCATTTCGAATCTTCAATTCTGTAGGCTTTTATGACTGATGAAGAAAAACCAATCATTACCAACTTGTTGATGAAGCTGAATAAACCAATCTTGTGTCCTATATCTTGTACTAAAACTGACTTTGAACTTATACTAACACCATATAAGTAGATCGAAATCTCTTGATAAAATCCTCATCTTCAATGAGACACTGAGCACTACAAAGTAACTCCTTTAAGTGATAGTTAACTAGGTCTTCGTCCATCCTCCCCTTGACCTATGAAAACTAGATTTAACAAGTCATCGCCATAATTATTGAAGCACAAACAAGTTATCTTTTCTTCCAAAGATATGACAAAACACAATCTTGAAAAATTCAACCTCAACTTCAAATAAGCAACAAATGACCTTTTTCACCAATAATAAATTGATAAACAAGCCTTTTTATCTTTTAAGAACCAACTCTCTTCTGTGTGTGATTCTTCCCCTTTGTGTGTGTAAACCAAGAAAGAAAAAACCAAAAATTCGACCATACCTCAATTGTTTCTGCAGCAGTTTTCAACGATGCATATCTTGCAACCTAAGGCTCAGATTGAAGATCCCTCCGGTGAGAATCTACCTTGATATACCAAGAACCTCCAGTAAAAATTTCAGCCCGATCCAACGGTTAACGAAGGAGTTATAGCCTTTGCAAAACTGCTCTGCAGAAAGTTGCGAAAAATTAAGCAAAAACGAATTTTTCTTCTTTCTTTAGCTAAAACCTTTTCTTTTCCAAGATCCAGAGCCCCCCGCTCTGATAGCAACTGTGGAAACTTATTTTAAAGGTTACTAACAATAAGTTTTGTGATCGTTTATGGACTCTAGGTTGTTACACCTTTTATCTAGGATTTTGTCTATAACTAGTACGATGATAATATTGACGGAATATTCTATGAAAGAAACAATACTATCACAACAAGGTTTTGCCAAACTTTCTTCTTTTATTAAACTCAGCCCAATGCTATGTGATCAAATATAGCACGGTTACTCTACAACAATAACAGGGATCAAGGAAAACCTTGATTACCTTGAGGCTTAACAAAACTAAACAACATCAGATCCCTTGTCTGATGTTCCCACACACACTCTTTTGATGTTTTACATATTGACACCCTTTGGTGTTTAAATTCTAAGCACACTAGAACACTACATAAAACATATATTTTATCTAAGGGGTAAGGTTTTCTTTTATAATCCAAGAAAACCTTTTACAATATGATAAGTTGATGGAGCGTGATGTGTCGTTGCGGTTTAGCAGTTTTAATGCCTACTCAAGTTTTAAATTTATATTTAGCCGACTTATCAATAACACACACACTTAACGAGCAGTGTACCCGGTCAGTATGAATATAATGGTAAGTAGAGTGTCGATCACTAAGAGTGGAACGTATTATCTCGTTATTCTAATCAGTATTTTAATATCCTAACGCAAGGGGGTTTCAGCCTGAGAGACTGGCACGATTTGTTTGCAATTAAATAATAAAATAAACCAATAGGCACGAATCAGCAAGTAGCACACACGTACACAGATAAATACTCGAGACAATAAGAGGGCTGTCCTTATGATTAAGTAGATTGTCACTTGTTTTATTGATAGCTTTATATGAAGTGTATGTAGTTAACCCTTTCTCGTTGGTCCTATTCTTATCGGCGAGTAAACCCTTAATGATTACTTATGTCTAAAAGTTATTCCTAAGTGATCAATTTAGTAATAACCGTGGGAGCCACATTATTTTCCGCAGTCAAATGCCCGCAAGCCACTAATAAACACAGAGGTTATCAATGCACTAATAAGTAGTAACCAAAGACATCAACATATAAACTTTAATTGATGGGAAAGCAAGTATTAAAGGGAGTGCAATCTTTCGTTGTCACATTACACAAGCCACCAATCCTGATGAATTAAAGTTTGCTAACACAATAAAACAAAACTACTTAATGAATTAAACACATGCAGCACCTTCTTACAGCTCTTGTATCTTCGTTTGGTGTGTCTTGTGCTGCCTCCTTGACTGAATTCGTCCTAGGGTTCTGCTGCTTCGGTCTTCGAATCTAATATATTCCCCCGAAATTCGTCTGGTCTTGGGGTATTTATAGTTTCTGTCTGAGGGAAGATGCGGCGCATCTAGTAAGTAGATGCGGCGCATTGACTTAACTTCGCGTGGGGTCCAAGATTATAATATTCAGGAATATTCGTACATCGCCAGAAGATGCGGCGTAACTCCATGATTAGATGCGGCGCATGTCCTCTTGTATCTTGGACCGTATCTGGTGGAATCTTAATAGAGATGCGCCGTATGTAATGAGTGAGATGCGGCGCATCTGGAGCAGATTAGTCTTGATCTTCTTCATTTCAGTAGACTCTTAACTTCTTGCATGTTTTGCTCCATAATTAGTCCAAAATCGCTAAGTTTCACCAAATGCTTGTTTTTACCTGAGAATTACAAAAGTAAACGATTAAGTATCAATCCTCATACATAATATAGTAAAACAAGTCAAATTAATAGGATAAATGATAGTAATAAAATGTACTTATTTGAGTTCATCAAATATCCCCCCACTTGAACTTTACTTGTCCCCAAGTAAACCTTAGAATTTCTCTTATGAAAATGTATCCTAAAAGATGTTAGGATTTATTTTTATATTTAAGCATGTATTCGTTTATTTCATAATCACACAACTAAACACTTAACGAATTAGAAGTAAAATAAAATAAGTCGATAAAAGCAAATCTAATCGTTTAACTGTCCAGTCGTGACGAATATTCTATCATAAGCTTGGCAAGTATACACATCTCCTCCACTAAAGCTAAGGAATAACAAGTCTAAAGCGGTAAAAAGGGTTTGTAGGCTTAAGGGTTAATTATTCTCTTTCACTATCGATTTCAAATTCCAGAAAAGGCGACAAAATCACAAATACATGATCGAATCCACGAACACGATACTTGCAATTGCTCAAATCCTTAACTCGAATAGGCTAAAGATATGTCCAAACTTCACCAATAATAATATATCAAAAAGGGCAACAAAATCATAAATACATAGCCGAATCCACGACTACGATACTTAAGATTGCTCAAATCCCTAATCTCAATAAATCAAAGGTTTGGTTGGATAAAGAATAATAAAGGGCATGGATAACATTTGGGATATAAATTGGTGTAAAATGAAAAATAAACAAAACAAATAAATTAAAATCCTAAGTGTGGTTAATCACTATCCCAACCATCCCATGAATAAGACTCATATCATCGAATAACTCACGCTTTAACACTTGAAACACACGCTTTTAGGTAGACACGAATTATACTCAACAAGATCTTAATCAAAGAATAAACCTTAATTGGCGTTCCCATAACTGCCAATTCCCATTCAATCCATAGATATAATACAACATTTAGTGGTGATATCGACCACTTAATACAAAACTTTACATAAGTTGGTTAAAACTAACTTCCAACTTTTCCTTTTTTTCTTTTTCTTTTTCTTTTCTTATTTTTTCGATTTTTTTTTTTTTTTTTTTTTTTTTTTTTTTCAAACTACTAACATAAACATAGATGTGTAAAATTTCACCACATCACTAAAACAATAACTCTGGATAATTTTTCCATACTTTTCATGACTTCAGAAATAACGGTAATAGTGAAAGTAGTAAACACACGAAAAATAAACTCAAAAATATACAATATTTACTTTCACTCCAATTGCATTGTGCAATTTCCCGACCTAACTAAAGATAATGAATTACGCACGCGAACACAGGTAATGTAAGGAAACACACTTTGCCTATAGCAATTAACCAACCACGGATTCTAATCTACAGGGTAGGCTAAGGTGTAAGGGTGTAACGAAACATTTTAAATATAGGTGTAAGAAACGAAAGGAATGGCTCTGAGTGTTTTTCTAGGGGTATCTTACTCTAAAAATGAGAGTAACAAAAGGGTTTATACGGGGGTTAACTAACCAGTGTAGTTAGTTAATAACACATAACATATAATAGGCTATTTGGGTGTAATCCTAGAATTTTACCAATTTAGACAAGTCATTCCAATTATATAAATAATACTCATTATGGTGGTCTCGAATAGTATACAAGCCAAGTTCTAAAGTTTACAAGTCACCGGCACACTCATAGATTTGTGAATTTTTGAAAATCACAATTTTTGAAAATAACGTCTTGTGTGCAGTTATGCAACTTAGATTTTAAACAAAAACATGCTAAAAATTTTTAAGTTTGATATATTAAGCACATTTTAAGCATAATTTTTGAAAAAGTTTAGGACAAGTAATTGTTAAGTGTTCTAATTCTCCAATCCCCCCACTTAAGTTAAACAACGTCCTCGTTGTTTGTATAAAAGGTTAAAAACTGGAAAATAAAAGAATTAGAACAGGAAAACTCCCCTGAGATTTGCTCGGTATGATCCTCCATTTGATAAGAGCAAAAATCATCTTTCTTGTGGATGAGAACGTTAAAGCTTCATACTTGATGTATCCACAGGAAATTCAGGAAACTATAATACCACCAACACTTTAAAACACACCTAAGATAAGAAAGGTTCAAACTTGCATAATACATTAGTAGTTAGGAAAAATAAAACTTAAAAATTAAAACTGAAAATCATCAGGTCAGTCGATGCGCCGTATCTTATGGAAGAAGATACGCCGTATCGAGCCTGGAATTAATACGGATCAGAATAAAGATGCGCCGCATCCTTAACCAGGGATGCGCCGCATTAAAATAAACTGATAAATAGTTTTAAAGTCGAAAATAAAAATGCAGAAAAATAAAATAAGATATGACCATTGCAGGAGATGCGTCGCATCTCAGAATTGAGATGCGCCGTATCCTCATGCGGGCCTGACTGACTCGACACAGAAAACAGAATAATAAAAATTCTCCGGGTTGTCTCCCGGCCAGCACTTGTCTTTATTCCAGAGTCTTCAAGTTAGACTCACGTTCAGCTCTTCATTTAGTTCTTGTCACGGTCCATCCTTCTTCCTTCATCCGAAAGATTTTCCCGTATATTTCTGCGACGTTTTCTTCCGTTCGACTTAATCTAATATAACTCTTTCTCTTCGCCGCAGTATACTCTTCATCAGGACCTAAAGAATATTTGATGATTTTAAATTTCTCAGTAATCATTGCGGGTGGCTTATTGTAAGGGATCCCAAGTAGTTGACACTTTCTTTTGGTGAATTCTTCTTCGTCCTTGTCAACAAACTTAAAATAAGGATCCTTAATCAAATAGTCGTCTAATTCCTCAATCAACGACTCATTATTATTATCATCTTGAATCGCCTCCCATTCTCTTTCCAAATCATATTGTAACCGTCGACTAAGCTTCGTGAAATCATCAAACTGTTTATGCACCCATTCCCAGAAAGTAGTATCCGATGTCCCCTTAAGTCCTTTCAAGCGTTCAATTCTGCCCTTTTCTTGTAAAGCCTCCGATTTTTGTGGGCAGTCTTCAACATTATCGTACCATTCATAATCTTCAAAGGTTACATCGTTTCCAACCCGTTTCATCCCAATTATACTTCCCCCATTACAGGTTCCGTCATTTTTATAATCACAGGTCGGCCAAACACTACTTCCGTCCTTGAAAACGAAGGGTGTACAGGTGTGATTAATGTGCTCAAATTCCCATGGTTTATCCCAAACCCATGGTACTTGGTCATTCCATTCATAGTACCAGGTGTTTTTGAAATCGTCATAAGTCTTAAATCCTGGTAGATCTCCAGTAAGCACATCATCGTCGACTTGAAGAAGGTAGTTAAATTCCTTGAACTGCTTACACAAGGGTGTCTCATAATCGAACACATCAATGTCAATTCTGAAAAGTTCTTCAATGCCCTCATTGATTGTTGAATCATGAAGTGACGGCCCATAATCGCTTTCTACTTCTTCGTCTTCTCCTCTCATCCAATATACCCATAATGCATCCTTAGTAGCTCAATCCATGCTCTTATGGTTATTAAACTTACTAGCCAACCATTCTGAAAAATCAACATCGTTAGGATCGTGGTTAACGTCAAAGCAAGCCTTTCCAATCATATTCTTTTTTATCTCCATGAACTCGTTAAATTGCTTCTTAAAACTCCGAGTCAACCATGAAGTCATAATCTGCTTGACTTCATTTGCAGGGGCAGATTCCGGACTACCATATTTGAGTTCTAGCCAATCATTGAGGGAGAGGTCTATCAATCTTACCAACCTGCCATGAAATAGTAACTCCGCCAAAGCATAAATTCCATCATTGTCCAGATATTTCTCATTTAATCCCCAGTACTGCTCGGAATATGGCATGTAAGAGTTTTGGGTATTGCCTCCACCACAACTTTCGTTGCTTGAATCCATGTATGCAAGATAGAATTTCCCATCATCTTCTTCGATAGTAGTCCAGTTCAATCCTTCGGCTTCAATGATAGGCCATAAGAGCGACAATTCTTCTCCAGTGTACCTCACAAATACATCATAAGAGAATACCTCTTTGTCAATGTTGCATAAACGCATGAATTCCTTAAAAGCAGCTTCAAGAGGAGTCTCCCAAGAGAATAAATCTGCATCGATCATGAGCACATTGAATGAATCTGAAAACAAGCATTCCTTAGCAAGATATCCGTTAACTGACATGTCTTCCATAGCAAAATCTGTCATCCAAGGTAAAATCATCAGTAGGATTTGTTCGCTAGAAGAGAAATTAATGAATATAGAAACGGATATATGAATACAAATAGCTGATATCTGCAGACGATGCGACGTATCCAAAAAGTTGGATACGCCGTATCTTATAATCGTTAAAATTTAATCAGACTTTATCCAGAAAATAGATACGCCGCTTAGAATTTATGAATGCGCCGTATCGAATTAATTAATCAAAAATCGATATTTATTTAAAATTAAATACGTCGTATTAACGAAAGTTAATGCGTCGTATTTTCGTTACGTTTAAAAATACGAGATTTTTGATTCAGAGGATACGCCGTATCGACAGAGATCGATGCGTCGTATCTGTTTAATAATTCGCAAACTGTTTTTAATTAAAATAATAGATACGCCGTATCTGCTAAAGCAGATGCGTCGTATGGCGTTAACGTTTAGAAAAAAATTTTATCAAAAACAGATACGCCGTATCTGCTAAAGCAGATGCGTCGTATTACTTTATCGCTTAGAAAAAAATTTCATATTAAAAACAGATACGCCGTATCTTGGGGAAAAGATGCGTCGTATCGAATTAATTAAACGCGTTGTATAAAAAAAATTAAACACAATACGCCGTATCTGAGAGATCAGATGCGCCGTATCATTTGATTTAGCACAGTACAACGATAGCAGAACAGAAAAAATACGAAAAATAAAAACAAAAATTAAAACACACAAACAAAAATAAACACAAAAACAAAAATAAAGGCAAACAAATAACACACAAAACAACAAATATGCAAAATAATACAATGATGCAATTAATCTAATAAAAAGAAAAACCTAATTAAAATACTAATCAAATTAACAGATAATAACAATTCACTCCCCGGCAGCGGCGCCAAAAACTTGATGGAGCGTGATGTGTCGTTGCGGCTTAGCAGTTTTAATGCCTACTCAAGTTTTAAATTTATATTTAGCCGACTTATCAATAACACACACACTTAACGAGCAGTGTACCCGGTCAGTATGAATATAATGGTAAGTAGAGTGTCGATCACTAAGAGTGGAACGTATTATCTCGTTATTCTAATCAGTATTTTAATATCCTAACGCAAGGGGGTTTCAGCCTGAGAGACTGGCACGATTTGTTTGCAATTAAATAATAAAATAAACCAATAGGCACGAATCAGCAAGTAGCACACACGTACACAGATAAATACTCGAGACAATAAGAGGGCTGTCCTTATGATTAAGTAGATTGTCACTTGTTTTATTGATAGCTTTATATGAAGTGTATGTAGTTAACCCTTTCTCGTTGGTCCTATTCTTATCGGCGAGTAAACCCTTAATGATTACTTATGTCTAAAAGTTATTCCTAAGTGATCAATTTAGTAATAACCGTGGGAGCCACATTATTTTCCACAGTCAAATGCCCGCAAGCCACTAATAAACACAGAGGTTATCAATGCACTAATAAGTAGTAACCAAAGACATCAACATATAAACTTTAATTGATGGGAAAGCAAGTATTAAAGGGAGTGCAATCTTTCGTTGTCACATTACACAAGCCACCAATCCTGATGAATTAAAGTTTGCTAACACAATAAAACAAAACTACTTAATGAATTAAACACATGCAGCACCTTCTTACAGCTCTTGTATCTTCGTTTGGTGTGTCTTGTGCTGCCTCCTTGACTGAATTCGTCCTAGGGTTCTGCTGCTTCGGTCTTCGAATCTAATATATTCCCCCGAAATTCGTCTGGTCTTGGGGTATTTATAGTTTCTGTCTGAGGGAAGATGCGGCGCATCTAGTAAGTAGATGCGGCGCATTGACTTAACTTCGCGTGGGGTCCAAGATTATAATATTCAGGAATATTCGTACACCGCCAGAAGATGCGGCGTAACTCCATGATTAGATGCGGCGCATGTCCTCTTGTATCTTGGATCGTATCTGGTGGAATCTTAATAGAGATGCGCCGTATGTAATGAGTGAGATGTGGCGCATCTGGAGCAGATTAGTCTTGATCTTCTTCATTTCAGTAGACTCTTAACTTCTTGCATGTTTTGCTCCATAATTAGTCCAAAATCGCTAAGTTTCACCAAATGCTTGTTTTTACCTGAGAATTACAAAAGTAAACGATTAAATATCAATCCTCATACATAATATAGTAAAACAAGTCAAATTAATAGGATAAATGATAGTAATAAAATGTACTTATTTGAGTTCATCATAAGTCTTTGTCTACTACTTGCTTGTTATGTGTCAGTCAACATGTATCTTGTTTTACAACTTTGTTGACTGAGAACATATCTAGATATTATCTTTTGTACATCTTTGACTTTGATACAAATAATATCGTTTTCATTCTTATCCATCCAGCAGCAGTATGACTCACTGATCAGCAGCAGCTTCATTTGTACTACCAACAGGAACAGATACACTAGCAGTAGGAACAGTACACTACCAGCAGGAACAGATACACTACCAGCAGGAACAGATACACTACCAGCAGAAACAGATACACTACCAGCAGGAACGACCAGCAGGAATGACCAGCAGTATCATTTTATGCCTAGCAGCAGAATCTACTTAGCGTATTTTGTTTATCATTTCAGTATTCTTCAAGTTTCATTCTTCTTGTTCTGTGATCATCAAATCTATGAAAATATAATTCCCAACAATCTTCCCTATTTGATGATTACAAAACAAACACGTTCGTGTACAAATTTCCCTAGACGAAGTAGAGAAATTGAGATAATTAAATCTCACCATGAATGAAACCATACTGTCTTCCCCTTAATATTGCTATCCACCACATCTATTTTATCTAAGGGGTAAGGTTTTCTTTTATAATCCAAGAAAACCTTTTACAATATGATAAGTCTTTGTCTACTACTTGCTTGTTATGTGTCAGTCAACATGTATCTTGTTTTACAACTTTGTTGACTGAGAACATATCTAGATATTATCTTTTGTACATCTTTGAATTTGATACAAATAATATCTTTTTCATTCTTATCCATCCAGCAGCAGTATGACTCACTGATCAGCAGCAGCTTCATTTGTACTAGCAGCAGGAACAGATACACTAGCAGTAGGAACAGTACACTACCAGCAGGAACAGATACACTAGCAGCAGGAACAGATACACTACCAGCAGAAACAGATACACTACCAGCAGGAACGACCAGCAAGAATGACCAGCAGTATCATTTTATGCCTAGCAGCAGAATCTACTTAGCGTATTTTGCTTATCATTTCAGTATTCTTCATGTTTCATTCTTCTTGTTCTGTGATCATCAAATCTATGAAAATATAATTCCCAACAATATATATATATATATATATATATATATATATATATATATATATATATATATATATATATATATATATATATATATATATATATATATATATATATATATATATATATATAGGTTGGTTCATATGAAAAGTTGATTTTGGTAGAAAAGTGTACAAATCACCCCCTCCTTCCCCTCCCTTTGTTCACACCAAACTACAGGGACCTTATCGTATTTTCTTTTAATCTTTAAGGTAGGTTTTGTATATTCGCACCCTACCCCCCCCCCCCCCCGATAAAAAAATTCCCGCCAAAAAAAAATTTTTTTTGCAAATTTTTTTTTTCCAGCCAATAATTTTCCCGCCAAAATTTTATAACTCTGATGCACCTTTTTTTTTTTTTTTTTTTTTTTTTTTTTGTGCATCACAGTTATAAAAATTAGTTATAACTATGATGCACCAAATTTTATAACTGTGATGCACCAAAATAAAAAGGTGCATCATAGTTATAAAATTTTGGCGGGAAAATTTTTGGCCCCAAAATATTATTATTTTTTGGCGGGATTTTTTTTTTTTTTTTTTTTTTTTGGGGGGGGGGGGTGGGTGTCGGGTGGGTGGGGGTGGGTTTCAAAACTTACCCTGAAGTTTGAGATGTTTGCAAATTCTACCCTATAACTTTTTTTCTCACTTTTCTATCTAATTACACTTTTCTCTAGAACCGGACCCTATATATATATATATATATATATATATATATATATATATAATATATATATATATATATATATATATATATATATATATATATATATATATATATATATATATATATATACACTAGTTTCATGACCCGGCCGATGGCCGGGTGAGTCTCATGTAATATATTGTTAAACACTTGTAATTTATATATCTAAATTACTTAATATTATGATCTAAATGTAATTTCGTTTCTTACCAAATTCTTATTAGAATTAAAATTGTTTTGTTGAATATAAAAACAAATATGCAAAGAATATTGAATGCAAAATATGCAAATTAAAAGAATTGAAAAGAAAATGATCATGGATACTTTTTTTTTTTTTTTTGTTTTCTCGTATGTGTTAACTGCACATTCTTCAAATCTTGATATTTTATTTGTTGTAGAACCTTCCACAAAGTATTTGTGTATTATGTTGTAACAGATATACGATGATACCATGTTATGCTATGCTATGCTGCAATATTCATTTATTATGTTTTTGAAACAGATATAAGAATAGTGTGAAATATTATATTGATTATAAAAGTACTACCGATTCAACAAACAAATGTAATCACAAAAACATAATAGAAAACTAATTATGATAAAAGAAGAATTTTCATATTGTTATTAAGTAAATAGGAATTACTTATTCATAATAATCTAACATGTCGACATCATTTATTGACAACAGCTGAATCAACAAATTTGTTTGACATCGATTTCTCGTCTTCATCATCGTAGTCTACAATATGATTGTGGTATACACAATCTTTTTTAATGCATATTCATTTTATGTTGTCATCATCAACAACAGCTTCATCATCAACAGTATTTGTTGATACGAAATTGTCTTCATTTTTTGAATGATATAAACAATCTTTGTTGATATACATCCATTTGTCGTTGTCATCATGAGAATCGACAACATGAACAACATTGTTTTTGACAAGTGTACCATCGTTTGATAGTCTTTGTCGTTTATTATTTTTGTCGACATTCTTGAACAAAATCTAATATAAGTTAGACGACATAAGGAACCTGAATAATATTCATTTAGTAAGTAATGTAAAACATACCACTTCATCATGAGATATTATGATTACAGGTGGGTTTTCCATCAAGAATTCATTTGATGATTGTGAGTCTTCTTCTTTCTGGTTTGTAATCGAAAGAACAAATGTTATAACAACGTATTACCATGCTTGTTAAGTTATATAGGTATAATAATGATAAAACAATATCAACTATATAGAGAAAAATTTGTTTACCTTTGGTGACTTAGTTGGATCCATATGATATTCCCGAATTAAGTTTGACATCTTCTATTTTATGGACGATCTTCTGGACGATCTTCTATTTTCAAAGTAATGTTGATTTAGGGTTTAGTCGTGTAATTTTGTTTAAGATGTTTGTAGAAATATAGGTATTATATATATTGTTTAGAATGTATATGCTCATTAATAGAAAAATCAAAAGTGTATAAATTTAAATTATAAGAAAATCCAAAAAGATTTGTTATTGATTGTCTTTTGATTAAAAAAATTAGTAATTTATTTTAGGAATAAATTTGTTGATGTTTATCCTTGAAGATTTACATTCTGTGTAGAATAAGGTAGTTGTGAATTATATGAACAATAATTTGAATATGTAAAAAAATGAACAATTTAATTATTTCTTATAGATTGAAAAATAAAAGAGGGAAACTTAATGTTGATGACATTTGATTCTAACGGTAAAAGATAAATATTAATGAATGCAAATCAAAGCTTGTGTAGGACTTCTTTGAATATAACATTTGTTGTACTGTTGGTGTAGATTCCATCGTTGTCGCAGCACAATATCTTTAACCCACTCTTGTTCTTTACTCTTGAAACCGCAACATACAACTGTCCGTGAGAAACGACTAGTTTTTGTAAAAACAATCCAACATATGACAATGTTTGTCCCTGACTCTTGTTTATTGTCATTCCAAAACAAACTTGAACAGGAAACTGTCTTCTATTGAGTTTAAACGGCATTTTATTGTCACTTGGAGTAATAACCATACGTGGAATTGCACGTATCGTTCATACTTTACCTCCTGATATAATCTTTGCCTCTATAACATTCGTACCCAAACGAAGGACTTGCAGTCTTGTACCATTACACAATCCAGCCCTCTGATCAATGTTCCTCATATACATAACACGAGTTCCTACTTTTGAATGAAGCTCATGATGAGGAACGCCAGATATTCGAATATTGTTCAAGAACACTGGTGTGTAGGCGTCTTTAACAAAATTTGAATCATCATCAACTGGTGAGACGCTGTCTGAACTTAAATAGACTTTCTCCTCTCCTTCTAATAGATCCAGCATAGATTTGTTGATTGAATCTGTAAAACCCTAAATTCAGAATTCTCAATTTTACGTCTAATTTGAATTTTTACTAAGTTATGTAATAATTAATTAAAGACCTAAAACTATACGTTATATAATAATCATTTGTTTTATAAGATTAAAGTAAGTCAGCAAAATAACTAAAATTTGTAACATTCTTAGTTGTTCTACACACCACACGACTAAAGACTACAAGATGATAAGAACTCAGAAAATCTCCAAATAAATGAAATCACCCCATTCTAGCCTTGATTCACGTCAATCACATTAAATACACAATAATTAGTAATTATTTGTTTCCAGAAATAAACACATGCCCCCCTCATTTATCTCATTAACAGCACGACATTCCCTCTTATTGGACCTAGCATCACACGTTTTCTCAATTGTCAAAACCGTATGATCCCTTTGTCCCTCTCCCTCCCAAGAATGACACACAAAAAACCCTAAACAAAAACAAAAATAAAAAAAAAAAAAAAAATAAAAAAAAAACCAAAAAAAAAAAAAAAAAAAAAAAAAAAAAAAAAAAAGTCATATCGTTCTTCCATTCCAAGACCAAGACTTATTGTTGTTCATTATTATTGTTGCTGTGGTGATCAATTGGTAATTGTTCCCTTTAATTCCAGCGAAAGCAGCTTATGTGGTTCTCATGTGTTCTTTCCTTTGATCCTCTCGTTAACTGCCAAAAGGTATCACCATCCCCCTCTTGTTTTCTGTCCATTTGACACATATATACGTATATAAACTGAACTTACAACTATCCACAAATAAATTTCAATCAACTTGCTACCTCCTTGTTTATTGAACATGATAAGATATGCGTATAAAAACAAGATGTCACATAAAATCACATATGAATAATAAAGGTATACGCCACTTTTGAGTAAGACTTGTGTCATGTGTGTGTGTGGTTTAATTTGGTGTTGAATCTGATCTATGTCGACCAAATACTAAACTAAAACAAGCCCTAGACTAGGCTTTAATGACACCATTTAATGAGGCTCTAAGACTAGAAACCCTAGGTGTAATAGATGTTTAACGAGAGGCCTGATTTGGTTATGATTTTATGTGTAGTTGTTTTGGCTTGTGACTCGTAAATCTTGTGGTGTTTTGTGTATGTTCATGTGTCGAATTAAGGGTCTAAACGTGGTGATAACATATTGCTAAAATCATTTAAAAGGAATAAGGGTCAGGGAATTGTTTTCTGTCTCAACTGCATGTTGTCCAGAGTTTTGGTCGGGTTTAAAAGGGTCTAATTTGATGATGCCAACGTGTTTTTGCAAGATTTTTGAGTCTTAAACTAAGTTCAGGATGTTTGCTATCTGTATATAAAATTTCATAATTTTTTGAGGTCGGGTAGGTGACTTTTTGATTTTTATAACATTAGATGTCAATCCTGAGTTTAAGAGTCTGGAAATTCAGCTAGTGTTTTTGAATTTTAATTTCCAAACATTGAGGAATTAGGAGATCTTATTTGACAGGGATAATATTTAGGATGTATAGGACTTACTGGAATTTTTGTAGATTTTTCTATAAGGTTGAAATGGGTTAGTCAAGGGAAAACTTTCTGGGTGTCTGTGCAGTTATTTTTCTGGGCAGGTTTGGGAAAACAATTTTTGAAATGGTACTATCACTTTGAAATAAAATCTGGGAAAATTACTGTAAGTGCCCAACATGTATTAGTATTCATGATAAATATTTGAGCTCCTGAGTAAACACTTACGTATTGAGAGGACCTACGACACACGGTTAAGGTGGTTAAACCTTGTATACTTTGTGTGTAATGATATATTGAGTTTATATGATTAAGTACGCGGAATTTACTTAATCACACTTAGAAGGTTATGTATGTTATGGAAATGGAAGAATTATGTTATGTTACTTAACAATGAACAAAGAAAGTTTATCACTAAACGATTCAATATTATTCAAAATAATACGAGTGATCTTGAATTTATCACTAGGGTTACAAAGACCTTGAATCTTATGTTTCTAGATTTGTGATATATGTTTTTGTTTGTTCTATGTCTTAACAGATATGAGTTTGTAATTGTGCACGTACATAATCACTAATCTAAGATCTCTTTTATAGTCCAAGAGATCTCTTACAATATTACTTTAAGTCTAATCAACACTTGTCTTACAAAAGATCAAGTCGAGCTAGCGTATGGAAGTTTATATCTCTCAAGTTGTTCAAATGAATTAATGCAAGCACATGCATCAACTTGTTGACTGAGAACATATCTAGATATTATTTTTGCATAAGAGTGACTCATACAAATAATATCTTCTTCGATCTTATCCTTGTAGCAGCTCTATGACTCACTGATCAGCAGTACCATTCTCTACTAGCAATACCTTCTACTTGAACTAGCAGTACCTTCTTGTTCTAGCAGTACCTTGATGTATTAGCAGTACCTTGATCATGAACCAGCAGTACCTTCTTCTTAAAGTATTTTCCTATACTCTAACTTCAGAATATTTAATTCCCAACAATCCTCCCTAAACATGTGAATCATTTCAAACATGTTTTCTGAATTAAATGAAGACTTGAGAAGATCTTTCAAACACTTCATGAATCTGAACTATTCTTCTTATTCTGAACTGATCTGCTTTGTTCTTCTTTGACTTCAGCAATATCAAAACATTGTACCAAAAGATGGTGCAATTTCCTTGGATGGAGGAATTGTAAGAGGCAATGATTTCAACAAGTGAAATCATCTATCAGCATGCCTTTGCAAGTGATAAACAAACATAATGAACTGAATTGAAACTTTCCTTCGTTTGATCTAGATAGAACTTTCTCCTTTAGGAATGCTTCATCCCTTCTAGATATATGATCTATTCTTGTCATTTTCAACCTCTATGTCATCATCTTGTATACTCTTATCTTCTCCTTCCTTTTATTGGATTATTCTTCCTTTTCTGGGCAATTATTTCCTTCCCTGAGATTGTAACCTCCCCTGAAGCAAATAACTTTTGTTTCATCCTCCCTTTGTTTGGAAGATCTCACTATGTACCTTTGACTGATCTATCAATGTGTACTTGTTGTCAGACAATATTGTACATGAAGCCATCAATTCCTTAAAAGTTTAAGTTGATGTCCTCATCACTTCTAGGTGTGTTAACTCCTATGAGAGGTGAATCAGTGGACATTTGATTCATGGTCCATCATTGGATGGTTTTTGTGAATCTCTTGAAAAACCTTGTTTAAGAAATTATTTGACTTAGCAGTATGTTCATGATTTTAGAATTGAAAAATCATACTGCTTCCAACCATTTTGAAAGGATTAAATGTGTAACAGACACTTAATCAAAATTTTGGTTTAAAGCAACCTCTGGTTTTGTGAGAACCAATGTTTTCAGTTATAAATAACTGCCTGTGTAAAGATAAATCTATTCAAAAGATTTTCTTGACAGGGTTTCCAGCTCATAGCAATTGTTGCCTCTAGAATAAGTGTTAGATTCACTTTTACTAGCTGTTCTTTCTATCAGATGTCCTTAGACTTACTCATTATACTTGAAAGTATAAAATGATAGAAAGTGAGTTGCATCAGTTACTATCTGATCAACTAAGTCATCAATTCAATGTGAAATATCATAACTAGGTTTCAAGAAAGAAGTTTTAAGGAGGTTAAATTCCTAAACTCAGTCCATCATAAACCTACTATGTTAGCAATTGGATAAGCATTCTGCTGCTCCCATTTCACTTGAAATCTCCTTTGTGTTCACATATTCATACCTGAAATAGTTAGTCTAAAACCAAAAGAACAATGTACAAAGTACTTGTCTTACATTAGAATAAGCATAGAACCAACTGTATGAATAACACAATTTACATTTTTGATATATTAGCAGTACCTTATAAATCCAGCAGTACCAACAAAAATTTATGTACATAAACACATCATTTGAAAATTTTAAAGATTAAGCATTCCAATACTTGCTACCAAGTACTCAAATCTTCCAACATCAAAAGCTTTTGTAAGTAGATCTGCAAAATTATATTCTGAAGCAATTTTTATTACTTGAATTAATCTTTTCTCATTGCAATCTCTAATAAAGTGATGTCTAATTTCAATGTGTTTTGTTTTAGAATGTTGCACTGGATTTTTAATAATACAAATTGTACTACTATTATCAATATGAATAACAGTGTTTAAGAAATTGTACCCATAGTCAAGAAGTTGGTTTTGAAGCCATAAGACTTGAGCACAGCAACTTGCAGTAGCTATATATTCAGCTTCAGTTGTTGAATTTGCCACACTTGTTTGCTTCTTACACTGCCATGAGACAAGTCTACATCCAAGGAATTGACATCCTCCAGTTGTTGACTTTCTGTCCAAGCTAGCACCAGCATAATCACTATCCGAAAATGCTACTAAGTCAAAAGGAGAGTCTCTAGAATACCATATACCCAACCTTGGTTGTCCTTTAAGATATCTAAAAATTCTTTTGACTGCAGTTAAATGAGAAACCTTTTGAGTAACTTGAAATCTTGCACAAACACAAACAGGGAACATGATGTCAGGTCTAGATGATGTAAGATACATCAAAGAGCCTATCATAGATCTGTAAGTGTGTACATCTACATTCTCTCCATCTTCATCTTTCAGAAGGTGCTTCTCTGAGTCCATTGGTGTGCTTGCCATTTTTGAATCAACAAATTGAAACTTTCTAAGAATTTCTGTAACATATTTATCTTGAGAGATAAAAATACCTTCAGATGATTGTTTAATTTGCAAACCCAAAAAGAATGTGAGTTCTCCCATAGAACTCATCTGAAACTTATCATGCATAAGCTTCTCGAATTCTAAACACATTTCCTTCCTTGTAGATCCAAAGATAATGTCATCCACATACACCTGCACTAACAGAAGATCCTTCTTATGCTGTTTGATGAAAAGTGTCTGATCAATCTTTCCTCTTTGAAATCCATTTTATAATAAATAGGAAGCAAGTGTTGCATACCAAGCTCTTGGTGCCTGATGTAGGCCATATAGAGCTTTCACTACTCTGTACACTTTGTTTGGATGGTCAGGGTCAATGAAGCCTGGGGGTTGTGAAACATACACCTCTTCTCCAATTGTTCCATATAAAAATGCACTCTTGACATCCATTTGGTAGACTGTGAAGCCTAAAAATGAAGAATAAGCTATAAACAGCCTAATTGCCTCAATCCTTGCTACTGGAGCATAAACTTCATCATAATCTATCCGTTCTTCTTGTGTGTACCCTTGGGCTACTAATCTAGCCTTATTTCTAATAACTATTCCTCTTTCATCCCTTTTGTTCTTAAAAACCCATCTAGTGCCAATTACCTTCACACCTGTAGGTAAATCAACTAGCACCCAAACCTTTTGAATCTTGAACTGAAGAAGCTCCTCTTGCATAGCCTCTACCCAGCTTGAATCATCTAGGGCTATAAGAATATTCTTTGGTTCCTTTTGAGAGAGAAAACATACAAACAAACAAGAGTTTGAAACCTCATATTGTTTTGAAGCATAAAGAGCATCAAGAATCCCTTGTTGGTCTGAAGAGACCAGTTGTCTTCTTGTCTTCACACCAGATTGTACATCTCCAATCATATTATCCAGGGAGTGAACTTTGTGAATCCTTGTGTGTGGTGTAGAAGGAACTTGATAAGATGGTGGAAGATTACCCAAATCCACTTCATCTTCTTGGAACTCTGCTTCTCTTGAATTTGAAGGACCAGCAGTATCTTCAAATGAACTAGCCGTACCTCCAAATGTACTAACAGTACCTTTATAGATACTAGCAGTACCTTGCTCTGTGTCAGCAGTACCATCAATATTTGAAATATTGAGTTGTTCCTTTGTTCCATCATTCTTGTGCTCATCTTCAACATCTCCTTTAGCTTTACTAGAAGAAGATACATCATTTGTTGAAGTTGATTCCACACTTGCACTTGACCATATTGGCATTGTGCCATCAGATTGATCTTTTTCTAACTCTGCCTCATTTGTTGCTTGTGAACCTGAAAAATTATTAGTTTCTACAACAAAAGGTATATAATTCATAGAATTTGTTAGATACTCAAGATCAAATATCCATTTTGGTCCTTGGCCTACTACATTGGATTTGTTTTCCAGAAACTCCACATGTAGTTCTTCTTGTACTTTCTCAGTTCTTAAGTTGTAAACTCTAAAAGCTTTGCTAACAAGAGAATATCCAACTAAGAAACCTTCATCTGCTTTACCATCAAATTTTCCTAAATGGCCTAAGGTATTGAGAATTGTCACATGACATCCAAAAGGTCTAAGAAATCCTATTGCAGGAGTTCTACCATTAAAGAGTTCATATGATGTCTTATTGTGAGGCTGCACAACTAAAACTCTATTTTGAACATAGCAAGCAGTGTTGATTGCCTCTGCCCAAAAGATTATAGGTAGCTTAGAATCAGCTAACATTGTTCTAGCAGCTTCAATTAGTGTTCTATTCTTTCTTTCAGCTACTCCATTCTGTTGTGGAGTTCTAGCAACACTATATTCTCTCCTAATACCTTTTTCTTTGCAGAAATCATCCATAACTCTATTTTTGAATTTTGTCCCATTATCACACCTAATGACTTTTACTTTCTTGCTTACTAGGTTTTCTATATCTGTTATGAAAGTCTTAAGAATGCTTGATGTCTCATCCTTTGAAACTAAAAAGAAAACCCATGTAAATCTGCTATAGTCATCAGTTATAACAAGACAATATTTCTTATGTTGCATACTCCTTATTGAAACAGGTCCAAATAAGTCCATATGAAGCATAAACAATGACTGATTTATAGAGTTAAAAATCTTGGGCTTACAAGTGGCTTTGTGTTGTTTGCCTTTTAGACAAGCAATGCATGTTTGATCATTTTCAAATCTTTTGAGAGGTAAACCTCTTACCAAACCATTCTTAACAATTTTATTTATGGTTTTGAAATTAATATGACCAAGCCTTCTATGCCATAACATTGATTCATCCAATGTGGCTTTTGCAACAAGACAAGTTAAATCCTTTTTAGGAATAATGTTCTTCATAACAACACTATACATATTGGCCTTTCTAGGAATTCTAAGAAGCACTTGATTTTCATCAGGCATCTTAAAATCCTTAGATAGAACAAGACATTCAGTGTCAGTAAAAAGGACGTTGTTCTTTTTGTCACACATTTGTGAAACACTAAAAAGATTATACTTTAGCTCTTGTACATAGTACACATATTCAAAATCTAAATTTCCGGTTTTAATTGTACCTTTACCAGAAATTTTGCCACGAAAACCACCTCCAAAGGTAACATATCCTCCATTGAAAGCTTCAAAATCTGAAAGATAAGACATGTTGCCTGTCATATGCCTTGAACATCCACTATCTGAGTATCCTTGATCTTCTTGTTTATCAGTTGAATGTTCCTGCACACAAATAAGAGTGTTAGTTTTCTTTGGGGATCCAAGCCATTACTGACTTGGATCTGCCTCTTGCATCAATGTAATTTAATCTTTTAAGGACAGTTGATGCAACATTGGATTTAAGAATCCAACATGCTGAGGCCTTAACAGCATTAGCCCTATTACCCTTAGCAGCAGAGTGAATAACATGCTTAGCAGAAGTGGCTGCTAGCTTTGAAGTCACATCCTTTGGTCTCCAAATTTGTTTGTGGACCACTGCTTTTGTTTGAATGGGCCTTAGAACAGTTTTAGATGCATGTATGAAAGTTATTTTTGCATCCTTATCTGTTGATTTTGGGTTAACAGTCCTCAAAGGTCTAACAGTACCTTTTGTTCTACCCGTACCTTTTATTTGTACTGGCAGTACCTTTTTGTATGTATTAGCAGGACCTTTTTGTCTGTCAGGACCTTTTGGTCCAGACTTGTTTGAGACTGTTCTGGGCTTTGTTCTATGAGTGTTAGAGTGAAAGTGAGGAGTTTGCCTTTTGTAGTTCACCCTATTGTTTTCATACCCAGTTACCCTTTGGTTGCAGAAAGCTGCAAGATGGTCAAAACTACCACATGTATAACAAGCTTTGTTGTAAAAAGCAAAGTCATCACCTAATTGGTTAGACTTGAGGTTGTTCCAATTCCTTTGGTTACCTCTGGGCTTGTTTGTAGTTCTATATTGTTCACAATATCTAACTGGTTTCCTAACAGTCTTAACATTTTACTTAGGCATGTTAGTGTTGTGATTGACTATCTTAGGAACACTTGTTCCTACTTTCTTAACCAATACAGGTTTAGACATAACCTGTTCTTCTTCATCATCATCACTATCAGTTGTACAATCTTCAACAACTATAGCATCTCCTTTCTTAACAAGGGACACCTTGTCCTGATAAGATAAAGTTTTATCTAAACTTTTACTTACCTTTTCTATCTTAGGACTCTTAGTGGCCTTAGAACCATATTCCATGATTGGTTCTTGAAACTCAGCTAATCCTGTGTGTGCTAAATCAATACCTGGAGGTGAATGAACACCTCTGTATGGTGGGGGGACAGACTTAAATCCAACACCAGAATTAACCTTATCAATTACTTAAGCTTCCCAAAGCTTATTGAATCCATCTGAGGCATGAGCCAAAACATCCACAGATATCTTAACATTTTCTCTTTCATTTTTGTGTTTAGCTAATGAATCATTCAACTCAACAATACACTCATCTCTGATCTTAATGTCATTTTTTAGTATATTGATGTCATTAGTAAAATTAGATTCATTACTTTTAAAATGTAAGACTTGTTTTTCTACAACACCTAGACCTCTTTTGTGATTAGCTAAATTAAAAAGAGTGTCAATTAGCTCTGCTCTATGAGCATCAAATCTCTTACTAAGGTCTTCATAAGCTTTAAGATTAGGACATGATTCAGTACAATTTTGAATAGAATTTACCTCTGAATCAGAATGGGCCATTAGAGCAAATTCATTGGCCACAAGAGCAGCATTTGGTGGTGCTTCCTCTTCAATAGCCATAGAGCTCCAATCATAACCAATACCATCAATAGCCAACATAGCCTTTGGCTCTTCAACAGTAACTTCCTTTCTCCTATCTTGCTTATACCATGTGTTTCTATTCTCTTGCTTCCTTGGGCTTCTACACTCCTTAGCAAAGTGTCTCAACCTATGACAGTTGAAACATTCCACTTTCTTCTTATCAAACCCAGCAGTATCATTACCATTTATGGTAATTTGCTTCCCAGTTCTCTGCCAATGCTTCTTGGCCCTCATGCTGAGCAAAGCAACCTGCCATTTGATGTCCATCTCTTCCAAATCATCACCATCAACCTGCTCAAGGTCTTCATGATTTAGAGGAGAACCACTAGATTGACTAGACATGAATACATAGAATGCTGGATCACCAAGTCCTGCAACAGTCTTTTGTGAACTAGTAGAAGGACCACCATGAGTAGCATTAGAAACACCTTCAACTTCTTTTACCTCTTCAGACTTACCAATACTAGGAGATGACAAAAGTGCCACGTTCCCAGAACTAGTACCATAAATTCCAGATTTTTTAAGACTTTGTTCAACAATTTTGAAGTTGTTGTACAAATCATTGAGCTTCATTGTTTCAATGTCTGGTTTGTTCATCCAGACAATAACATGAGTATGGAACTCATCAGGTAGACTTCTCAAAAACTTCATGTTGAGATCTTCCTTCTCTATCTCAACACCCAACACAGCCAACTGACTGACAAGCTTGTGTAACCTTGAGAAAAGCTTATCAAGAGACTAATTACTAAAAGCAGTAAAGTTTTCAAATTGTTGCTTTAGTAGTGTCTTCTGTGTCTTTTTGGTAGTTTCATTACCACCAAAATATGCACAAATCTCTTCAAAAAGAGTTTTTGCATCAAGATACTTGTTAAAAGATAGCATCTGTTCACTAGGAATGGTCATAAGCAACAAATTTCTTGCTTTCTGATCATTTCTCTTCAGTATCTTCTCTTCATTTGACACTGGTCCAGTATTTCTTTTCCTAAGTGTTTTACCTTCTAGGACAACATCTGAATAGCTTGGTGAAAAAGAATCACCATATATAATGATATCCCAAAGAGTGTAATCTTGGACCATAAAATATTGCTCAATTCTCATCCTCCATAACTCAAACTCATTTGGTTTGATCATGGGCAACTTTGCAGCAACATTTGTTTGAGCATCATGTGCATCCATTTCTGTTTCTTCTAATTCAATTATATCAGCCTGTTTGCTCTGATACCAACTGAGAGGACCTACGACACACGGTTAAGGTGGTTAAACCTTGTATACTTTGTGTGTAATGATATATTGAGTTTATATGATTAAGTACGCGGAATTTACTTAATCACACTTAGAAGGTTATGTATGTTATGGAAATGGAAGAATTATGTTATGTTACTTAACAATGAACAAAGAAAGTTTATCACTAAATGATTCAATATTATTCAAAATAATACGAGTGATCTTGAATTTATCACTAGGGTTACAAAGACCTTGAATCTTATGTTTCTAGATTTGTGATATATGTTTTTGTTTGTTCTATGTCTTAACAGATATGAGTTTGTAATTGTGCACGTACATAATCACTAATCTAAGATCTCTTTTATAGTCCAAGAGATCTCTTACAATATTACTTTAAGTCTAATCAACACTTGTCTTACAAAAGATCAAGTCGAGCTAGCGTATGGAAGTTTATATCTCTCAAGTTGTTCAAATGAATTAATGCAAGCACATGCATCAACTTGTTGACTGAGAACATATCTAGATATTATTTTTGCATAAGAGTGACTCATACAAATAATATCTTCTTCGATCTTATCCTTGTAGCAGCTCTATGACTCACTGATCAGCAGTACCATTCTCTACTAGCAGTACCTTCTACTTGAACTAGCAGTACCTTCTTGTTCTAGCAGTACCTTGATGTACTAGCAGTACCTTGATCATGAACCAGCAGTACCTTTTTCTTAAAGTATTTTCCTATACTCTAACTTCAGAATATTTAATTCCCAACAAGTATGGTATAAAAATCATAAATATTGGGACCAGAATAAGATAAAATCTGAACTATGTTATAAGTTAAGGATTAGTGTAACCTAACCCCATTTAATGTGTTTTGACCTAAATTACATTTGTAACATTAATACGGATGCCCTTAAACATATGTTAACCTGATTTCAGTATTGAAACCCTAATCACAAATAATGAATAACTATACGTATTTAAGAATCGGTTATGACAATTAATGACCTTTAAAACGGACTCCTAAATAATAATTGATCCATAATTCATGTAGATTCTCTTAAGAAGGAGTGATTTATGTCCCTGTGTTCATTTCATTTCGTTTCCTTTCATTCGCGTTAAGGTACAGATATTCCGCCCTTTCTCAGTAAGGGTATCTCATGACTTAATTCCTTGATATTCCGCTTTATATTCTGATATACGATCCATGTATTCTTGTGTTAATATTCTGATAGATCCTTGATATTGATTAAGTCCATTATCTTCTGTGACTTCAATATTCGCATTTGAATCCTTTGATACTTTATAATGCATTAGATATTATGACTTGTATGAAAAACCTTTTTGAATATATATTTTGATGATGGTTTTGGGAAATACTATTTTAAAATGGTTTCTATGAATACGAGGTAACACTACTTTTTATATAAAGGTTTAATGACTCTCAAAAAAATGGCTTTTAAAAGAATACTTCCATGAACACAAAATTGAAATGATTTTCATAATTACATAATCTGGTTGTACTCTATCCTTAAAGATTTCTCATGACTCATTGTTTCCTGATATTTGTTATGCTTTGATCCGTATTTTTCTAGTTATTTATTTGATTATTCGTTTCATTCTATATTCTATTCATATAGCTATTATCTGGGTGGATAATTTATAATTATCCCTTATCATTATATTGCGTGTACTATGCCTATTATGATGCCCATATTTGTAGTCAGTCAAGGGGAGTCCATAGTCTTTCCATTGATGCACCAATGGTATTGACACTATCTGTGGAGGTGGGTTTTAGTCCACAGCGTTCCCACTTATGGTATATGGCCGCCATACTTATTATTATTATATTAACATACGTATGCACAGTCTCGAACTTGTATATGTATATCTGTTTTGTAGGGAGCGTATGGATGCATCCTAGGTACTTTGTTTAGTTCAGTTATTTAGTGAATGTATTATGTGTGTGCCATACACCCCATTTCACACTAGTACTATTGGAGTCTGCAGCTCCTATGTACAATTTGCTATGATATGATATATGTTTGTTACTTGGGCATTTCCTTGTTATGATTGTTATCCGTTTCATATTCCTTATTATGCTTTGATTCCATTATCATATATCCCATATTTCATTGATATCTTGTTCAACAGGTTCTCGTGGTTCCGTTTCACTTATCCATTCATTTTACTACTTATTGTGACTTATATCATTTTATCCAGCAGATCCTTATGATTTCATTTCAGTTATTCTTTTGCTTTAGTTATCCATTTGTATATATTTGTTCACTGGGCTTTTTAAGCTCAGCCGCATTTCTTTTCCTGCGGCAGGTTTTAGGTTGGAAGCTTGGTTTTGAGTGAAGAGTGCTTAGGAGCTCTTAGTGGACTACACCTTGATAGCTTCCCGTGGATTAGAGATGTATTTAGAGTTTTCTTTTGGACTTAGTTTCTATTTTAGTACGGAAGTTGAAATGTTCAGATTTAGTACTTGATGAACTCAAATAAGTACATTTTATTACTATCATTTATCCTATTAATTTGACTTGTTTTACTATATTATGTATGAGGATTGATACTTAATCGTTTACTTTTGTAATTCTCAGGTAAAAACAAGCATTTGGTGAAACTTGGCGATTTTGGACTAATAATGGAGCAAAACGTGCATAAAGTGAAGAGTCTACTGAAATGAAGAAGATCAAGACTGATCTGCTCCAGATGCGCCGCATCTCACTATCAACATGCGCCGCATCTCTATCAAGATATCACCAGATACGATCCAAGATACAAGAGGACATGCGCCGCATCTAATAAAGAGTTACGCCGCATCTTCTGGCGGTGTACGAATATTCCTGAATATTATAATCTTGGACCCCACGCGAAGTTACGTACATACGCCGCATCTACTTAAGTAGATGCGCCGCATCTTCCCTCAGACACAAACTATAAATACCCCGTAGACCAGACGCATTAAAGAGATTCGGAAGTTCGAAAACCTAAAGACCGAACAGAAGAGAAGGACGAATTCAGTCAAGAAGGCAGCACAAGACACACCCAAATCGAAGATACAAGAGCTGTAAGAAGGTGCTGCATGTATTTAATTCATTAAGTAGTTTTGTTTTATTGTTTTAGCAAACTTTAATTCATCAGGATTGGTGGCTTGTGTAATGTGACAACGGAAAGATTGCACTCCCTTTAATACTTGCTTTCCCATCAATTAAAGTTTATATGTTGATGTCTTTGGTTACTACTTATTAGTGCATTGACCACCTCTGTGTTTATTAGTGGCTTGCGGGCACCCGACTGCGGGACAAGGTGTGGCTCCCACGGTTGTTTCTAAATTGATCACTTAGGAATAACTTTTAGACATAAGTCGTCATTAAGGGTTTACTCGCCGATAAGAATAGGACCAACGAGAAAGGGTTAATTACATACACTTCATATAAAGCTATCAATAAAACAAGTGACAATCTACTTAATCATAAGGACAGCCCTCTTATTGTCTCTAGTATCTATCTGTGTACGTGTGTGCTACTTGCTGATTCGTGCCTATTTGTTTATTTTATTATTTAATTGCAAACAAAACTGTGCCAGTCTCTCAGGCTGAAACCCCCTTGCGTTAGGATATTAAAATACTGATTAGATTAACGAGATTATACGTTCCACTCTTAGTGATCGACACTCTACTTACCATTATCTTCATACTGACCGGGTACACTGCTCGTTAAGTGTGTGTGTTATTGATAAGTCGGCTAAATATAAATTTAAAACTTGAGTAGGCATTAAAACTGCTAAACCGCAACGACACATCACGCGCATCAAGTTATTGGCGCCGCTGCCGGGGAGTGAATTGTTATTTTCTGTTAATTTGATTAGTATTTTAATTAGGTTTTTCTTTTTATTAGATAAATTGCATCATTGTACTATTTTGCATATTTGTTGTATTGTGTGTTATTTGTTTGCTTTTGTTTTTATTTTTGTGTGTTTTATTTTTTTGTTTCGTGTGTTTAATTTTTATTTTTATTTTTCGTATTTTTCTGTTCTGCTATCGTTGTACTGTGCTAAATCAAACGATACGGCGCATCTGATCTCTCAGATACGGCGTATTGCGTTTAATTTTTAAATACAACGCGTTTAATTAATTCGATACGACGCATCTTTTCCCCAAGATACGGCGTATCTGTTTTTAATAAGAAAATTTTTCTAAGCGATAAAGTAATACGACGCATCTGCTTTTGTAGATACGGCGTATCTGTTTTGATAAAAAATTTTTCTAAACGTTAACGCCATACGACGCATCTGCTTTCGCAGATACGGCGTATCTATTATTTTAATTAAAAACAGTTTGCGAATTATTAAACAAATACGGCGTATCGATTTCCGTCGATACGGCGCATCTTACTGAATCAAAAATCTTTTATTTTTAAACGTAACGAAAATACGGCGCATTAACTTTCGTTAATACGACGCATTTAATTTTAATTAGATAAATTGATTTTTGATTGATTAATTCGATACGGCGCATTCATAAATTCTAAGCGGCGTATCTATTTTCTGAATAAAGTCTGATTTAATTTTAACGATCATAAGATACGGCGTATCCAACTCTTTGGATACGGCGCATCGTCTGCAGATATCAGCAACTTTTATTTTTCTAATTTCCGAACGGAAAATACTCCGACTTACCCTTATACCTGGAAACTTTTACTTTGAAATCTTCTTGTCCTTAATTTTCAGGAACGATGTTCGATATTTTCCCAAACTGGTTCGGAAAGGCCCAAAGAAACCTCACTATGGAAGAGTTTGCACTATAATCGCTGAAGCCAATGAAAAAGAACATCATGAAGCAAGAAACTTTATCACTGAATTCAAAGGCAGTCATGAGCTGTTACTAAAGGAACAAAACAATATGATCAATGGGTTGGCAATTGAAGTGCACCAATTGTCAACGGTGCTTAACAAGGTTCTTTTGGTAAGGCACGATCTGAAAGGAATTACAACTAGAGGCGGAAAGTCAACCTTTCAAATCGGAGAGACGCCCGAGGATGACAGTACAAACAAAACTTCCCCTGAATCTTTATCACCTGAGCAAGAGCAACCTAAAGAGACTGATCCAGAACCTGTGACTAGAAAAGAACCTTCTGTTGAACCTAAACGATCAACACCACCTTTCCCACACAGGGCAAGGATAGAGAAAGAAGATGCCTATCAAAAGAAATTCCTGGAGAATCTCAAGCAGCTGCAGCTTAGTATACCATTTATGGAAGCCCTAGTGCAAATGCCAAAATATGCTAAATATCTGAAGAGCTTGCTTACAAACAAGTCTAAACTCGAAGAGGCTTGCACCATAACAATGGGGAAAAGAAGCTCAGCGGCGTTGCTCAACAACCTTCCATCAAAAGAAAAAGATCCAGGGAGTTTCACTATTCCTTGTCAGATTAAAAATTTGCATATTGAAAATGCTTTAGCCGACCTAGGAGCTAGTATAAGTCTTATGCCCTCTTCTATGTATGATAAATTAGGTCTTGGTGAACCAAAACCTACTAGGATGTGCTTAGAACTAGCTGATAGGTCCATACAATACCCATTAGGAATAGCGGAAAATATATTAATAAAAGTTGATAAATTTGAATTACCTATCGACTTCGTTATCCTTGATATGCCTGAAAATTCTAGAACTCCTATAATATTAGGAAGACCATTTTTGGCCACTGCTAGGGCCATGATTGATGTTTTTAATAAAAAAATAACTCTTACCATAGGAAAAGATGAGGTTGAGTTTAACATGGAACAATCTATGAGTAAAGATAATTCCGATGATGATGAATGCTATAACATCGATGTTTCTGATGACACGATTAATCAATTTACTCAGAGATTGTTAAAAAATAATTTGCTTGATTCTTTTCTGCTTAAAAATTTAGAAAACACTATTGCTATAGAAGATCAAGTTGATGAGAATACTATTGATTATAATTTTGCTGCTGATTCTGCTGTATATAACGCGATGCGGCGCATCGAAAACCTCGATGCGGCGCATCTATCCGATGACAGCAGCGATATAATTAAAGAACAGGTTTATTCCGCTAGTGCTACTGAGATTGATAATGTTAAGCCTGTGCTTAAGGATCTTCCTTCTACTTTAGAATATGCTTATTTAAACGGAAATACTAATTCACCCGTTATTATTGCATCTGACTTAACGCCAAAAGAAAAAGAGTCTCTTTTGCAGGTATTATATAAACGAAGAGGAGCATTAGCGTGGAGTATGTCTGATATTAAGGGAATTAGCCCGTCATTTTGTACACATAAAATCCTTATGGAGGATGAATTCAAACCAACTATCCAACCTCAAAGGCGTTTGAATCCAAAAGTCCAAGATGTGGTGAAAAATGAAATCGTAAAGTTACTTGACTCCGGACTTATCTACCCAATTTCCGACAGCTCGTGGGTCAGTCCTATCCACGTTGTACCGAAAAAAGGAGGAATGACAGTAGTACTCAATGACGACAATGAGCTAATCCCTTCAAGAACCGTTACCGGATGGAGAGTTTGCATTGACTACCGCAAACTCAATGATGCTACGCGAAAAGATCACTTCCCTCTTCCATTTATTGATCAAATGTTAGAAAGACTATCAGGATATGATTATTATTGTTTTTTGGATGGTTTTTCAGGTTTCTTCCAAATACCCATTGCCCCCGAGGATCAAGAGAAGACGACTTTCACCTGCCCTTATGGAACCTTCGCCTATAGGAGAATGCCGTTCGGACTATGCAACGCCCCTGCTACTTTCCAACGTTGTATGACGGCTATCTTCCATGATATGGTAGAAGACTTTATGGAAGTCTTCATGGACGACTTCTCGGTGTTCGGTAACTCATTTAGTGATTGTCTCTTTAAACTTGATAAAATGCTTGCTAGGTGTGAAGAAACTAACCTTGTTCTTAATTGGGAAAAATGTCATTTTATGGTTAGAGAGGGAATTGTATTAGGACATAAGATTTCTGGGAAAGGTATAGAAGTCGATAAAGCTAAAATTGATGTAATTGCCAAACTACCTTACCCCACTAATGTAAAAGGTGTTAGAAGTTTTTTAGGGCATGCTGGATTTTATCGTAGGTTCATAAAAGATTTTTCAAAAATATCTAGGCCTATGACCCAATTATTGCTAAAAGATGCGAAGTTTGATTTTTCTGACGATTGCAAAAAGGCATTTAATATACTTAAAGAAAAACTAACTTCCGCACCTATTATAATTTCGCCGGATTGGAATTTGCCTTTTGAATTAATGTGTGATGCTAGTGATTATGCTGTTGGAGCTGTACTTGGCCAAAAGATAGATAAGAAATTTAAGCCAATTTACTATGCTAGCAAAACTTTAAATAATGCCCAAGGACATTACACCACCACGGAAAAAGAACTTTTAGCAGTAGTTTTTGCATTCGATAAATTTAGATCATATCTTATATTGTCAAAAACTATGGTTTACACTGACCATTCTGCTTTGAAGTATTTGTTCAATAAACAGGATGCCAAGCCTAGGCTTATTAGGTGGGTTTTATTGCTCCAAGGATTCGATATTGAAATTAAAGATAAAAAGGGTGCCGAGAATCTAGCTGCTGACCACTTATCTAGACTTGAAAATCCTGATATGGAGGTGCTTGACGAAAGGGAAATAGCTGATGACTTTCCTGATGAACACCTTATGATGGTAGGAATTAAGAGTAATAATAATGGACCATGGTATGCCGACTTTATAAACTTTATTGTTGCAAATGAAATTCCAAAAGGGCTAACATCCGACGAGAAAAGGAGGTTTATAACTCGCTCTAGCGAGTATATTTGGGATGAACCTTATGCCTTTAAATTATGTCCTGACAATATTATACGAAGATGCGTAGATGGTGATGACATTCCAGCAATATTGGCACATTGCCATTCAGGGCCAACAGGGGGACATCACGGTGCAGTAGTCACAAAAAGAAAAATCCTTGACGCGGGATTTTATTGGCCCACTATGTTGGAGGATGCGAAAGATTATATAAAAGGATGTGATGCGTGTCAACGATCCGGAAATATTACATCAAGAAACGAAATGCCGCAAAACTATATCCAGGTATGTGAAGTTTTCGACATATGGGGATTAGACTTCATGGGACCGTTTCCTGAATCTAAAGGTAATAAATATATTTTGGTTGCTGTTGATTACGTATCAAAATGGGTCGAAGCACAAGCATCTCCAACAAACGACAGCAAGGTAGTTCTTAAATTTTTACAAGGTTTGTTCTCTAGGTTTGGAATTCCTAAGGCATTGATTAGTGATAGGGGAACACACTTTTGTAATCACCATCTTGGAAGAGCCTTGCAAAAATATGGAGTGTATCATAGGGTTTCCACCGCATACCATCCTCAATCAAATGGTCAAACTGAAGTAACCAATAGAGCTATAAAACGAATTCTTGAAAAAACGACTGGTTATAATCCTAAAGGATGGTCTGACAAGTTGAATGATGCTTTATGGGCATTCCGTACAGCCTATAAGACACCAACGGGATGCACTCCATTCCGTCTTGTATACGGAAAAGCATGCCACCTGCCGGTCGAAATTGAACAAAGTGCATATTGGGCTTTAACGAATTGTAATATGGATATGGAAGCTGCAACGAAGAACCGTTTCATGGAGCTTAATGAACTCTATGAACTAAGAGATGAGGCCTACAAAAATACTAAAATCTACAAAGAAAGAACTAAAAGATGGCATGACTCGAGGTTACGTGGAGATAAAACGTTTGCTATCGGAGAAAAAGTGCTACTATTTAATTCTAGATTAAAGATGTATCCTGGTAAACTTAAATCAAGATGGACGGGTCCGTTCGTTGTCAAGAAAGTATATCCATACGGAACCATTGAAATATGCGATAAAAATGGTTATATATTCAAAGTAAACGGGCAACGTGTAAAGAAATACTTTGATAATAAAATTGAGGATAATGAGAGCGAGGTGGTGGAGTTTGAACCCGACGTAATAGAGTAAAGAGCTGAACGTGAGTCTAACTTGAAGACTCTGGAATAAAGACAAGTGCTGACCGGGAGAACAACCCGGATTTATCATTTATTATTCTGTTTTCTGTGTCGAGTCAGTCCAGGCCGCACGAAGATACGGCGCATCTCAATCCTGAGATGCGACGCATCCTCTGCAATGGTCATATCTTATTTTATTTTTCTGCATTTTTTATTTTTCGACTTTAAAACTATTTATCAGTTTATTTTAATGCGGCGCATCCCTGGTTAAGGATGCGGCGCATCTTTATTCTGATCCGTATTAATTCCAGGCTCGATACGGCGCATCTTCTTCAATAAGATACGGCGCATCGACTGACCTGATGATTTTCAGTTTTAATTTTTAAGTTTTATTTTTCCTAACTACTAATGTGTTATGCAAGTTGAACCTTTCTTATCTTAGGTGTGTTTTAAAGTGTTGGTGGTATCATAGTTTCCTGAATTTTCTGTGGATACATCAAGTATGAAGCTTTAACGTTCTAATCCACAAGAAAGATGATTTTTGCTCTTACACTAATGGAGGATCATACCGAGCAAATCTCAGGGGAGTTTTTTCTGTTCTAATTCTTTTATTTCCAGTTTTTAACCTTTTATACAAACAACGAGGACGTTGTTTAACTTAAGTGGGGGGATAGGAGAATTAGAACACTTAACAATGAATTAGAACACTTAACAATTACTTGTCCTAAACTTTTTCAAAAATTATGCTTAAAATGTGCTTAATATATCAAACTTAAAATTTTTTTAGCATGTTTTTGTTTAAGATCTAAGTTGCATAACTGCACACATGACGTTATTTTCAAAAATTGTGATTTTTACAAAATTCACAAATCTATGAGTGTGCCGGTGACTTGTAAACTTTAGAACTTGGCTTGTATACTATTCGAGACCACCATAATGAGTATTATTTATTTAATTGGAATGACTTGTCTAACTTGGTAAAATTCTAGGATTACACCCAAATAGCCTATTATATGTTACGTGTTATTAACTAACTACACTGGTTAGTTAACCCCCGTATAAACCCTTTTGTTACTCTCATTTTAAGAGTAAGATACCCCTAGAAAAACCCTCAGAGCCATTCCTTTCGTTTCTTACACCTATGTTTAAAATGTTTCGTTACACCTTAAACCTTAGCCTACCCTGTAGATTAGAATCCGTGGTTGGTTAATTGCTATAGGCAGAGTGTGTTTCCTTACATTACCTGTGTTCGCGTGCGTAATTCATTATCTTTGGTTAGGTCGGGAAATTGCACAATGCAATTGGAGTGAAAGTAAATATTGTATATTTTAGAGTTTATTTTTCGTGTGTTTACTACTTTCACTATTACCATTATTTCTGAAGTTATGAAAAGTATGAAAAAATTATCCGGAAAGAAAGTTGTAGTGATGTGGTGAAATTTTACACATCTATGTTTATGTTTCAAAAAAAAAAAAAAAAAAAAAAAAAAAAAAAAAAAAAAATGAGAAAAGAAAAAGAAAGAAAAAAGAGTTGGATGTTTATTTTAAGCCAACGATGTAAAGTTATGTAAGTGGTTCATATGGCCACTATTTGTTGTACTATATCTATGGATTGAATGGGAATTGGCAGTTATGGGAACGCCAATTAAGGTTTATTCTTTGATTAAGATTTTGTTGAGTATAATTCGTGTCTACCTAAAGCGTGTGTTTCAAGTGTTAAAGCGTGAGTTATTCAATGATATGAGTCTTATTCATGGGATGGTTGGGATAGTGATTAACCACACTTAGGATTTTAATTTATTTGTTTTGTTTATTTTTTATTTTTACACCAATTTATATCCCAAAAATTATCCATACCCTTTATTATTCTTTATCCAACCAAACCTTTGATTTATTGAGATTAGGGATTTGAGCAATCTTAAGTATCGTAGTCGTGGATTCGGCTATGTATTTATGATTTTGTCGCCCTTTTTGATATATTATTATTGGTGAAGTTTGGACCTATCTTTAGCCTATTCGAGTTAAGGATTTGAGCAATTGCAAGTATCGTGTTCGTGGATTCGATCATGTATTTGTGATTTTGTCGCCTTTTCTGGAATTTGAGATCGATAGTGAAATAAGAATAATTAACCCTTAAGCCTAAAAACCCTTTTTACCGCTTTAGACTTGTTATTCCTTAGCTTTAGTGGTGGAGATGTGTATACTTGCCAAGCTTATGATAGAATATTCGTCGCGACTGGACAGTTAAACGATTAGATTTGCTTTTATCGACTTATTTTATTTTACTTCTAATTCGTTAAGTGTTTAGTTGTGTGATTACGAAATAAACGAATACATGCTTAAACATAAAAATAAATCCTAACATCTTTTAGGATACATTTTCATGAGATTTAATCTAAGGTTTACTTGGGGACAAGTAAAGTTCAAGTGGGGGGATATTTGATGAACTCAAATAAGTACATTTTATTACTATCATTTATCCTATTAATTTGACTTGTTTTACTATATTATGTATGAGGATTGATACTTAATCGTTTACTTTTGTAATTCTCAGGTAAAAACAAGCATTTGGTGAAACTTGGCGATTTTGGACTAATAATGGAGCAAAACGTGCATAAAGTGAAGAGTCTACTGAAATGAAGAAGATCAAGACTGATCTGCTCCAGATGCGCCGCATCTCACTATCAACATGCGCCGCATCTCTATCAAGATATCACCAGATACGATCCAAGATACAAGAGGACATGCGCCGCATCTAATAAAGAGTTACGCCGCATCTTCTGGCGGTGTACGAATATTCCTGAATATTATAATCTTGGACCCCACGCGAAGTTACGTACATACGCCGCATCTACTTAAGTAGATGCGCCGCATCTTCCCTCAGACACAAACTATAAATACCCCGTAGACCAGACGCATTAAAGAGATTCGGAAGTTCGAAAACCTAAAGACCGAACAGAAGAGAAGGACGAATTCAGTCAAGAAGGCAGCACAAGACACACCCAAATCGAAGATACAAGAGCTGTAAGAAGGTGCTGCATGTATTTAATTCATTAAGTAGTTTTGTTTTATTGTTTTAGCAAACTTTAATTCATCAGGATTGGTGGCTTGTGTAATGTGACAACGGAAAGATTGCACTCCCTTTAATACTTGCTTTCCCATCAATTAAAGTTTATATGTTGATGTCTTTGGTTACTACTTATTAGTGCATTGACCACCTCTGTGTTTATTAGTGGCTTGCGGGCACCCGACTGCGGGACAAGGTGTGGCTCCCACGGTTGTTTCTAAATTGATCACTTAGGAATAACTTTTAGACATAAGTCGTCATTAAGGGTTTACTCGCCGATAAGAATAGGACCAACGAGAAAGGGTTAATTACATACACTTCATATAAAGCTATCAATAAAACAAGTGACAATCTACTTAATCATAAGGACAGCCCTCTTATTGTCTCTAGTATCTATCTGTGTACGTGTGTGCTACTTGCTGATTCATGCCTATTTGTTTATTTTATTATTTAATTGCAAACAAAATTGTGCCAGTCTCTCAGGCTGAAACCCCCTTGCGTTAGGATATTAAAATACTGATTAGATTAACGAGATTATACGTTCCACTCTTAGTGATCGACACTCTACTTACCATTATCTTCATACTGACCGGGTACACTGCTCGTTAAGTGTGTGTGTTATTGATAAGTCGGCTAAATATAAATTTAAAACTTGAGTAGGCATTAAAACTGCTAAACCGCAACGACACATCACGCGCATCAGTACTTTATCTTTTCCTTAGAGTACCTTTGTAGACATTGTATTATTAAAGTCTTCTGCTTGCGTATGTTCTGTTTGACGCTATAAATGTGACATTTGACCCGTTCTCGGGCGGGGTTACAGAATCAACCATTTCGTGCATTAGTGCTAATATTGCTCTTTCCTGGAAATAAGTTGGTTTCCATAAGTTTTCTTTCAAATCAGGGTATGTCTCTCGAATGATTGATCCAACATGGTCTTCTGAATCGTGTATGAGCATATCATCTGAAAATTGAACTGTGGCCTCACCATTATTTTTTCCTCTAATTTTACCATTACCAATATTAAGTATCCAATCAGCAAATTCTTTAATTTCATTTACATCGTCGCTATTTGATCCAACTGTCAAACGCATATTAACTGTCAGCTTCATGACAGTACAATGATACCAAAGATAAGATGCATTGATTGATGCATGCACAACGTCTTGCCTGGTACCATTTGGAATGACTGCTAAAATTTGTCTGAAATCACCACCAAAAATGACAACCTTACCTGAATATAGCATTTGGTTTTTTCAGTATATTTAAATTGTGAAAAATCCAAAATATAAATGTACATGTAATTTTTTACTTATTGACAAATAAATTTTACCTCCAAATACTTTGTCAGAAGGTTCTGAATTGTCTGTTCTATATATATCGCGCATAGTCCTGTCGAAAGCTTCAAAACAATGCCTATGAACCGTTGGTGCCTCATCCTATATAATGAGCTTGGTTTGGCATAATAAATCTGCCAAATCACTGTCCGCGCTGATGGAACACATTGAATCCTCAGTAACATTAATTGGTAGTGCAAATCTAGAATGGGCGGTTCGTCCTCCGTCCAAAAGAAGGGCTGCAATACCGCTGGATGCAACATTCAACACAATACTTCCTTCAGAACATAACGCAGCTGTCATTGTTTTATATAGGTATGTTTTACCAGTGCCTCGGTAACTGTAAAAAAAAACATACCATCTTTATCGTGCTCCACAGCATCCAATATGTAAGCGTAAATGCATTATTACTCATCGGTTAGGGTGCGGTACAATTTTAGGTGCAACTCGGCCAATTCAGGTCTGTTGTATTTGAGTTCATCGTTAACCAATCTGTTGTACCCATCCATTGTGTACATTTCATTAGGATAAGGCATGTTTATAATTGACTTTAATGACCTGTTGTTGCAGCGTAACATGTCCTCGATGTATGTAAAGCAAATGTTGTACCTTTGTATGTCGATTAACTCCAAATCTGATAAGCATTTGAATACAAATTATCCAAAGATAAGGCGTAAAAATAAGTAATGGTTCTATAAAAATTAATAATATAATATTACACCGGGTATAAAATAAAAAGTATATTAATACCTGGGTCATTGTTCTTTCTACGCTCTACATGTAAAACACCATCAGCCAATAGATGCCACGCCTTATCATAAATGACCTCTAGCCGTGACATACTATTTGTCATGAGGAACATTACGATGAATGATCTAAGATAATTTCCCATTCCCCAATGGCTTGCCTCTTTAATGCCATCGATGTACTCTTTGTCATCTTCCAACAAACCACGGCCGTAGCAAGCGTCTCGGTAAGTTGGGTACACCGCATCGTCGTACTTTTTTAAGACGTCCCATTCTTGTACTCCTGGAACTTTATTTAACAGTATACGAAGGTAAAACATTTTGCTCCAAGAAGCTGGAACCTGATGTATGCGGCCTATTGAAGTACCTCTTTGCCTACATTTTTCATATATGCTCTTGATTCTTCCAAACATATTCTTTTGGAAAGTCTACATACAACAACTTTCTAGCATTTTCATCTGTTTTGTTACGTTCCATCCATTGCAAAAACTTTGACGTGTTGTTTGAATCCTTTTCTAAGACACAGTCAATACTTCCAGTTTCATCAAAAAGTACCGATTGCTCATTTGGAAGGTGAAATGGAAGCCTTTCAACAGATGGATTCCGGTGGTGTATGTCAAATCCAAAAATCCTCCAAGCCGATTCGCATGAGGATAGATGGCGGCAGTTTAAGTAATCCTTAATCTCATCAACTTCTTCATCATCAACAGCAGATGTGTCTCGGTCAGGACCTTTGTTTATATATAGCATATCCATGTTCATCAATGAAAGTCGGCTCGTTAAAGTTTTTTGGAAACTTTTTCGTGCATCTGTTTTTCACCATACACGGACAATTCTGATGCTCAAGACCACATGGGCCATGCATCATGTTTTCGGTTACCAGTTGATACAATTCTGGATCAGTGTCCTTGTTTGGAATTTCAGTAGATATGTATTTATCAATCTGTTGTGGTATCGTTAATTTATCGCTTGCCTCCAACCACAAACAAATATGAGAATGCGGCAATCTACGCTTCTGAAATTCAATAGTGTACAACTGTGCATTTTAATAAACAATAACACCCCGACCCGACAAGGGTAAAGATGTTACAACAATATGGTTTCACATCAGAACAAGTAATAATAAAACATCGGAAGTCTTAACATTAAACCAAAAGATAATAAGCCAACAAGACTTATATCAAGTTCAACAAGACAAATGAAAAGAAATAAATGAAGTACTAAATAATCCAAGTGCCAAACAAGGCATAACAAGTCTAAAATTCAAATGGTAGAACTAAGATACTAAGGTCCATGCTTCACTCAAAGTTGCTCTCATCCCAAAGCAAAACCCAGCTTCCTAGCTTAAATACCTGCCGCAGGAAAAGAAAATGCGGCTGAGCTACGAGAGCTCAGTGAACAGATATACGATAACAAGCAGTAATAAAGAATAAGGAAAAGTAACAGTAGTAAATGTTATCAAGAGTAAAGGTATAGGAATAAGGTAAAGGATAGATGTAAAGTAAAGTGTAAAAGGTAAGGTAAACGTAAAGGTAAAGGCAAAACAGCAATCCTCTACGAGCCCAGAACAAATCATATCACATCAAGTAAACAAGTATACATGTATACGGAGGGGTGACCTCGGTATGCCATGTATAATATGAGGGGATACCTCCAAGGGTTGGAGTTGCAAGCTCCCAAGAGATGAAAGACGTGTACCGCACACACCCATCAGTCATCTAATATAACAAGTAACATAATCAACAAGTCAAGTCAAGTACATATCTAGGATGCATCCATACGCCCCTGTAGGCTGCCACAATGTCTTCATCTACGTGTACAAATCAAATATCAAGTCATGGCAGGGACGGGATAGGTCATCACTTTCCTACCCAAAAGTCAAGCCATTGGTGCATCAATGACAAGGACATGAAACCCTCATGCCTAGTATGGCTCGTAGTCTCAAACTGTAGGTCAAGGTCAAGGTCAAGTGTACAAGTCAAGTTCACGTTTCAAGTTCATGTTTACATATCAATGGGTTCAATTCGAGCTTTAGTTCAAGTAAGTCATATCCATATTTAAGTCAAGGTTCAAAGGCAAGGTTCATATCAGGGTTCATGACAAAGGTTCAAGGCAAAAAGGTTCAAATCTAAGGTTCACAATACAAGGGAACATAGCAATGGCTTTGGGGAATCCTAAACGAATCAAGATAAGAAATCAAGAGAAACGAAGGCTCCTTACAAGAAGGGCAGAATATCTGTACCTTATTAGCAAGCAAGAACAAAGATAAAAGCTGACAGAGATCAAGTTACTCCTTCCTTGAACCTAAAGGAGTAGAAGACAAAATGACAAGGGGTTTTTAGTTATCTTTCCATTTTAAGTAAGTTCCATTTTTAGAAAGTTTCCTTATTTAGCAGGTTTCCATAATTAGAAGGATTTTAATATTATAACTTTAGGTCAAGTCATTACTTTAATATTATTATGAAATTAGGGTTTCTTTTATCATCTTATAATATTTTAGGGTTAATTATGACAAACTTCCATACTTTAGGGTTTTAAATGTAAATATATAAAAGAATAAGGTTTAAAGTGAAAATATAATAAATTACTCTTTTAGCCCATAAGTTATCCATAATTACCACTCTAGTCCTTTAATGTTAACAATTTACAAATTAGACCCTTAATATAATTTAATTTACAATTTAAACCCTATAGTTTATTAAAATACAATTTAACCCTTACAATGTTTATAGTTACACATTAAGCCCTTTATTATCAAAAGTTACACTTTAGACCCCTCAAATAAAAGTTTATACGAATGGACCTTTTATTTATACAAATTACAAAACAAGTCCCTCAATTATATAATTTTTACAAATCGTATATAAACTTTAAATAAATTGCCATTTAAACCTTCTAGTTCCCAAATTTTACACTCAAGACCCCTATATTATATTTTATACATGTTATCCCTGACCTAAACTAAGTTACAAAAATATCCCCCAAGTTTAATAATTACAAAACACACCCTTATAGTTTTTATACTCAAATCGGTAAACACAAAAATAGCATGAACCCTAACCCTAATTCTTCCAATCATTGCCAATCATTTATTACACCTTAAACATGCATTAATTACTCAGATCATTCACCCAAAATCCTAACCCTAAAGGGTTCGACTTGAATTTTATTTAAAAACCATTTTTCTATAAAATCCGATTAGAACATAAATTAACCAAAGGTGTTCTAAGCTTCTATAAATTCAAGGAGTATTTTTCTGGTGTTGTTAGGCTTATATATGATCGATTAAAAATATATATTCAGCCCAGAAAAATCTGCATAATCGAATTAAGGTTTATGTTCGTTATTAGGGTTAATCATTCGTATAACTTTAAACGGTTAAACAAGCTTGCATGGTTCGATTCTACTATTTTATATAGGTTATATATGATGTGAAAAAGTGCATAAAAATACCAGAAAGTGTCCAAAACAATCGAGTGAGCAGTAAGAATTTTGTACCTCTCGGTAGCAAGAAACGAGCAAAGAATATCAAGAATGATCGAACCAGGCTTCTACCACACGAACCCCTATTTTTCTAACCTTCTATGAACTTAAGAGAACCCAAGAAAATTATGGTTGCAGCTCCAGGAAGTTTGTGTGATCGGATGGGATTTTTTTTGGAGTTATTAGTGTCGACTTTTAGGGATTAATAAAAAGAAAATATATAGGCCGGTTATATGGAGGAGGCGGAAGATAACTTTGGGTCCAAGAATCATGATAATGATAAAAATTCTGATTTTCTAAATTATCTCTATTTATTTTTAGTATTTATCTTATTTATTTAATTTTAATTCTAGAAAACATAATATAATATATAAATAAATATATAATCGGCTAATATATAATTACTTAAATATTTCACATATTTTTACGACATATGAAATGTTAAAATGTTCAAGTACAATATATTTTACTTCGTATGGTATTCGTTTCCAAGCGTTTGGGATTAATTTGGTGTTTTAATAATTAATAAGTAAAATTTTAAATTTCAAGGGTAATTTGGTCATTTTGCAAGTTTTAAAATTTCAGGTATTACAACTTCTTCCCCTCTAACAAAAAATTTTGTCCTCGAAATTTGCAAGAAAACGGAAAGGAAATAGAACGGAAACGAAACAATCACATACCAGACGCCTTGTCTACCTGGTCACGAGAAAGCATGAAAACACGACCGGTACTAGGAGTAGGAGGAGGAGGATCAAGATATTTTCCAATCGCCGTCGGACTCTTAGGGCAGTCCTTCACCATATGATCAGTAGATCCACATCCATAGCAAGCACCAGAAGCCTTACGACAAACTCCCGAATGATACTTCCCACAATGAGCACAACTAGATGGAGTAGGTAAGTTCTCCGCTGGTCCCTTCTGAGTATTCGATCCAGAAACCCGATTCTGCTGGTAACCCCAGGAAGACTGATCCTTCCACTGCCTCTCATTACCGCTGCGCCCGTGACGATCACTACCCTGCTTAGAAGCTGACCTCGAATCCCGACCTCTCTGATCATGACCACGATCTGCCTGATCGCGTGGCTCAAAACTCCTACTAGACCGCCTCTGCTGCTCATATCCCTGGTCCTGGCGACCCTTATACTCCTGGCTCTGGTCCTGACGACCCCTTCGCTCCCTAAAGTCCACACGATTTCCATCCCTGTCTCTCTTATTCGAACCCTCATCAGCATGCAACATCTCAATGTTGCGGGCATCGTTCGCAACAACTGACGAATAGACCCATACTCACGTTCGTACCTCTGCTGCTGATGCGTGGTTTTGCAACCTTACAACAGGTTTTACCTCTCGAGGGATCTCAAGAGGCTTACAACCCCACCAGGCAGTGTACCTGACCGATGTAGTATAGTGTAGTGGTAAGTACGGGGGATTGATCGTTCTCCACAGGGAATAGTGTTCGTTAGGTATGAAAAACTACTCTAATAGGTCTAAGGGTGAGAGAAGATTCTTTTTATGTTTTTTATATTTTTATGAAAGCAAGTAAAATCTCGGGTTTGAAAGAGTGGGCGGAATTAGTTGCTAGTCAACTAACCCAAATTACTACGAATGCAATTAAAATAAAATAACAAAAATGAAAAGGTTGGTGAAAACTTATGTAGAGAGAAATGTGTTTACTTAGATTTCCTTACTCCCTAACTATCTTTTACCGGTTGATTAGTGTGTATTAGTTGCGTGGATGACGGGTGTATTCCTTAATACCATTCGTGGGGTGGCGTACGTGCTTCCCCAACTCTACAAGCTCCTACTTCACTCCTATGTCGAGCCGGCTAGGAAGCTCCTAACATGGGATCACTAGAATTCGCTTGTGCATTAAATACAACCATAAAAACCTTTAGTACGCATTGGTTCATGTTTCTTAAGACGTTCAAGCAAGTTACCGAATAGGAAGTTAGCCAGTTTTCTTAAGCCTAACATAGATGAAAAATCATCCAATACAACTAACAACACACTAATAACCAATAATCAATAGCTAGGTTTCATTAGATCTAAGCAAACACAAGATAAATCTAGCCTAGCATGTTAAACAAAAGACAAGAACAAGATAGAATCAAACAACACATAGACATATTGAATGATTAATTGATAACTTATCTTCAATGTAACATGGAAGATCTCAAGGCAAAAAGCCTTGAAAAAGCTGCCAAATTCGTCTTAGGGTTTTCACACACAAAGTTCCCCAATAAGTTCCACAATAAGTTCCACACTAATGACAAAGAATTGCAAAACTATATATAGATTTTCATATCTGACGGCGTCACGTTATGGAGTGTGACGCCGTCACCTCGCCGCTTTTAGGGTTCCCGGATGACCTTCTTGACGCCGTCCCTCTTTAGCTCTCCAAAATCCGTTCTGGCTTATCAGGGGTTGACGCCGTCAGAATTAGGGGTGACGCCGTCCCTCTTTAAATTAAGCCGTGACGACCTTGATCAGATTAAAGCGTGACGCCGTCAGAATTTCATGCAAATTTCACTGGCTTATCATGAGTAATTTTCACATCCACCATTTTATTGCCAAGCCGTGACGCCGTCTGGAGAGGATCCTGACGCCGTCAAAGGTAACTTTTAGCATGATTTTGAGACTTTGTCGTTTTCTTCACTTTTATGCTCCAAAAACGTCCAAAATGCTTACTTTTCCGAAAGGAACGATTTAGGGCAATATTTGATCAAATAAATACGATTTAGGGCTTAAATGACCCCTTAAAAGCGGTACACTTTTCGCTTCATCAAATACCCTTACACTTGAGATTTGCTTGTCCTCAAGCAAATGCGCTTTTATTCTAATCAAAATACAAGTTAGGGGTCATTTAATGCTAACATAAAAGTAATTACAACAAATAATCGTTCCACTTTAATCATAATAAGCACGGAGATTACAAACTAGCACCTCACAAGTAGTGTTTAGATACTCACATCTCTCAGGTGTCATCAAAATAAATCTCATAAATGAAAACGGATAATATCTCTCACTACCTGTCATAGCAAATAGATTACCATAGGCTTGGGAAAGGATCGAAAACCTCCTCCACTAGGCGTAAGCACCTAAGATAAACTATCAAAGAGGGCTTTTACATGGGTTATAACGTGAGGTGTAGGGAAAAGAAAAACACGGTTTTGTTGGATAAAGGATATTTTACTGGTGGCGAGTTAATGATCTTGATCAATTACATGTACTATACAATGTTGCTAAGCCAAGACTCTACTCGATTTAAGCTAATAACAAAGTAACAAAAACATAAAATAAACATAAAATGAAATTGGATGGTAGTCCGTATGTTTTTTTCTACTTTTCTTTTTCTCATTTTTTTGTATTTTTCTTGATTTTTTCGATTTTTTTTTTTTTTTTTTTTTTTTTTTTTTTTTTTTTTTTTTTTTGCATACACTTTTGCCCTACCATCCAAAATAATACATCAAAGGGGCGTTGCATTCTCCTTACACTTGAACTTTTACATAACTTTACAGATTACTTATTCTAATGACTCGAATTAAGATAATCGAAACACTTGGAGTACTTTTAAAACATTTAGCAAATATGGGGGTAATAAATGATGTTCTTCCCCATTACTCCATTACACTAGTACTTTACCCATGAGTCCCAATCGTCCCAAAATAATATGTACAAGGATATGACTCGACTTAGCAACCATGTAATCAATTAGATAATTAACTTGGGTTTAAACAAATGTTGTAACAATAATGCACTAAAAATGAGTGCATACAAGGTAGGCTAAGGCGATTTGGGTGTACATTTTAGTGGGGTGTAACAAATTCTTCCTTTAAGTAAAATGCTTAAAGGTCGAAACGAAAAGATAGGCTCTGAGGGGTGTACTAGGGGTATCGTGTACTAAAAATGAGTACAACGCAAAGGGTGTGGGAGAATTACTTGACCAATGTAGCCAATGTAATTATAACAAAAGCACAGGTGTAAAACAATGGGTTAATCCTAATGCCTCTTATCACGTAGTAAATCTAACTACATGAATGTAGTCTCACTTGTGGCCTCGGAATGGTCCTAACGCAAGTTCTAGAATCTAAGTGCTACCGGTACACACATCATAGCATAAATGCTTTTCCTACCAATTCTAGGGGCGAACCTCACATATTTGGGGTGGAAAATTTTTTTGTGGTACGGTTTTTTGTGCTAGTCATATAACTCCTATCCGTGAGACGCTCATTAAGATCAAAGTTTCACTCCTATATGTTGTAAAAAATTTTAAATTTGGCACTAAAATTGCTCTAACAGGTATTTATCTCAGTTTTATTACACATCTACTATTAAACAAACAAAAATCAAGCGTAAGAGCATTCTCTAATCGTACTTTTACCCCCCCTTACACTTAAGATGAACATTGTCCCCAATGTTCAAATAACAAATGTAAAAGCATAAAGTAAAAGAATGAAATCAAATACTCCCCTGATTCGCTCGGTGGATAATGAAGTAACACGGTTAGATCTTCTTCCAAAGAGAATGTAAAAGCTTCATGACTAATGCATCGCCAAAAGCTTGATCCAAAAACATTTCCTTGTCCAAAATAACCTGTTAAACCTGAGAAAACAAACACGAAAACCTGCATAACATCGGCGGGATAAACTCTATATATAAGGATATAATGCTTGTGGAATGATAATTTTGCAGATTCCTGGAGATTATAAGTTAGGGATTTAATAAAAACTTTTTATGAAAACAAAACTTTCAAAAAATTTCAGAAAATTAAACCTGACGCCGTCAGGTTATAAATCCTGACGCCGTCAGAAACAATCTGACAGAATTCTCAGGTTAAGTTTTCGGAAAAATTTTGGAAAAAACCTATACCTTACTTCCTGGAATTCCTGCAAAACATCATTATGACTCGATACAAGCATTTGACTCAAACAAATACTAATATGTATGTTAATTTAATATTATTATGATTCATGTTCATTTGTGTTCTAATAAACCGATTTAGATTTCCCTTACACTTATCTTTTGCAAAATACCTTTATATGTAGTTAAGACGAAGTTAAAAACAACATAAGGCATTTTCACAACTTAGTTTTGAACATGAATCAATAATAATAAAACTTAAACACACATATGGAAACAAATAAAAACAAACAAACAAACAAATAAACACACAAAGCAAATAAAGCTTGGGTTGCCTCCCAAGAAGCGCTTTTCTTTATTAACGAGTCTTGTAGCTAGACTCAAAGTCACGTACATTACGTGACTCCATCATCGGTCACGGTTCCTAGGCCATTCTCCTTCCCGGTTTTATATTCCGGTCCTAATTTCAAACAATCCTTGTAGAAACCGAATATCCTTTCCATAACATAGTCTACTCCTTTACTTCTATCCTCATCATTCCTATAGTAGACCGCTTGCTTAAGCTCCTTCTCAACATTTGACAAGTGTTGGAATTGTTCTATCTTATATGGCATTTGGTAGCTTACTTCATCGGTCTCATCCTTAAATCTAACTATCCCTAAGGAAGGTTCATAAGTCATTCTAGAGACCTCAACAAATGGTTTTCCAAAAACCACTTGAGTCAAGGATGCATCGACTATTGGGCGGATATCTTCTACAATTACAAAGTCGGTGACATAGGTGAAGTTTCCTACATAAACCGGTAATCCCTTAACTCTTCCCGTGAAGTTACTCATCCAACCCTTGTCAGGGAACATCCTATACCCAAGTTGATTTTTCATTATCAAGTTGTAGTGGGCTCTAGTCATGATGTTTATGGGTGATCTAAGGTCGATGTAGGCTTTCCACACATGCAAATGTCCGATGTTGCATGGTATATTGAGATTAGAAGGGTCGAGTATTTCTATAATTGGTCTACCTAGGAAGTATGGTGTCTCGGGGTCATCGAATAAGTTTGTATGATATGCGCGCTCTTCCTTAGTGGGTGGCCTATTGAAGTAGTCCTCATCATCATCTACTTCCTCAATCTCACTTGTCCTAACTTCCTTATCAACCTCGACTTTCTTATCCTCATCCTTAGGTTCACTATTATCCTCATTCCTATCAATTGGTTTAATAGTGACAATGTTGACAAAGTGGACGTGTTTGGATGAAGAGGGGTCTTTTACTTGGGGTCCGCTATTTGTGTTCCTAGCGTCCTTATGTGGAGGTGATAACACTTGGTTATTGAGAGCTTTCAACAAGTTGTCAATTTTATTGGTCATCTCCGTTTGTTTTTGATTGAATTCGGACTCGAATCTAGCTATCCGAGCTTCTTGAGATGCCATAAATTGGGACATCAACCCTTCAAAGTTATTGGTACTACCATTGCCGGAAGGATTGTTGTTGAAAGTACGGTTCGAGTTGGAACCGCTTGATTGGAAACGATTAGGTGGGTTGGAAGAATTGGTTTGTTGTGCGTTTTGGTTTTGTTTCCACCTAAGGTTCGGGTGATTTTTCCATGAGGGGTTGTATGAATCACCATAGGGGTTTGGCTCGGGTTTGAAAGTGTACCACTTGTCTCCCGCTCTGTCGGTACGCGAGGATGCGTAGTCCACAAAAGCTTGTTCGGGGAGTTCCATGCAATCACGAGTGTCGTGGGGACCACTACATAATTCACATGAAGAAGTGATTTTATTCACTTGGCTTGAAGGTTTAGGAGCCTCGTAGGATTTCATGAGAAACTTGACTTGGTCTTCAAGTTCTATGATCCTACGGTCGGAAGTGCTTGAATTGTTCGAAGGCAAAGATATTGCCTTGACCGTTTTATTCAAATCACGGGGATCACTCCAACTTTCGTTGTCATAAAGAGCAAGATCCTCTAGGAGAGCCCATGATTGTTCCGCACTTAGATCACGTAGCTTACCACCGGCCGATTGGTCAATGGTTTGCCTCGTGGAGAGATTGATATGGTCATAGAAGATTTGGACTTGGAGCCAAAGTTCTATGCCATGGTGAGGGACTTTTTGGAGTAAGTCCTTGAATCGAGTCCATGCCTCGTAGAGGGTTTCGCCTTGACGTTATTGGAACCTCAAGATATCATTCCTTAGCTTGGTAGTTCTTCCCGGTGGGAAAAACTGAGCAAGGAAACGAGTAGTGAGATCATCCCAAGAGGTGATGGATCCTGCGGGTTGACGCTCTAGCCATTGACTAGCTTGGTCCCGCAGAGAGAATTGAAAGAGACGCAATCGGGTCGTCTCTCGAGTGGCAACATCAAGGTCTATAGAATCAACGATTTTGAGAAAGTCCTTGAGATGTTGATTAGGATCTTCAGAACGAAGTCCATGGAATGCGCATCCACTTTGCACCAACCGGATGGTGTCGGATCGCAAGGGTGTGATATTGGCTCCTTGAGTGAGCTCAATAGTGTGTTTCGATAGCCATGGTGGCTAGGACAGGAGTATTCTCCTAAAGTACGGGCTCTAGGAGGTGGTGGTGGTTGTTGTGGTGGTGGGTTGTTGGGATTAAGGATATTACCATCTTCCATGATGTCGAATGGTAATGGTTACGAACAAAGAAACGAAGAAAATAGATAGACTAAAGAAAACCTAGAAAAATAAAAATAAAAACCTCACTAGAAAGGAATCTACTGAGTAGACCTATAAAATAAAAATTCAACCTAAACAATAACTATTCCCCGGCAGCGGCGCCAAAAACTTGATGTGTGGTTTTGCAACCTTACAACAGGTTTTACCTCTCGAGGGATCTCAAGAGGCTTACAACCCCACCAGGCAGTGTACCTGACCGATGTAGTATAGTGTAGTGGTAAGTACGGGGGATTGATCGTTCTCCACAGGGAATAGTGTTCGTTAGGTATGAAAAACTACTCTAATAGGTCTAAGGGTGAGAGAAGATTCTTTTTATGTTTTTTATATTTTTATGAAAGCAAGTAAAATCTCGGGTTTGAAAGAGTGGGCGGAATTAGTTGCTAGTCAACTAACCCAAATTACTACGAATGCAATTAAAATAAAATAACAAAAATGAAAAGGTTGGTGAAAACTTATGTAGAGAGAAATGTGTTTACTTAGATTTTCTTACTCCCTAACTATCTTTTACCGGTTGATTAGTGTGTATTAGTTGCGTGGATGACGGGTGTATTCCTTAATACCATTCGTGGGGTGGCGTACGTACTTCCCCAACTCTACAAGCTCCTACTTCACTCCTATGTCGAGCCGGCTAGGAAGCTCCTAACATGGGATCACTAGAATTCGCTTGTGCATTAAATACAACCATAAAAACCTTTAGTACGCATTGGTTCATGTTTCTTAAGACGTTCAAGCAAGTTACCGAATAGGAGGTTAGCCAGTTTTCTTAAGCCTAACATAGATGAACAATCATCCAATACAACTAACAACACACTAATAACCAATAATCAATAGCTAGGTTTCATTAGATCTAAGCAAACACAAGATAAATCTAGCCTAGCATGTTAAACAAAAGACAAGAACAAGATAGAATCAAACAACACATAGACATATTGAATGATTAATTGATAACTTATCTTCAATGTAACATGGAAGATCTCAAGGCAAAAAGCCTTGAAAAAGCTGCCAAATTCGTCTTAGGGTTTTCACACACAAAGTTCCCCAATAAGTTCCACACTAATGACAAAGAATTGCAAAACTATATATAGATTTTCATATCTGACGGCGTCACGTTATGGAGTGTGACGCCGTCACCTCGCCGCTTTTAGGGTTCCCGGATGACCTTCTTGACGCCGTCCCTCTTTAGCTCTCCAAAATCCGTTCTGGCTTATCAGGGGTTGACGCCGTCAGAATTAGGGGTGACGCCGTCCCTCTTTAAATTAAGCCTTGACGACCTTGATCAGATTAAAGCGTGACGCCGTCAGAATTTTATGCAAATTTCACTGGCTTATCATGAGTAATTTTCACATCCACCATTTTATTGCCAAGCCGTGACGCCGTCTGGAGAGGATCCTGACGCCGTCAAAGGTAACTTTTAGCATGATTTTGAGACTTTGTCATTTTCTTCACTTTAATGCTCCAAAAACGTCCAAAATGCTTCCTTTTCCAGATTTCTTCTCAAAAGTACCTAAAATGACAAAAGGAACGATTTAGGGCAATATTTGATCAAATAAATACGATTTAGGGCTTAAATGACCCCTTAAAAGCGGTACACTTTTCGCTTCATCAGCTGCTCAGACACCGGAATATACTGCTTATAGAATATGCCACAAAAATCCTCCCAAGAACAAGTATCAGCGAAATCCCCTTCCTGTGACTGAACATACGCTGTCCACCAGCTCATTGCGTCATCCTCTAGTTTGAAAGTGGCCAAACGAGTCTTGAACTCATACGCGCAACCCAAGACCCTAAACAACTTCTCAACATGAGTGATCCAGTCCTCTGCCTCAGTGGGAGTGGCAGCAGACCTGAAAGAGAGAGGCTTGAGCTTATTGAACCTTTCGATCCAAACATGAATACCAGTAGGTGGAGCACCGCCACCACCACCACCTGATGGTCCTGCACCACCACCGCCTGAGGGTCCTGCACCACCACCTCCTGATGAACCCGCACCATTTTGGATGTTATTGGTGATTTGGGTCACCAAATTAGGAAGAGCATTAGCCAAAGCAGCGGCTATCATGGCCTCGAAATCAGGGGCATCCTGTCCATCAATGTACTGGATAAAATGCGTATTCACCATCTGAACGATTTTGAAAATGATTAGCAAAGATCGAACAAAATACGCTAGAGTAGGGCAAGAAAAGAGAGTACGCGAAAGGAAACCTAATGTCTACCAAATCCTCACAGGTCAATGGCCTAAGCCTAAGGGTTTTCGGGAAACCTAAGGGTCCAACCTGTCTCTGATACCATAAATTGTAACACCCCGACCCGACAAGGGTAAAGATGTCACAACAATATGGTTTCACATCAGAACAAGTAATAATAAAACAGCGGAAGTCTTAACATTAAACCAAAAGATAATAAGCCAACAAGACTTATATCAAGTTCAACAAGACAAATGAAAAGAAATAAATGAAGTACTAAATAATCCAAGTGCCAAACAAGGCATAACAAGTCTAAAATTCAAATGGTAGAACTAAGATACTAAGGTCCATGCTTCACTCAAAGTTGCTCTCATCCCAAAGCAAAACCCAGCTTCCTAGCTTAAATACCTGCCGCAGGAAAAGAAAATGTGGCTGAGCTACGAGAGCTCAGTGAACAGATATACGATAACAAGCAGTAATAAAGAATAAGGAAAAGTAACAGTAGTAAATGTTATCAAGAGTAAAGGTATAGGAATAAGGTAAAGGATAGATGTAAAGTAAAGTGTAAAAGGTAAGGTAAACGTAAAGGTAAAGGCAAAACAGCAATCCTCTACGAGCCCAGAACAAGTCATATCACATCAAGTAAACAAGTATACATGTATACGGAGGGGTGACCTCGGTATGCCATGTATAATATGAGGGGATACCTCCAAGGGTTGGAGTTGCAAGCTCCCAAGAGATGAAAGACGTGTACCGCACACACCCATCAGTCATCTAATATAACAAGTAACATAATCAACAAGTCAAGTCAAGTACATATCTAGGATGCATCCATACGCCCCTGTAGGCTGCCACAATGTCTTCATCTACGTGTACAAATCAAATATCAAGTCATGGTAGGGACGGGATAGGTCATCACTTTCCTACCCAAAAGTCAAGCCATTGGTGCATCAATGACAAGGACATGAAACCCTCATGCCTAGTATGGCTCGTAGTCTCAAACTGTAGGTCAAGGTCAAGGTCAAGTGTACAAGTCAAGTTCACGTTTCAAGTTCATGTTTACATATCAATGGGTTCAATTCGAGCTTTAGTTCAAGTAAGTCATATCCATATTTAAGTCAAGGTTCAAAGGCAAGGTTCATATCAGGGTTCATGACAAAGGTTCAAGGCAAAAAGGTTCAAATCTAAGGTTCACAATACAAGGGAACATAGCAATGGCTTTGGGGAATCCTAAACGAATCAAGATAAGAAATCAAGAGAAACGAAGGCTCCTTACAAGAAGGGCAGAATATCTGTACCTTATTAGCAAGCAAGAACAAAGATAAAAGCTGACAGAGATCAAGTTACTCCTTCTTTGAACCTAAAGGAGTAGAAGACAAAATGACAAGGGGTTTTTAGTTATCTTTCCATTTTAAGTAAGTTCCATTTTTAGAAAGTTTCCTTATTTAGCAGGTTTCCATAATTAGAAGGATTTTAATATTATAACTTTAGGTCAAGTCATTACTTTAATATTATTATGAAATTAGGGTTTCTTTTATCATCTTATAATATTTTAGGGTTAATTATGACAAACTTCCATACTCTAAGGTTTTAAATGTAAATATATAAAAGAATAAGGTTTAAAGTGAAAATATAATAAACTACTCTTTTAGCCCATAAGTTATCCATAATTACCACTCTAGTCCTTTAATGTTAACAATTTACAAATTAGACCCTTAATATAATTTAATTTACAATTTAAACCCTATAGTTTATTAAAATACAATTTAACCCTTACAATGTTTATAGTTACACATTAAGCCCTTTATTATCAAAAGTTACACTTTAGACCCCTCAAATAAAAGTTTATACGAATGGACCTTTTATTTATACAAATTACAAAACAAGTCCCTCAATTATATAATTTTTACAAATCGTATATAAACTTTAAATAAATTGCCATTTAAACCTTCTAGTTCCCAAATTTTACACTCAAGACCCCTATATTATATTTTATACATGTTATCCCTGACCTAAACTAAGTTACAAAAATATCCCCCAAGTTTAATAATTACAAAACACACCCTTATAGTTTTTATACTCAAATCGGTAAACACAAAAATAGCATGAACCCTAACCCTAATTCTTCCAATCATTGCCAATCATTTATTACACCTTAAACATGCATTAATTACTCAGATCATTCACCCAAAATCCTAACCCTAAAGGGTTCGACTTGAATTTTATTTAAAAACCATTTTTCTATAAAATCCGATTAGAACATAAATTAACCAGAGGTGTTCTAAGCTTCTATAAATTCAAGGAGTATTTTTCTGGTGTTGTTAGGCTTATATATGATCGATTAAAAATATATATTCAGCCCAGAAAAATCTGCATAATCAAATTAAGGTTTATGTTCGTTATTAGGGTTAATCATTCGTATAACTTTAAACGATTAAACAAGCTTGCATGGTTCGATTTTACTATTTTATATAGGTTATATATGATGTGAACAAGTGCAGAAAAATACCAGAAAGTGTTCAAAACAATCGAGTGAGCAGTAAGAATTTTGTACCTCTCGGTAGCAAGAAACGAGCAAAGAATATCAAGAATGATCGAACCAGGCTTCTACCACATCAACCCCTATTTTTCTAACCTTCTATGAACTTAAGAGAACCCATGAAAATTATGGTTGCAGCTCCAGGAAGTTTGTGTGATCGGATGGGATTTTTTTTTTGGAGTTATTAGTGTCGACTTTTAGGGATTAATAAAAAGAAAATATATAGGCCGGTTATATGGAGGAGGGGGAAGATAACTTTGGGTCCAAGAATCATGATAATGATAAAAATTCTGATTTTCTAAATTATCTCTATTTATTTTTAGTATTTATCTTATTTATTTAATTTTAATTTTAGAAAACATAATATAATATATAAATAAATATATAATCGGCGAATATATAATTACTTAAATATTTCACATATTTTTACGACATATGAAATGTTAAAATGTTCAAGTACAATATATTTTACTTCGTATGGTATTCACTTCCAAGCGTTTGGGATTAATTTGGTGTTTTAATAATTAATAAGTAAAATTTTAAATTTCAAGGGTAATTTGGTCATTTTGCAAGTTTTAAAATTCCAGGTATTACAACAACTCTACATTTTAAATAATAATAAAAATTACTAACGTATCATAATGGAATCATTTAGTTACATATAAAAAAATGACCACAATTTTTGTATGATAATTAAAGGGTTTGTTGTATAATGAGTTGTTCTAACCTCCTTTTACACGCCCAAACGTGCGCATATCTCTGAAATCTTTCATGAGGTTGTCCAATTTTATTTTGAAAACTCTGGTTGTAGCATCTGGACGATCTTCTGATTTCAAACCTTTAACCTCCATATATCGTGTAATTTAAGGCCAACTTGGGTTACACGTAATGTAATAAATAGATCAGGATAGCCATACGCTTTGCAAACTGACATAGCATCAAGATAATTCTGTAACATGTATCTTGGACTTCCGGTGAAGGAAGAAGGTAATATAACCTTTTTTCCACGAAGAACGCGAGTTTGATTTGATGTGCTTGCAAGGCTAGCCAACCTAGTGTATGTTTCGCTCCTCAACTCTTTTTGCTTTTTTTCGCTGATAAGTCATTCTTTCTGACTCAACCATTATATATCCATCTACCAGAAATTGCTGGAACAACCTTCTTGAGTTTAGAATCATTGAATAAACTCCTGGCCTATCTTGTATTTGATATGCAAACCACTCACGCATAGTTACCCTAATGCGTTTGTTTGTAGAAGTAAAATCGGTAACACCTCTATGGTATATATCAGTTCTATATCCATCCTCTGCATAGGGAAACAATAGCGGATACTGAAGAGCAAGGTAAGAAACATGCAATTCACTTATTCTTTTCATACCACCGGTATGTGTGTGGAGGATAATGTCTCTTTTGTTGCTCAAAGACTCAAAATCACAAACAATAAGCGCCGCTACCTCAGCTGAAGATGGAAGGTTATATTGCCTACCCTCATGACCTCTCCTGCCAATTAGCCTTACTTTTATATTCTCGTCATCGGCTGCCGTTGTTAAACGTTGGCCAGCCATACGGAACTGCTCAACCAATGGATTGTCTTTATCAAGCATATATTTCAATTCTTTTTTTAATTGGTAGTCAATTTATTGTGTGTATGAGGATGTTGATGGTCCATTACTGTTAAATGTATATAATATGAAAAGAAAAAAAAAAGATATTGAAGATACAAAATAATATAATGTTTTATTATAAGAAATAATTGTTTTGTAAAATACCTGACAACATCTATTCTGTTTTGGATCTCGTTTCTTGTATAGAATATGTACAACTGAGCAAACTTTGGTTTCTCATTACATTTTGGCAATAACTGACCAAATACTCGTAATTTTCTCCGTGTAAACCTGAAACAATATGGTCCACGACCATTGTTAATAGAGTGGTCAATATTACCACCAAGAGATGTGAATGCAAACATCGAGTTGTAACGTCTTATATTCTCTAAAAATCCTTTGCTTTTTGGATGTTCATTTTTTGTAAGTTTCATTAGCAATGGTGGAGGGGATTTCAATGCGACTGGAAGTTGGACTTTCCCTCTCATGCAGCAGAGAGCAAATGAATCCGTCAGTAGTTCCTTAGAACCTATCATACCCTCATCTCTCCATAATAATGCATGACATTCTGAGCATTCTACAATTGGATCACCATGATCTAGGTATTCTGCATAAGAAGGTATCTTAGTTAACATTATTGAATAAGCATCAAATGGTTTAAAATAAGAAAAAGAAATATGATAGTTTACAACAATAATAAATTCTATAATGTACGTAGTTTTCTTACCTCTTGAAATTCCAACGAATGGATTATGATTAGTTTCAACTTCAACACCTTCATCGTTGGTGAATACAATTCTTCTAGTGGTAGATCCAGCAACAGTATGTCCATTTCTTTGTGTACCTTGGTACGTTATATTTGATTTGCTTGAAGATCTGCGGGGTGTAGAACCTGCATGCGTATGTAATACAACAAAAGTTAAAAGTCTTTACGTTAAATATTATATATAAAAATTATTTTGACTTTACCTAAATTAAATGACACTGGAGTTGTATTCTGAAACCTTGATGATTGGTTTCTTGTCGTGGGAACCGGAGTTGTATTTTCAAAGTTTGATGATTGGTTTCTTCTCGTGGGCGTCCCTGATCAAATAATTTTTTTTTTAAATTTTAATATAAGTAAAAATGAATTAACAATATAAAAATGACTACCTTGTGTTACTGGGTGTTTAGATGGCATTGCATTTGGCATTGGAGTTGATGATGATGCATCATTAATTGCTGAAATGAAATATTATATTGTATTAAAACGGTATTATTAAGTACTTTTAACAATATTCTTTGATAAGTTAAAATCAAATAACTTACTACCTGGTGTTGCATTTATCTTACGTGGACGGCCCCTACGTTTTGGAGTTAACGACTCACTTGTACTTGCAGACAAACTTTCAGTTATGGTATTGGATGTGGTATTCTTTTGCACCACTAAAGGATTAACTACAGTATTTGACATGGGAGATACTAAGTCTACATTAGTCGTTATAGCACGTGTAGGGGGCCGTCCTCTTCGCTTTGGAGTTAACGACTCACTTGTAGTTGCAGACAAACTTCCTCTTATGGTCTTTGATATGGTATTCTTTTGCACTACTAAAGGAGTAACTACAGTATTTGAAATTGACGATAGTAAGTCTACATTAGTTGTTATAGCACGTGTAGGAGGATGTCCTCTTCGCTTTGGAGTTAGCGACTCACTTGTAGTTGCAGACAAACTTTCTGTTATGGCCTTTGATATGGTATTCTTTTGCACTACTACAGGAGTAACTACATTATTTGAAATTGAAGATAGTAAATTGATTCGCCAATTATAGTATACCAAAGAAACACAAGGGGAGTATGTATTCCCCGGGTCGTTTTCCCGACGAAGGTGTGAATGGAATTCGTGATTTCGATGAAACGTGTCGTGAATAGTGAAATAAGAGAAATTTTGGATTTTTAAGCTAAAATATGTAAAAAAAAACTAAAAACAACTAATTAAGCAATAAAAACAAATAAGCAAGGCACACGTAATGTAAAACGTAAAGGAAAACTAAAAAACGCGAACTCCTAGGCTAATCTCGGGCCTAAAAGGTGAAAACTTAGGAATCTTAACCCTAGGTAAGCAAAACTAATTTTCCAAAGTCCTAAATAATAAAAGAAAATTTTAGAAAAAAGAAAATTAATTTTTTGATTTATATTTTAATTATTATGAATTAAAAACTATTTTAAAGAAATTAAATGTTTAAAAATACCAAAACTTTATAAATAAATCTAAAATTTTTACAGAAATTACTTTAAGTAAATAGGAATAGAGGAAAAATAAAAGTAAGGAAAAAGCTATTGAGATTAAGCAGTTATAAGCAGAACATAAGTAATAAGCTAAAGGGGAAAAAGGGTTTAAAAGAAATAAGAATGAAGAGATAGACAGAGAAGTCCCAAGGGCATTGCTGGTTGTGGGGTGGTGTGTGAGGTCTGAGTGTGCAGACCAGGGTTCGAACCCCTGATCTTGCACTTTTTATGAAATCTTTTTATTTTTTTATTTTTCTTTTGGAAATTTATTAAAAGGCAACAATTAAGAAACTTTAATAAAGATGAAAATTTTGGAAATGAGAAATAAGCTAGGAAAAAGCAGAAGTCTTAAAACAATTTCAAAAATCTTTTAAAAAAATAACTTTGAAAACTAGAAGCTACTTGATAAGCTATGGAATAAAAGCTAATGACTAATATAAGCATTGGAGGACTACAAATAACCTAAATAAGCAATTAAAAATAGATTAACTAACCCTATGACCCTAAAAAGTTGAAACTCAAGATAAGCTAGGTTGAAAGAAACATATTCCAAACAGCCTTAAGGGGCCAGTTTAAGCTATACAAAAGCTGTTCAAATTAATAAGCTAATGCCTAAAAAGCTAAAACAGTTAAAGATAAGCTAGAAATGAGCTTGTAAAATCAATTTGAAAAACTATGGATCACTTTTGAACTGAGAATTAAGCTATTCTTTACTAACAGATTAGATACTTATGCAAGTTTTTTATTTATGAAAAAAGCCTTAAACACCTTATTGCAGACACAAAATAAGCACTCAAACAAGCTCTTAATTCCTGAATAAGCACAACATGATCAAGTTAAGTAAGCATATATCTAGTGTAACAATATTCAGACCCTAGTTAGCTTTTAAAGAGCTTAAAATCTAGCCTAGAAGCATACTACTCATGACTGATGTAAATACCATTCTGATGCAACATGTCCACTGATTTGAACCTAACTTATCCAAAACCTAATGAAATTAAAACAACTTCTGAAAATCAACTTAACCTACTATCAAGAATACAAAAATATCAAAAACAAGGACCTAAATAGCTTAATCCTACAATAAGCTTTTAAGATCAATGTCTAACCTAAAACCTATACTAATCACTCCAATCCTTTAAAAACCTTCAAATCAGTTAATAACAAGCTACAAACAACTTATCTGAGTAGATTTGAGCTAGATCAAACTTAACCAAATGACCAATGAACAATAAAATCAATTTTTACCCATTTTAATGCTTGTTCCAAACACCCCCTTAATGAGGCTGAATTGAGTTTAATGCTAAAAAAGACCTATTTAAGCTGAGATTTTGAAACACAATGATTATCTAAGTAAATTAAGCACTAATGAACATTTTTACACTAGAAATAAGCACTTAAATAAGCTAATCCTATAATGACTTATTTTTGGTTTTTTTAAGGTTTTTAAGCACAAATGTAAATGAAGCTTAAACTAATTAGCAAACTAACATCAACAAGCAATCAAAAAGAACAGATAAGCACAAATAAAGCAAATAAGCATTTAATAACACAGAAATAAGCTAATGCACTTGAATTTAAAGAAATTGATGAAAACTTACAAACACCCTTGCACGAACAGGGCAAAATAGGCTCGAGGAGCTACTCTACAAGATCTAGCTTGTCAAAAGACAAGCTAGTAACAGCAATAAGCCCTTCCTTTACTGGCTTATCATCCACAACAGCTTATTTGACTATTTTTGACTTTTATTGACTTTTTTTTTACTTTTTGAAATTAAGATTGAATTAAACAAATTAGCTTTTACAAAAGCTATAATAAGCTTATATGAGCTTATAGGAACAGTAAATGAAGCTTAAAAACAGATTGGTAATAGTAAATAAAGGATTAAAGTAAATTGAAACAAGGTGAATAAAAGGGAAAACTTAAAATTTCATTAACCAAATGATAAAAATTACAATACTAAAAATGGAATTACAAAGTTTTAACCTAATGACTGAAAGTAAATAAGCAATAAGTAAATGGCCTAAATTCTTCTAAAAGCATGAAAAATTGGACACCTTGTGAGTGAGGGGAGTCTGGTATTTACAGCTGAAAAGGGTGCATCCTAGGGTTTCTCAGTTTCTTCTGGATCAATAATCTCAGCCTTTGATTTAATCTTGGTCTCCAATCATCAATCTTAGCCCTCGGATTAAGTGTATAAGGTGTTGCAGCCAATCAAAATGCAGGGGACTGCCAAGCTGTCATTCCCATGTGTCAGGCATGTCATTCCCTTCTAGAAGCTTATTTAATTGTACGGGTAAAAGGTTGGGATACAGGGTAAAATCGGGGAGGATGGGTGAACAGTGAAAGGGAGGGAAATTTAGTTTGGGGTAATTTATTATTATATTGACTGTGGGAGTGGGTTTGTTGACCGGGTAGGATAAGTGGAAAACGGGTATGGGTTTAAGTGGGGATTGGGCTGGGTTTATTTGTGTAGTGGGTTTTATTTTTGGGTTGGATTTAGTTTAAGGGTTTTTGTAATAGGCCGGTTAGTGTAAAGGATTTAGGATTTATTGTGAAATGGATTTAACATTTAAGGACTAATCCTGCCAATTAGGGAAAGTTATTCCAAGGACTGATTTTGACAATTAAAATGATCGAAGGGCTGATCTTGTAATTTTTGATCTCAAATATAATCCGTATGTAGAATATCTTCCCCGACTTCAGCTTTTAACACTCTTTCCATATCTCGTGCTCGTTTTGCCGTATTCTCATTAATTTTTGTCCATTTCCATGATATCCGTTCCTGCACGTGCATAAACACAAAAACACAATATATTTGACATATTTGGTTAGTTTTTGGTCTTATTAAGTCCGTTTTATTAGGTAAAAGGTATGTGTAAATTAACACATACCATAAATCAAGATTAGTTGATATAGAACGTGTAGGTGGCCGTCCAATTCTTTGAATAGGAGACACTGATGTTAAGTTTTTCTTTGAAATGGGCCTGCCCCTTGGTTTTGGACTTAACGACAAAGGCATACATGGTGACGTAAAAAATGTAATCATTTAAAGTATCATTACATATTATGCATATTAGTAAAACTACATTTTGTTGGACGATAAAATAACTGCTGTTGCGTACCTGGTATCGAGGAATTGTTACCTGACCTAACTGTTGGGGTTGGTGTCACTACAAATCAAAAATAGATAACTTATATATACTATCCTATTATTGTATTTCTTCTACAAAATTGTTTATGTGTATTCAGGAAGTGTACATGCAATCCAACCTAAAATTTATTAGAATAACATGGTGAGTAAACTTACTATTAGTAATATCTTTAAGTAGAGTTATGCCTGGTACTTTCGTTCTTAAATTATTAACCATATCTCCAGCATATGATGGACCTTTACCAGCAATGGATTGAGAACGCGTAACTGGGATTTTTCGATGACTTGGTTGACACTGACTATCATGTATGGTATTTATATTGTTTGTGTTCTCTTTTCCAACTGTTATTGGGTTGTTGTAGGCATTAGTTTTCCTCTTCTTATTGAAATCCATGACTGCGTTTGGACAGCAATCAAAAAAATACCAATTATGATAGGTTAAATTGTTAGTATTATGTGTGACCATGAATGTGAGTAATCAACATGGTAGCGATAGATTAGTACTAACGTATAAAGTATAAATGAGTACAAAATTCAATGTATATTGAATAACAGTGTATTAATAAGAATGGACAAATTAATACCTGTATTTAGATTGCTTTGTGTGGTGATTTGTGTGAAAAAACAAATAATGAATACGTGTCAAGACAACTTATTGCTTCTCCAAACATAATGATGTATGCATTTTGTAACACCCCAACCCGACCTTGGTTAAGATGCCATATTATGGTGTCTAATTAGAACATACAAAATAACGCAAGCGGAATTCTTTCATAAATAAAGCTAAGTCAAGAACATCATGACTTACAAATTACAAGTTCCCAAAAGACTTAACAATCTTAAATGAAATAAAAAGGAAATAAAATATTCAATACATAAGTTTGAAATAGTTCCAAAAGAATGGGGAATCTAATAAGGTAGGTCTTCTACTCCTACTCTCAACTCTCTTGCCCCGCATCCCGCTTATTACCTGCCGCATGGAAAAGAAAACGCGGCTGAGCATAAAACGCCCAGTGAATAGATATATAAACAAAGCAGAAACGATAATAAGCATAGTCAAATGAATACGAATCAAATGGCACACATGCATACACATCAAGGTAAGAATAGCTCTAGAGTCAAAGAAATAAATGTCAACAAACACGTCCAGACGAGCCACTCGAACGGACCAAAGATACCTAACAGATAGCCACGAGCCTGTCTAAATGAGCCACTCGAATAGACCACATATCACATATACCTATCATATCTAAAGTGTACGGAGAGGGGAGACCTCTAAGTACCAAATAGTGAGTGGGGTATAGGGCACATACAGCCAGTCACCAAACAAATCATATCACAAATCATATAAGCCTAGGATGCATCCATACGCCCCCTGCAAAACAAAATACATATGCAAGTACTAGACTGTACACATGTATACATAATGGCCAAAGTGCGCAAATAATCATATCATAACAGAAGAGGACGCCGTGGATCAATCACACCTCCACAGAAAGTGTCATGCCATCGGTGTCTCAATGACATGGCCATGGTACCTCCATGGCTAGTTAGCTCGGGCAACACACATAACAAAGCACATCATATCATATCATCATATCAGAGGGATTCATAGCAAAGGCATATATCACTGAATCATAACAGATGATCATATAACTGGGATCATATCAAAGCTCATATCAAAGAATCATATCAAGGGATCATAGCAAAGGAATCAAATCAGAGGGATCATAGCATATCAAATCAAATGAATCAGAGTCAAGGATCAAAGTCATGAGAAAGACACCCTTACAGAGAAAGGGTAGAATATCTGTACCTTATGCAAATCAACCAATCCAAAATAAGAAAGCACACCGAAATAGGGAAATCACTCATTCTTCACCGAACCTATACAAATTAATGATCACGTATTACTTATAAGCTCATTTTATAAGTTTACCACTTATAGTTATTAAGGGTTCTCATTTATGGTTTCTTTCTATTTTTAGAAACTTTCTATTTTTAGTAACCTACCATGTTTAGTAAGTTTCCCGATTTAGTAAGTTTCCTTAATTAGTAACTTTATATATTTAGTAAGTTTCCCGATTTGATGAATTTTAGGATTATAAATGACAATTAAATAAACTTTAAGACTTAAAATGATTAACATTAGAGTTTAGGGTTTATACTGTCATTTTATTAAAGTTCAGGGCTTAAGTGTAATTTACATAATTATATAAAATCCTTATTCGTATACATTTTAGTCACTCCATTAATTATACCATGCAATTAGTTCACTTCGACTCCAAATCCTTTTCTTATTACTCATTTTAACGTCACACATACCACCATGAACACCAATCTTTGCCACTCAAATCCTTGCCCATTTAACGACCCATGAAATCCTTGATGTACTCACCCTACCCTTGTCCCTTGAACGCAGAAACACATACCCTATTTACTCTTGTTCCCAACCAATCGACACACCCAGTTTCCATACATTCGACTCACATAAAATAACCACCAAGGACTAGCCTATTCGACATACTCATAACTACTCTATTCGACACACAGGACACACCTATTTCCCAGCCTACAACACACTATATTAACAGATACAGTACCACCTAAACCACTCTAATTCACACTCATGTAATTCACTCAAAATCACACCATTCGACACCAATTACCCCATTATTCACGACACAGCAACACATAAAATTACACAATTTGTATTACCCTTTTACACCCATGCACTCGACCCACTTGACAGCCACATTCACACACCAACACACACATCAAATTACACCTCATGTCACCCCTTTCACAGCCCCCATACGCACACAATAAACATCACATGAACTGGTCATTATTATACGTACAACAGGACCTATAAACACGTAGTAAAACTGATCTCAAAACAGTCTTAAGCGACATGTATAAAGACCCATTATATGCAACATTTTAATCAGTTTATGGAGGGTATTATTCGATCAAGACACACTTCTAAAATAGGCCATGAAGACATGTTTTGGTTCTGATTTTACAAGTCATGAACAGACCATTATATCGACATTATATTACATGTTCCAAGTCCAGGTTATGAGCCATGTATGCCACCTTGTATTCCACTCGTGATTTATGTGCCAAAAAGGATTTAAACTTTCATGTAACCGATCCTGATATAACAGACCATACAACCCTCTATTCGACACAACATAAATTCTATATATCATGTATAAAATATCCAGTTTCTCATTGATTAAATGTGATCGTTTGCAGGTTTTTATATCAGACCAAAAAGCCTCCAAACTGATTTTACAAACAGACTTACACAGTGTATATCGACTTATATTTTCATCATCTTATGTACTGTGTTTAATACTTTATTAAGTATACGTTTCTGATCTATTAAGGTTTATTTTTAGGTTACATCATTCGGTGTTCAAGTGATTATGACGAGATGAAAATGAGAGCAAAAGGGTGATACCTCAAGAATGGTTATAGAACAAGAAAACCCCAAGACTACACCTTTGTTCGAATCAGAAATACCACCTATGAATCTGCTATAGACCACGATCAAGACACCTCCAATAACACCCTTTTGTACCACCTTGTATTCGACAGGAAGAAAAAGGGAGCAATGCCGCCACACAAGTTTTATGCTAGGGTTTTATGTATTTTTCTTGTTGTGAATATTCGATTGGGAAGAAAAGTCACTACCAAAAAAAGTTGTATTCTCTACACTTATTTCTCCACGGTATAGTCAACCGTGGACTTTTTTTTATATGAAATCATAATTTTGCTACATTTATAGGTGTTACAAATCTTTTAAAAAATACTCCACGTATATAAGTGTGGAGAATTACAATAACGCTACATTTATAACTGAAGTAAAATAAATTCTTAAAAGGCCACACTTATAAGTGTAAGAAAACATAGCAATATAAAAAAGCCACATTTATAATTGTAACAAAAACTACACTTATAAAAAAAAGCAACAAAATCAAAACCGTTCAACAATCACTTTAAAAAAGCTACACTTATTATTTACTGCTATTCCATTACACTTATAAAAAAAGCAACAAAAACTACACTTATTATTTACTGCTATTCCATTACACTTTAAAAAAGCTAATCCAAACTGACCTGATAATTATGAAAAAACTAAACACTCTCAACTCAAATTAAATCAAAACCGTTCAACAATCAACTAAAAACACACACACAAACACACACTCAACCTAGGGTTTCATCTTCTTCTCCAACCATCAATTAGCCAACCGATCATCATCACCACCATGTCTCTCCGACCTAACGCTCGAACCGAAGTCCGTCGCAACCGTTACAAAGTCGCCGTCGATGCAGAAGACGGACGGCGCCGTAGAGAAGATAATATGGTTGAGATCCGTAAGAATAAACGAGAAGAGAATTTACTTAAGAAGCGTCAAGTGTTACCGGCTTCAGTTCCGTCGTCTACCGGCGGTGTTCCGCCTGTGACGTCATCTGTTGAAAAGAAGGTTTACTCTTATACTTTTATTGATGATACTTATGTGTGTCTAATTGTGTGTGATGTGATTGTGATTGAGTTTTAATTGATAGAAGATGTTAGTATTGAACTATGTGACCAATGCTTTGGTTGCGAAAAACGCGGTGTAGAGTTAGGTTTTATTTGAGGCTTTTTGTAGCGGTAGGATCAGGTGATTGATTGATGATATTTTTAGCGGTAGGATAAGGTGATTGATTGATGATATTTTTATAAACTGTATATAGCTGATGCTTCGGTTGCGAATAAGGATTTGTGTACTTGTGTAGATTTAGGTTTTATTGCGGTAGGATCAGTTGATCAGTTACTATTAAATTTTTTATATAGTTGATGCTTCGGTTTGCATATTCGAGGTTTTTGTAGCGGTAGGATCAGGTGATTGATTGATGATATTTCTATAATCAGGGAAAAATGAACGAAAATAAAAGCGAATATGATAGAAGATGTTACTGTTAGATTATATGTAGCTCATGCTTCTGTTACGACGAAGAAGGTTTGTTTCTTCTGTGTATTCAAGGTTTTTTTTGTAGGTGATTGTGATTAGATGTGCTGTTAGAAGGATTGATTGACGGTCTATGTGTGCGTGTGTGTGAAATCTAGATATTTTTATGAATATGATAGAACATATTACTGTTAAACTATATATTGCTCATGCTACGGTTGTGAAGAAGGCTTGCGAATTGTGATTAGATTTAGGTTTTATTCAAGGTTTTTGTAGGTGTAGGATGGTGCGATTCAAGTAATGTCGATTGCAATAGGTGCCCTGGAAGAAGCGGAAGTAGACAGTGTGTATATGTCTAAACTTGCCAAACTTGCTACTGCAGAGATCATTTCATCAAAGGTGATCATTGGTTAAATCCTATTCTGGGGAATGTCAGAGATCAACATCGGCCAATATTTGCAAATGGTACGCTGAAAGAACCACATTATATAGGAATTGCTGTCTTAGACTGTTACTTATGTTACATTCTCATTTGAGAATTATATAAAACGCTAATAGTTTCAGTATCATGTTATTCTGTGTATGTTTATGATGATTTGGTTTTTGTCGTTTCTTTTTCAGCTTTCAAGTGTTGAAAATGTTAATTCTGATTCAGACGATGAACCATTGCAGTATGGGATAAACGACCTTCAGGACAGTTCGGTATGAATAATCTTAACCTCAACTCAAGCTTCATTTAATTCCTGAAATTCTGTTCGTTTCATATATCAGCAAACAGTCGGCTAATATATTATTGCCACATTGGTATTAATTACTGTAGTATGTAATATTGTTTTCCTTTTCATTTTTTTAAGTAAAGCTTTGATACATTGTTTCTCTTTGTTGTTTTAAGGATGATAACGAGAGCATGCAAAGTAAGGGTCGCAAAAGAGCTGCTGCGCCTAGGGGAAGAGGTAGGGGCACCACTGCTTCTAAGAGGGGAAAGAAAACAGACAGCTCCTCATCCTCAATCAACCGAATGATGATGAGTAACGATGATGACGACGACGATGTCGATGATGTGCCAAAGAGAATGAACAATGTCCATAGGACTTCTAGTTGATTCCTCTCAAACAAAGAGCAAAATTGGCAGTGGAGTTGCGGCTGAGTTGTGTACTTCAGAAAATGTAAAATCCGTGAAAGATGTTCCTGCTGAAAGTAAACGTAATGGGAAAGAAGGTATGCCTTCAGATTTGGGAAGACATAACAAGGCTCCACGTCAGGAATCATCTCCACCGATTCGTAGAAAAACTTCTGATCAAAGAAACCGAAAATGTGTATAATCATTGTTAATTGGTTTTTACTTGTACGTTACTCAAAAACATGCTAAATGATTGATTAATAAATAGCATTGAAATATCTTGTTATTTGCTTAAGTTTTGGTCTATTTTCTTCCTGCATCAGGTTTTCTAATATACATATTTGTATGTATTTTCTTTTTATTTTTTTCTTCTGCCACAAAAATATGTCCACACTTTTAGGTGTGAATATTTAACAATGTTTCCACACTTTTAATTGTAAGCATCTTTTTGCAATTTTGCCACACTTTTAAGTGTGGATATTCAAAGAGTGTTTCCAAACTTTTAACCATAGACATTTGGATAGTATCTTCACATTTATATGTGTAGCAAAATTTGTTACACTCATTATTACCACGCATTTGCAAGTGTGGAATTTATAATTTTACACATTTTTAACCGTGGCCAATTGGCCTTTAAAATGTGGAAAATTTAACTAGTGTTTTGTAGTGCATGTAAGACAATGGAAACCGTAGGTTAAGCTTTATTAATCATTCACTATTTATAATAGTGAAACCCTAATACCCTAAACCCACAAACCGGGCTTGGGCTTATCCTAATCCCCTAACATTTTACACGCTTGGGCAAGGCATATTTAAATCAAATATTGCCATATAGTTCATGCATGTTCATATATCAATATTTGATGTGACCAAAGTAACAGATTTCATGCGCCATATCACACGACCATTTTAGTCCAAAGTAAATAAAACTTTCATGCACAACTTTTGGTCTAAGAAAAGATCTAGAATACTTTTTAAATTTTGAAAGATAGAATTTGGTCTCCTATCCTTCCCCATAAGCTCGGCTTTCTTCCCCTTATATCTCCCCCTCCTCTAATATGGTATCAGGCTTAATCGGTCCTCCCTCAAAACCCTAAACAAAACCGATTCAGCCTCCGCCTCCGGCCGCCGGCTACACGCCGGAGGTTCGGAGGGCTCCCTTTAAACATTAATGTCTGTAATATTTCATTTTCCAAGTTATCCCTCCCACTCCCTAACCCATCATCCAAGTCATCACCCATCACCATACCCATCAAACAATACCATCTGTCGTTCCCAACTGTCGCATATCATCCGCTCCCTAATCCTCTTAATCTGCTACTGTTCTTCTTCATGTATGTCGATCGTTGGTACAATCAGATTACCAGTCGACTAGTTTATTTTGTTTGATGGTCGATCGTTGGCTTGTGTGATAGCCAGTCGACTTTCTTGTTTGTGTGGTCGGATCTAACCGGATCTGTCTCGATAGCCATAGATTCCGGTAGTCAGAATCATAGGGAAAACAAATGGGTGAAAGCTTGGGATATTTGAAGCATATAATTACAGTGGAGATGATGATGGGTTTTTGCTAAAGGCAATAGTAATATCAAAGAGGGTGAGTGAGTGAGTGAGTAAAGTGATGGTGGGTTGTCTGTTTATATTTTATTTATCTAATGGCAGTGGGAATATCATGGGTAATAAGGAAGTGGGAATATGATGGTACCATTTATGTTTTTACCTAAAAAAAAAAAAAAAAAAAAAAAAAAAAAAAAAAAAAAAAAAAACAAAAAAAAAAAAAAACTGGATCTTTATGTTTTTGTGTAGGGAAAAACACGCCCCGTTTGTTGGGAAGGTTCTTTGGGGGTTGAAGTTTTAGAACCAACTTTCGTCTCAAGTTATAGTCATTTAATTGTTTGTTTATGTCGAATCTAGGGTATTAATTCCCGAGACGACTTTTGTTGGTGTCGAATCTAGGGTATCAATTTCCGAGACGACTTTTGTTGGTGTCGAATCTAGGGTATCAATTCCCGAGATGACTTTTGTTGGTGTCGAATCTAGGGTATCAATTCCCGAGACGACTTTTGTTGGTGTCGAATCAAGGGTTCTTATTCCCGAGACGACTGTTTGGGATACTTTGGTTTATCCGGTTTGTTTCGTTTTTGTATCTGCTGCTGCTTGAAGATGTGCTTCCGCTTGTTGACGAACGTCTTCTTCAACAATTATTTATTAGTTTTACTTTATTGTTTATTAGCTTTTACTCTCCAGTCCGAGCTTTCGCGATTTCGCCGCTCGGACTGCGGGGAAGTGTTAGGGGATTAGGATAAGCCCAAGCCCAGTTTGTGGGTTTAGGGTATTAGGGTTTCCCTATTATAAATAGTGGATGATTAATAAAGATTAACCTACGGGTTCCATTGCCTTACACAAGCGTGTAAAATATGACCTTAAACATGTTATTTTAACCTTGTGAGTTCTATTTTTATAACGCATATATACATGTCGATATGCTATGTGGCCAAATTCCCATGTGTACATCGATTTTATTGTGGCTTATATTGTAGCTTTCATATTTGTAATTCTCATAGTGCAGCTTCTAGTTAATTCGCTTGTGTTCGGAATTAAAAGTTTAATTTAGTAACGATTTTTAGAGTTCACGTTCTAGGTTATTATACATTTGTAGTTGATTTATAATTCGAATGGAATGTAAACTTTGTGAAGTATCAATTTTGAAAAAATAAGATGTTTTATATGAAATCACAAACGTAGTTTTATTTGAAAATGAGTCAAAAGTTAAATTATGTATTAAGATAAATTAAGTAGGTTGTTAAAAATTTTAAAAATTTGCTAATTTTTTAGGATATTATATTTTTAAAAGGTCGATTAGTTATAAGTATATATGGTTATGAAATTGTTGTATTTGAAAATGAGTCAAAAGTTAAATTAGGTATTAAGATAAATTAAGTAGGTTGTTAAAATTTTTAAAAATTTTCAATTTCATTTATAGTTTAATTTGATTCATAAATAATAAATGGTTGTGAAATTGTTGTATATTGATTTAAACAGTGAATTGTTTACTGCTCCGGACAAAATAGATCTATGTATTCATCATGGTGGAAGAATTGTTACTACAAATATCTTATACGATTATTGGGGAGGAGAAGAGCACATGATATGCAATGTTAGAACTAAAAATCTTAGAAAAGAAAAACTAATATGGTTGGTACAAAAAAAACTTGGTCAATACAAAGACGTGATTGCTTATTATTTCCGTGTTCCAACCCTTGAAATGAATGAAGAATGGAGTCTTAGAAAAATAGAACGTGATGACGTACTTGAGAATTTTATAGAATTAGTTCCAGTTGATCATGCTCTACACATTTATTTGGCTCATAGTACTTATCCGACACTGATTGACCCAAATCCAATAAGATGGCGCGAAAGGATGTGTTAAAAAAATGGTTGGATTAGTGGACATGTTGAAAGAAACCGTCGGAAAGCTGAGAAATGACTCATGGAATAAGTAATTTGTGATGTTAAAAATAAGTGTAACCCTGTTTTATTTTTGTTTGAAAAATAAATTGATGTAATAAATTTTTAGATCGTTATTTATGTTTTTAATTTGTTTGCAATATTTTTTTTTTCTTTTTTAGTGTAAGTAAGTATTTTGGATTATGTAAGTACTTTCTTAGGGTTGTAATATAACTATTATTAATATTTTGGATTGTATAAGTACTTTTAGTAGCTGGCTTGTAACTTATTAGTATTAGAAATATAGGATGTTTAATTAATGTCTACAATATTTTGTTAACGTATATATTTTGTGAGATACAATGAATTTTAAGATAGTTTGTTTGATTCACTTCGCCAGAAATATTTCAAACTATGTACTTTAGTTTCATCAAGAATGTATAACTTTTGGTTGACTTATTGAAAACAACTCAAAGTAAATGGGTGTTTTGAAATGAAGTGGTATAATTGTTTTTTCAACAGGATACTGAATCACAAATGTTTACTTTGAATTGTAATTCAAAATTGTTACTTTGTAATGGTTAAAATGAACAAAAAAATAGTTGTTGCAACTGTTGTAGTGTATTTGTTAAGCAAGTAATGGAAATGTAAACAAAGTAATAAGTAAACAATAATTGTTAAAGAAAATGAGGCATAATAAAGTAAAAATATTAATCATTAATAAACCAAATCTCCATGTTTATATAACTGGATAACCATGACTTTGCAGATACTGCAAATGCCAACTTATTATGCAGGAAAATGTGAATAAAACCTAAAAACCAAATTTCAAATGTGGTACCAAATGTCTCAAAACAAAATGAACCATAAAATATAAATCAACTAAACATGGAGAGGAGAATGCAGATATGGAATCACTCCTTCTCTGTTTTGGGTTCCAAAAGAGGCTTCTTGTTGTCAGGGACAATTTCTTCCACATCAGGATATTCATCCAAATCGATCACTTGACGTTTCCCGGTGACTGAACCACTGCGGGAAGCACTTGTTGACGACGCTGCTTGTGTTGGAGGTGTTTCAAGGACAAACTTGTTAATATGTAAATCAGATTTAGGAGTACCAGATATTTGATTAACAACAGTAATCTCCTGAGTATTCAAGGCATCATCAGCATCCTGTAAGTATATAAGAATAAGAAAATTTAATAATACTATTCCATCAAAATAACACTGCAGCATAAATTTATGGATGGGGGTGTTAGAATAGCAGGATTGCATATGTTTTGTTTCGATATATTACCTCATGTTAAGATGGAATCATAGCTTTAAAATTAGCTATCAACTCATACTCATCAGAAACCGACTTGCATGTGTAAACATGGCTATTTGAATTAACATTGTGTTGTGTAAATGATGCAGGCCCAAGTGTGGAAGAACGGGCCCTTTTGTTTCTAGAAGCCCAAGATCGCGTGAGGAAAAGGGCTTCACTAAAATGGGCATAACTTGGGCTACGGGGCTCCGTTTCAGGCCCATGACTAGTCGATTCAAAGCTTGGAACGAGGAGCACGTTGTGGTAAACTGACTTTGTCGGTTTACGGAACTTTCGAGCCCCGAAACACTATATTTTATGAGTTATTTGCATTTTAATGTTTTTTTCAAGTTTTTAGACTTTTGGTTTTAGGCTAGTTTTCGGCCCGTTTGTCTTTTGAGGACCGTTTCAGTTTCCTAGGCCTATTTAATAATGGTATTGTAACCCTGGATAATCAGTTGAATGATATATGAAAAGTCTAATTTTGGCAGTTTTGCAGGATTTGTCCTGATTATCGGTATTCTTTTGAATCAACGATAGTTGGAAGAATTGTTCCTGGTATTCGTGTGAATCAACAGGTCCAATTTATTTATCTTGTTTTAGTACTACATCAGTTGGTATCAGAGCTAAAGTTCCTGATCGAGATGCCTCCAAGAAGAAATAGGAATCTTGATGACATCTATGAACAAGAATTTGAGCAGCGTATTATGGCAAGAATGGAGGAGCGAATGGGTCAATTCGTTGATCAATTGACTGTCCAGATGAATAACTTGATGAATCAAAGAAGGCCTCGTAATCGTAACCGTCGGGAAAGTGAAGATGAACAGTCAGAAAATCCGTTTGGTGAGGGTGACGATTCATCTTATAATGAACAACAAGAAAGGCGACCAAGGCGAAATGAAAGGGAGGATAATAGGCGTTGGGAGTCTGGATTGAGAGTCAATATTCCTGAGTTTGATGGGGATACTTTGAATCCCGAGGGGTTCATCGATTGGCTCGTTGCGGTTGAAGAAGTGTTTGAATTCAAAGAGATTCCTGAAAACAAAAAGGTTTCATTGATCGCTACCAGGCTACGTGGTAGGGCATCCGCATGGTGGCAGCAATTGAAACTGACACGGGAGAGAGTTGGAAAGCCAAGAGTCACAACTTGGAGGAAGATGAAGAAGTGCATGAGGGCCAACTTTATTCCTCATAATTACCAACGTTTAATGTACCAACGGTTACAAAATCTCAAACAGGGGACCAAATCTGTTGAAGATTACACCACCGAATTTTACCAACTAATTGCAAGGAATGATATTCAAGAGACCGATGATCAGCTTGTCTCTCGTTACATTGGTGGTTTAAAAGTCCAGATCATGGATTCTGTCAATATGTTTGATCCGGTGACACTTTCTGATGCGTATCAACGCGCATTAGCTTTTGAAAAACAGAACCAACGTGTGGGAGGTTCATCTTCTCATGCCATTACAGGAGGTAGTTCTGGTTTGAGTAACGCGGCATCTCGTTTTGTTCCCAATCAATCAAAACAGGGTGGTGGTAATACTGGACCAGTTTCTAAGGCGGTCGGAAGTAGTAGCTTGAAGTGTTTCAACTGTGGTGAACCGGGTCACCGACAGTCAGAATGTAAGAAGGCCGGGAAAAGACACTTATTTGCTGAATCCGAGGAGTGGGAAGTTAATGACGTGGCTAATGAAGATTATGAAGAAGCCCCAGTATTTGATGATGATACTCAGTATGAAGAAGAAGTTGTGACTGGAGATGTGGGGGTGAATTTGATGGTAAGGCGCTCTTGCTTGACACCAAAGGTTGTTGGTGATGATTGGCTCAAGCACAATCTCTTTCAGTCAACATGTACTATTTCGGGTAAGGTTTGCACCTTTGTTGTTGACTCAGGTAGTTGTGATAATCTTATATCTGAAGAGGCGGTTCAAAAATTGGGACTGAAAACAGAGAATCGTCCCAAGCCTTACAAGTTATAGTATCTTAAGAAAGGTAGTGAGGTGACTGTTTCTAAGCATATCCTTGTTACATTTTCCGTGGGAACAACTTATAAGGATAATGTTTGGTATGATGTGGTGCCCATGGATGCTTGTCACTTATAATGAGAGAACTAATACTTATAGATTTCTATTTGGTGGTGTGCAGATAACTTTAATGCCAAGTAAGCCCAAAAAGCTAAGCAACAAACCCACTGGTACTCTACTAACTCTTTCCCAGTTTGAGGACGAGTTGAAGATGGGAGATGGTATTTTTGTGCAGGATTTTGAAGTGGGTGACTTTGTGTTGGCTGTTTTAACCAAGGATCATTTTTCAGTTGGTGAGTATGACAAGTTGATAGCTAAGGAGATTGGCCCATTTGAAGTTATAGACAAAATTAACTCCAATGCTTACCATTTGAAGTTACCGGGGCATATACTATATTCCGATGTGTTTAATGCTAAAGATTTGTTGCTTTATCATGGTGATCCTTCTGATGATGAGCTTGCTGCGAATTCGAGGACGAATTTTGTCTTTCCAAGGGGGAATGATGCAGGCCCTAGTGTGGAAGAACGGGCCCTTTTGTTTCTAGAAGCCCAAGATCGCGTGAGGAAAAGGGCTTCACTAAAATGGGCATAACTTGGGCTACGGGGCTCCGTTTCAGGCCCATGACCAGTTGATTCGAAGCTTGGAACGAGGAGCACGTTGTGGTAAATAGACTTTGTCGGTTTACGGAACTTTCGAGCCCCGAAACACTATATTTTATGAGTTATTTGCATTTTAATGTTTTTTTCAAGTTTTTAGACTTTTGGTTTTAGGCTAGTTTTCGGCCCGTTTGTCTTTTGAGGACCGTTTCAGTTTCCTAGGCCTATTTAATAATGGTATTGTAACCCTGGATAATCAGTTGAATGATATATGAAAAGTCTAATTTTGGCAGTTTTGCAGGATTTGTCCTGATTATCGGTATTCTTTTGAATCAACGATAGTTGGAAGAATTGTTCCTGGTATTCGTGTGAATCAACAGGTCCAATTTATTTATCTCGTTTTAGTACTACATCAGTAAACAACACTTTAAACAAGATCTTTTTACCAACCATATCGTTCAAATCCGCAGGAAAGTAGTCTGCTGGGTCTTTGTCAATTGAGTTAATGATCTGATACGCAGATATTCCATTACACAACTTACTCACATTCGTATCAAACATGACCAATGGAGCTGATCCGGTCTCATCAATCACCCTCACTATAACTTTAAACCTTCAGATGGTTAAAATACCGGGTTGTGTTATACATCAGTAATAATACTAATATAATAGTAACAAATTACGGTTGTGCATTCATAGGTATTACCTTGGTACCACCTGGTAAATGGTGCCATGTCCATCACACTGGTATGCCTGTTTTTTATTCTTACCAGAGCTTCCTTGTGAACCACCAGTTTTGATAGGCTTGGCAATCCTGTTGCATTTCTTGTATGCATCATAACACCAACCATGCTCTTTGTGTATGCGATGAATCTTTGCATAAAAAACAACTTCAGAATCCTGTGTTTAGAAAATGACAGTTAGTAAGTAGAACTTTTTAAATATTGTTATTTTAAACAATTATAAGTTACATATAAAACAATAGTTAAAATGCTTACCGGTGCAACATCATGGATACCCCCAACCTTTCAGGCAACAGTATCTTTAAAGAATATTTCAGGGGTTATCTTGACTTTTTCTGGAGTGAAAAGCTCTATCTTGTGCTGACTGTCATCATAGCCGTCTTTGGCTGTGTACCTAAATTTTATAAAGGTTTATATGTATTTAGATGTTTCTAAAGGAAACTGTAAGTTAAGATTATTCAAAATTATCTAATATACCTCTGTTTGAAAGACAAAAGTGCAGGCACGTCTTTGTTGATAAAGATTCTGGAACCAAACAAAGAGTCAAAAAATGTCGTGTAAATAAACAGTGAGAACTATGTATACATGAATGTTGTAAAAAATGTTATTTTAGTAATGGGTTTAACAGTGTAAACATTCTTACTGTTCCAGTATTTCACTTTCGCCAACTGCAGCACAAACGTTACTGGACCAACGGATTCGTTATTGGTAGCATACTGGGTGAACATGTGTGCCCAGTTATCCCAGAAGGTACATTTGACTCTAGTCCCTCTGATATATGAAGATGAGTGGTTTAATATGTAGAAGAACAACGCTAATATTAACTAATACATATGAAAGTGTTTGATAAGCGATTATTAATATAAAGTCACTTACTCAGTGTCTTCAATAACCACGGTCCTTCTGACTTTTTTGACAAGTGTGATTGTAACTGGAACAATATCGCCTATGGCCACGACAGACCTGACAACATCTATATGAATTTGTTTTCTATAAGCTTAGAAATACAACGTTTAAAGTAAGAATACCATAATATGTGTGGTAATGGGAAAAACTTACCAACAGAATCCATTTCATGATATTTTTTTGTTAAAATCTCGTTGAATGGTTCAAGCTTAAACCCGAACACAGCATCATTAAACGGGTCAATCCTGGTAACAATAGTAGACCTGAGAAAGGTAATATTGTATTTGTGAGGAAGCAATGGTAGTTTACCATTGTTCTCACCAACGCTGAAATCAGAAATGACATAACACTGTCCTTCTTGAAGCAATGGTTCAAAGCGGTACATGTCATCATGCCTTATTGTGCATTGGATCCGGTTGGTCTGCATTTAAAATAAGAAGTTAATTATACAATAATGTGTATATGTTTTGTCTAAGTAAATGAATAAGTTGAAAACATACATGCTCATCTTGAAGAACCATATCTAAACTGTAAGCTTCATTGGGCTTACCAGCAGGATGGGTAAGCCATAAAGAAATGCACCTGGCCTTGACTTTGATTTCATCTAACATAGGGTCAACCTTTGACAGGGCAGTGAATTGTTCATCGGTCCCAGAAACAGCGGCTTTTCCTTTTCCACTTGTTGTAGTTGTCTTAAGAAATGCTGCATCATCAGGCCCAGATAAAACGCCTTTTCCTTTTGCACTTGTTGAGGTGGCCTTAAGAAAGGCTGCATTATCTACATACAAAAGGAGTAACGTTTTAGACTAATGAATTACTTATGTATATAAACATTTACAATAATTTTATTTCCCTAATTACTATTCTTAATAACAATGTTGAATATCATAATTACCATTTATATAAAGAACTTGATAAATGCAATAAAATAAAAAACAGGGAAATGTTTCAATATATTTTATGATATCAAATACATAATCGATTCAGAATAATAATCATAAACATACACAGCTTTAAAAATCTAAGAACAATTATTTTCATTTTGAAATTCAACATTAACTATGGCATGGGAGGCCATTTAACAGAATTGTTCTTGTATCCTATAAAATATTGATCATTCATTATAAGGATGTTCTAAAGCCTACAACCATAAATTATAATAATTAAATTGGCCATTTAACAGAATTGTTTTTGTATCCTATAAAATATTTGAAGTTAATTACTTGAGTTATTTTGAGGGGTGTTTTTTAGCTTTTTTTGACACAGTTAGCATCAAGAACTGGAACCATGAAAACAGGAGTGGGCCTGATGCTACAGTTGGACTGATTACCACTTTGTCTTGGCCATAACTTCCTGCTTGGAAGTTGGATCACAAAGTCAACAACTTTTAGTTTTCTTTTGTTTAAATAACTTTGGGAGTTTTGCTTCAGTAATAAAAGCATGGGTAGATGGAAGGGAATAAGTCTTTTTGTAATGAATGCTTTTGTGCCTATATGAAGGGCTAAGAAGTTCATTGTATAGCAGATTATGAAATATAATAAAAATCCTCTTTTGAGTGTATACCATTTGTGAGTTGAATTGCATTCCTCCAAGTGTGTGTTAAGTGTTGTGTTGCTAACTCCTTGTGCTCATCTCTGTCAATCCGTGTCATTTGGTATCAAATCCAAGGTTGAGAATGGTTGGCCGACGTCGTACGCGTAACGTCAACCAATTGCATCAAGAACCTGACCCGCGAGACATTGAGGTGAATGAGTTGAGACAGCTCGTACAACAACTCCAGTTGCGTCTCGAGCGCGTGGAGGCTCCTAGACAGAACTACAATGAACCAGAAAATGAAGATTCCGAAGATGAAGAATTCAACCCCTTCCATGTTAAGGGCAACTCGGAATCTAGTGATGAAGAAGCTCAATATCATCACAATGATCGAAGGAACAATCGTTCCCAACGTGGTGCTAGCATGAGGGTAGATATTCCAGTGTTTGAAGGAAGAATACAACCCGACGAGTTCATTGATTGGATTCACACGGTTGAGCGTGTTTTTGACTATCAAGAAGTCCGTGAAGATTTGAAGGTCAAAATTGTTGCCATTAAGCTTAAGAAACATGCTTCTGTTTGGTGGGAACAATTAAAGTTGAGAAGAGCTCACGAGAACAAACCGAGAATTAGAACATGGGAGAAAATGAAACGTGAATTGCGAAAAAAGTTTCTGCCTGATGGGTATTTACAAGAAGCTTTTCTACAATTACATGACTTTGCACAACGTGATCTATCCGTGGCTGATTACACAGAGGAGTTTGATCATTTAATGTTAAAGTGTGGTATTGTGGAACCCGAGGAACAAACTATTGCACGATATCTTCGAGGGCTACGAAAAGATATTCATGATGTTGTTAATTTACAGCCCTTTATCTCTTACAGTGATGTTTATAAACTTGCCACTAAAGTCGAGAAACAACTCAAGGAGAGAGAGGGTCAGAAATCAGCAACATATGGTGTTATTCGAGGTCCTAGTCGAGGTTATGCAACTAATCAGGCTAGTGGTTCGCAAAGTACCAAATCAGAAGCAACAAAAGCATCCCAAACCCCACAGACCCATGATGTAGGGGTTGGTCCTTCTCGAACTAAACAAAAATCAGTGCAATGTTTCAAGTGCAAAGGATTTGGGCATATTTCTTCTGATTGTCCTAACCAACGGGTTTTTACTCTTGTAGAGGAAAGTGTAGACGACAAGTATGACACTCCTCCAACTTTTGATACACCTCAAGAAGATGAACATGAAGATATTACTTACGGGGACACGAGTGAGTTATTAATGATTCGGAGAGCATTATCTATTGAATCATATGGAGATGAAGCATGGCTTCGCAACAACATTTTCCATACGCGATGCACCTCAAATGGAAAGGTATGCGATGTTATTATTGACAGTGGGAGCTGTGAAAATGTTGTGTCTGAAAACATGGTAAAAAAGTTACCTCTCACTACCGAAAAAACACCCGCATCCTTATAAACTTTCATGGTTAAGCAAGGGTAAATCGGTTCAGGTAGACCAGCGATGTTTAGTGAACTTTTCCATTGGTAAAAAGTATCGAGATGAGGTACGGTGTGATGTCGTGCCAATGGATGCCTGTCACTTACTTTTGGGAAGACCGTGGCAATTTGATAGACAAACCGTACACGATGGGCTGAAAAACACCTATGCTTTTATGATGAATGGGGTTAAGATTGTCTTGGGTCCTTCCAAATTAAAGACAACAGTAAGCTCAAGCAAAGGAGGAGGTAATTTATTTATATCAAAATCTGAGTTTAATGAAGCTTTGCAAGAACCTAAAGTAACTTATGCTTTGGTGGCAAAAGAAGTAGGATATGAAAACCCAAAACCACCTGATGTAATGCTCCCTTTACTTGACAAGTTTCAAAGTATTTTTCCAGATGAATTTGCTTACAGCAGATCTTGTAGCCAAACTACAGGTAGGAGTCCATTTGAGGTTGTTTATGAATGCAATCCTTCGAGTCCTCTTGACCTTGTACCTCTACCCATAAACTCAAGTTATAGTGGTGATGGAGATGTACGTGCCACAGCTGTCAAAGAGCTTCATGAAAAAGTAAATTTGAAAATCAAAAAGCAAAACCAGAAGTATGCAAAGCAAGCTAACAAGCACAGAAAGGCAGCAATTTTCAAAGAAGGTGTCTTGGTTTGGGTCCACATGAGTAAGGAACGCTTTCCGCCAAGCCGACATGCTAAACTCCAGCAACGAGGAGATGGTCCATTCAGAATCGTGCAATGCATGGGGGACTTTGCTTACAAGGTGGAGTTTCCTGGACATTATAGTATTTCAGCTACTTTCAATGTTAAAGACTTGTCTCCATTTCATGAAGAAAATGAGTTAAACTCGAGGACGAGTTTTTTTCAACAAGGGGGGACTGACACCGTTAGCATCAAGAACTGGAACCATGAAAACAGGAGTGGGCCTGATGCTACAGTTGGACTGATTACCACTTTGTCTTGGCCATAACTTCCTGCTTGGAAGTTGGATCACAAAGTCAACAACTTTTAGTTTTCTTTTGTTTAAATAACTTTGGGAGTTTTGCTTCAGTAATAAAAGCATGGGTAGATGGAAGGGAATAAGTCTTTTTGTAATGAATGCTTTTGTGCCTATATGAAGGGCCAAGAAGTTCATTGTATAGCAGATTATGAAATATAATAAAAATCCTCTTTTGAGTGTATACCATTTGTGAGTTGAATTGCATTCCTCCAAGTGTGTGTTAAGTGTTGTGTTGCTAACTCCTTGTGCTCCTCTCTGTCAATCCGTGTCAGGTGTGTTTTTTAGCTTTTTTTTATGGGGCTTATTAGCTTATATAGCCTAAGAAGATCCATTGAAGTGTTTGGATGAGCTTATAAGCATAGGCTTTTGAGCTTCTAAACCCCTTTTTTGTGGCTTATGGCCTTATATAAGTTGTTAAGCCTTTTTCCGCACCTTTTTATAAGCCATAAGCTACCTATTGGGCATAAGCTTATAACTAAAATATAAGCTTAGACAAACAACCCCTTACATATAGCTGATTTAAGATTAATTCCAACATAACCTCTTCCCAGATTAAGCAAACATTTTAAGAGGCGATCAAAAATTTCAAAACATTAACTTTCTTAATTTTGATATTCATTCAAGTTTTTTATCAAACACTTGATATGCATATTGCTGTCACCAAATCTACCACCTCTATAATAACTTCCTTTAAATCATATTTAAACACAAATCAGAGTAACAAAAATCAATTAAACGGCTTATTAAACAAATTAAGTGTTTACCTTAAACAAATAACATAAATATATGAATCAAAGTATAAAAAAATTGATTATGAGTCAAACTCACCAAAGTATTGAAGCTGTGAGTCAGACATTCTGATGTTTTTTCCTTACTCAGAAACTTTGATGGCTTGATGGTTTGAAGACTGCAAATCATTCCGTTTATAAAGATAAAGATTAAGTTAAAGATTGATTTGAATTATGTTAATCAAATAAAATTGAGTTTAATCACAAAATGTTTGGCAGAAATTATGGGAAAACCGTGTGATTTGATAAGGATGTGGTTTCTTGTTTTGAATAATTAACAAAAATAACTTGATTTTGTGAGAGATTTTAGTGAGGTTTTGAATACGAAAGAGAAAAAATCGGTTGTTCTTGAATGGGGATTGAACAAAAATGCCTAAAGTGTGCAAGGAGGGTGTTTTAGTTACCTAAAGTGCCAGCTGGCTTTAATGTGGCATTTATGCTTGCCAAGTGGCATTCTTTTTTTCCAAGTGGCTTTCTTTTTAGCCAAGTGGCATTATCTACTTAGCATGTATTGCTAATATATATATGAACAAACAAATGAAATCACAAAAACATAATAGAAAACTAATTATGATAAAAGAAGAAATTTCATATTGTTATTAAGTAAATAGGAATTACTTATTCATAATAATCTAACATGTCGACATCATTTATTGACAATAGCTGAATCAACAAATTTGTTTGACATCGATTTCTCGTCTTCATCATCATAGTCTACAATATGATTGTGGTATACACAATCTTTGTTAACGCAGATCCATTTTGTGTTGTCATCATCCACAACAGCTTCATCATCAACAGTATTTGTTGATACGAAATTGTCTTCATTTTTTGAATGATATAAACAATCTTTGTTGATACACATCCATTTGTCGTTTCCATCATGAGAATCGACAACATGAACATCATAGTTTTTGAAAAGTGTACCATCATTTGATAGTCTTTGTCATTTATTATTTTTGTCGACATCCTGGAACAAAATCTAATATAAGTTAGACGACATAAGGAACTTTCATAATATTCATTTAGTAAGTAATTTAAAACATACCACTTTATCATCAGATATTATGATCACAAGTGGGTCTTCCATCCAGAATTCATTTGATGATTGTGAGTCTTCTTCTTTCTAGTTTGTAATCGAAAGAACAAATGTTATAACAATGTATTACCATGCTTGTTATGTTATATAGGTATAATAATGATAAAACAATATCAACTATATAGAGAAAAGTTTGTTTACCTTTGGTGACTTAGTTGGATCCATATGATATTCTCGAATTAAGTTTGACATCTTCTATTTTCTGGACGATCTTCTGTTTTCAAAGTAATGTTGATTTAGGGTTTAGTAGTGTAATTTTGTTTAAGATGTTTGTAGAAATGTAGGTATTATATATATTGTTTAGAATGTATATGCTCATTAATAGGGAAATCAAAAGTGTATAAATTTAAATTATAAAAATATCCAAAAAGATTTGTTATTGATTATCTCTTGATAACAAAAATTAGTAATTTATTTTAGGAATAAATTTGTTGATGTTTATCCTTGAAGATTTACATTCTATGTAGAATAAGGTAGTTGTGAATTATATGAACAATAATTTGAAGATGCAAAAAAATGAACAATTAATTATATCTTTTAGATTGAAAAATAAAAGAGGGAAACTTAATGTTGATGACATTTGATTCTTACAGTAAAAGAAAAATATTAATTAATGCAAATCAAAGCTTGTGTTGGACTTCTTTGAATACAACATTTTTTGTACTGTTGGTGGAGATTCCATCGTTGTCGAAGCATAATATCTTTAACCCTCTCTTGTTCTTTACTCTTGAAACCGCAACATACAATTGTCCGTGAGAAAAGACTGGTTTTTGTAAAAACAATCCAACATGTGACAATGTTTGTCCCTGACTCTTGTTTATTGTCATTCTAAAACAAACTTGAACAGGAAATTGTCTTCTATTGAGTTTGAACGGCATTTTGTTGTCACTTGGAGTAATAACCATACGTGGAATTGCACAATACTTCCTTCAGAACGTAACGCAGCTGTCATTGTTTTATATAGGTATGTTTTACCAGTGCCTCCGTAATCGTAAACAAAAAACATACCACCTTTATCGTGCTCCACAGCATCCAATATGTTAGCGTAAATGCATTTTTGCTCATCGGTTAGGGTGTGGTACAATTTTAGATGCAACTCGGCCAATTCAGGTCTGTTGTATTTGAGTTCATCGTTAGCCAATCTGTTGTACCCATCCATTGTGTACATTTCATTAGGATAAGGCATCTTTGTAATTGACTTTTGACCTGTTGTTGCAGCGTAACATGTGCTCGATGTATGTAAGGCAAATGTTGTACCTTTGTATGTCGGTTAACTCTAAATCTGATAAGCATTTGAATACAAATTATCCAAAGATAAGTCGTAAAAATAAGTAATGGTTCTATAAAAATTAATAATATAATATTACACCAGGTATAAAATAAAAAGTATATTAATACATGGCTCATTGTTGTTTATACGTTCTACATGCAAAACATCATCAGCCAATAGATGCCACGTCTTATCATAAACGACCTCTGGCTGTGACATACTATCTGTCATGAGGAGCATTACGAAGAACGATCTGAGATAGTTTCCCATTCCCCAATGGCTTGCCTCTTTAATGCCATCGATGTACTCTTTGTCATCTTCCAACAAACCACGGGCGTAGCAAGCATCTCGGTAAGTTGGGTACACCACGTCATCGTACTTTTTTAAGTCGTCCCATTTTTGTACTCCTAGAACTTTATTTAACAATATACGAAGGTAAAACATTTCACCCCAAGAAGGTGGAACCTGGTGTATGCGGCCTATTGAAGTACCTCTTTGCTTACGTTCCCATATACGCTCTTGATTCTTCCAAACATATTCTAACTTTGACGTGTTGTTTGAATCCTTTTCTAAGACATAGTCAATACTTTCAGTTTCATCAAAAAGTACCGATTGCTCATTTGGAAGGTGAAATGGAAGCCTTTCAACAGATGGATTCCGGTGGTGTATGTCAAATCTAAAAATCCTCCAAGACGATTTGCATGAGGATAGATAGCGGCAGTCTAAGTAATCCTTAATCTCATCAACTTCTTCATCATCAACAGCAGCTGTGACTCGGTCAGGACCTTTGTTTATATATTTGAAGAGGTATTTTATAGAACCAAACTGATTGCAATATTCAATGTTTATATGAGATTGACATCGTTTCAATAAACCTGGATTGTATGGAACAACAAATCCGTTGTGCAAATCAGCTCCACTTTTCTTTATTGTCCTGCCGTTTTCGGGTCTCTTATATATAGCATATCCATGTTCATCAATGAAAGTCGACTCGGTAAAGTTTTTTGGAAACTTTTTCGTGCATCTGCTTTTCACCATACACGGACAATTCTGATGCTCAAGACCACATGGGCCATGCATGATGTTTCCGATTACCAGTTGATACAATTCTGGATCAGTGTCCTTGTTTGGAATTTCAGCAGATATATATTTATCAATCTGTTGTGGTGTCCTTAATTTATCGCTTGCCTCCAACCACAAACAAATATGAGAATGCGGCAATCCACGCTTCTGAAATTCAATAGTGTACAACTCTGCATTTTAATAAACAATAAAAATTACTAACGTATCATAATGGAATCATTTAGTTACATATAAAAAAATGACCACAATTTTTGTATGATCATTAAAGGGTTTGTTGTATAATGAGTTGTTCTAACCTCCTTTTACATGCCCAAACGTGCGCATATCTCTGAAATCTTTCATGAGGTTGTCCAATTTTATTTTGAAAATTCTGGTTGTAGCATCTGGACGATCAGAAGATTTCAGAGATATGCGCACGTTTGGGCGTGTAAAAGGAGGTTAGAACAACTCATTATACAACAAACCCTTTAATTATCATACAAAAATTGTGGTCATTTTTTTATATGTAACTAAATGATTCCATTATGATACTTTAGTAATTTTTATTGTTTATTAAAATGCAGAGTTGTACACTAGTGAATTTCAGAAGCGTGGATTGCCGCATTCTCATATTTGTTTGTGGTTGGAGGCAAGCGATAAATTAAGGACACCACAACAAATTGATAAATACATATCTGCTGAAATTCCAAATAAGGACACTGATCCAGAATTGTATCAACTGGTAACCGAAAACATGATGCATGGCCCATGTGGTCTTGAGCATCAGAATTGTCCGTGTATGGTGAAAAACAGATGCACCAAAAAGTTTCCAAAAAACTTTAACGAGTCGACTTTCATTGATGAAAATGGATATGCTATATATAAACAAAGGTCCTGACCGAGACACATCTGCTGTTGATGATGAAGAAGTTGATGAGATTAAGGATTACTTAAACTGCCGCTATCTATCCTCATGCGAATCGGCTTGGAGGATTTTTGGATTTGACATACACCACCGGAATCCACCTGTTGAAAGGCTTCCATTTCACCTTCCAAATGAGCAATCGGTACTTTTTGATGAAACTGAAAGTATTGACTATGTCTTAGAAAAGGATTCAAACAACACGTCAAAGTTTTTGCAATGGATGGAACGTAACAAAACAGATGAAAATGCTAGAAAGTTGATGTATGTAGACTTTCCAAAAGAATATGTTTGGAAGAATCAAGAGCGTATATGGGAACGTAGGCAAAGAGGTACATCAATAGGCCGCATACATCAGGTTCCAGCTTCTTGGGGCGAAATGTTTTACCTTCGTATACTGTTAAATAAAGTTCCAGGGGTACAAGAATGGGACGACTTAAAAAAGTACGACGACGTGGTGTACCCAACTTACCGAGATGCTTGCTACGCCCGTGGTTTGTTGAAAGATGACAAAGAGTACATCGATGGCATTAAAGAGGCAAGATATTGGGGAATGGGAAACTATCTCATATCATTCATCGTAATGCTCCTCAAGACAGATAGTATGTCACGGCCAGAGGTCGTTTATGATAAGACGTGGCATCTATTGGCTGATGATGTTTTGCATGTAGAACGTAGAAAGAACAATGACCCAAGTATTAATATACTTTTTATTTTATACCCGGTGTAATATTATATTATTATTTTTATAGAACCATTACTTATTTTTACGACTTATCTTTGGATAATTTGTATTCAAATGCTTAATAGATTTGGAGTTAACCAACATACAAAGGTACAACATTTTCCTTACATACATCGAGCACATGTTACGCTGCAACAACAAGTCATTAAAGTCAATTACAAACATGCCTTATCCTAATGAAATGTACACAATGGATGGGTACAACAGATTGGTTAACGATGAACTCAAATACAACAGACCTGAATTGGCCGAGTTGCACCTAAAATTGTACCGCACCCTAACCGATGAGCAAAAATGCATTTACGCTAACATATTGGATGCTGTGGAGAACGATAAAGGTGGTATGTTTTTTGTTTACGGTTACGAAGGCACTGGTAAAACATACCTACATAAAACAATGATAGCTACGTTACGTTCTGAAGGAAGTATTGTGTTGAATGTTGCATCCAACGGTATTGCTGCCCTTCTTTTGGATGGAGGAAGAACCGCCCATTCTAGATTTGCACTACCAATTAATGTTACTGAGGATTCAATGTGTTCCATCAGCGCGGACAGTGATTTGGCAGATTTATTACGCCAAACCAAGCTCATTATATGGGATGAGGCACCAATGGTTCATAGGCATTGTTTTGAAGCTTTCGACAAGACTATGCGCGATATATATAGAACAGACAATTTAGAACCTTCTGACAAAGTATTTGGAGGTAAAATTTATTTGTCAATAAGTTAAAAATTACATGTACATTTATATTTTGGATTTTTCACAATTTAAATATACTGAAAAAAACCAAATGCTATATTCAGGTAAGGTTGTCATTTTTGGTGGTGATTTTAGACAAATTTTACCAGTCATTCCAAATGGTACCAGGCAAGACGTTGTGCATGCATCAATCAACGCATCTTATCTTTGGCAGCATTGTACTATCATGAAGCTATCAGTTAATATGCGTTTGACAGTTGGATCAAATAGCGACGATGTAAATGAAATTAAGGAATTTGCTGATTGGATACTTGATATTGGTAATGGTAAAATTGGAGGAAAAAATGATGGTGAGGCCACAGTTCAATTTCCAAATGATACGCTCATACCCGATTCAGAAGACCATGTCGGATCAATCATTCGAGAGACATACCCTGATCTGAAAGAAAACTTATGGAATCCAGCTTATTTCCAGGAAAGAGCAATATTAGCACCAACGCATGAAATGGTTGATTCAATCAACAAATCTATGCTAGATCTATTAGAAGGAGAAGAGAAAGTCTATTTAAGTTCAGACAGCGTCTCACCAGCTGATGACGATTCAAATTTTGTTGAAGACGCCTACACACCAGAGTTCTTGAACAGTATTCGAATGTCTGGCGTTCCTCATCATGAGCTTCATTTGAAAGTAGGAAATCTTGTTATGTGTATGAGGAACATTGATCAGAGGGCTGGATTGTGTAATGGTACAAGACTGCAAATCCTTCGTTTGGGTACGAATGTTATAGAGGGAAAGATTATATCAGGAGGTAAAGTATGAACGATATGTGCAATTCCACGTATGGTTATTACTCCAAGTGACAACAAAATGCCGTTTAAACTCAATAGAAGACAGTTTCCTGTTCAAGTTTGTTTTGGAATGACAATGAACAAGAGTCAGGGACAAACATTGTCACATGTTGGATTATTTTTACAAAACCAATCTTTTCTCACGGACAATTGTATGTTGCGGTTTCAAGGGTAAAGAACAATAGAGGGTTAAAGATATTGTGATGCGACAACGATGGAATCCACCCCAACAGTACAACAAATGTTGTATTCAAAGAAGTCCTACACAAGCTTTGATTTGCATTCATTAATATTTTTCTTTTACTGTTAGAATCAAATGTCATCAACATTAAGTTTCCCTCTTTTATTTTTCAATCTATAAGATATAATTAATTGTTCATTTTTATTTACATATTCAAATTATTGTTCATATAATTCACAACTACCTTATTCTACACAGAATGTAAATCTTCAAGGATAAACATCAACAAATTTATTCCTAAAATAAATTACTAATTTTTGTTATCAACAGATAATCAATAACAAATCTTTTTGGACATTCTTATAATTTAAATTTATACACTTTTGATTTCCCTATTAATGACCATATACATTATAAACAATATATATAATACCTACATTTCTACAAACATCTTAAACAAAATTACACTACTAAACCCTAAATCAACATTACTTTGAAAACAGAAGATCGTCCAGAAAATAGAAGATATCAAACTTAATTCGAGAATATCATATGGATCCAACTAAGTCACCAAAGGTAAACAAACTTTTCTCTATATAGTTGATATTGTTTTATCATTATTATACCTATATAACTTAACAAGCATGGTAATACATTGTTATAACATTTGTTCTTTCAATTACAAACTAGAAAGAAGAAGACTCACAATCATCAAATGAATTCTAGATGGAAGACCCACCTGTGATCATAATATCTCATGATGAACTGGTATGTTTTACATTACTTACTAAATGAATATTATGCAGGTTCCTTATGTCGTCTAACTTATATTAGATTTTGTTCCGGGATGTCGACAAAAATAATAAACGACAAAGACTATCAAACGATGGTACACTTGTCAAAAACAATGTTGTTCATGTTGTCGATTCTCATGATGACAACGATAAATGGATGTGTATCAACAAAGATTGTTTATATCATTCAAAAAATGAAGACAATTTCGTATCAACAAATATTGTTGATGATGAAGCTGTTGTGGATGATGACAACATAAAATGGATCTGCATTAACAAAGATTGTGTATACCACAATCATATTGTAGACTATGATGATGAAGACGAGAAATCGATGTCAAACAAATTTGTTGATTCAGCTGTTGTCAATAAATGATGTTGACATGTTAGATTATTATGAATAAGTAATTCCTATTTACTTAATAACAATATGAAAATTCTCCTTTTATCATAATTAGTTTTCTATTATGTTTTTGTGATTTCATTTGTTTGTTGAATCAGTAGTACTTTTATAATCAATATAATGTTTCACACTTTTTTTTTCTTTTTTTCTTTTTTTTTTTTTTTTTTGATGCAAGACAAGGTATGAAAATAAAATAAAGGAACAACACGAACATATAAAGCATCCCCCCACTTGAGATCAACTATCATCTAAATCCGATTTTCTTCCAAAACCCTTTATTCAAAACCCGCGACTTCCACCGGCGGAACCAAAATTAACCAACAATGCCCGGACCATGGACATAAAGAAACTACAGGGTAGGCTAGGCAAAAGGTGTAAAGAGACAAATATATATTGGGTGAACAAAATGAAAAGAATGACTCAGATGGATTTACTAGGGGTATCTTGCACTAATAATGAGTGCAACAAAAAGGTTTCACAGGGGGATTGACTAATCAATGTGAAAAGTCAATATACACAATACGTAAATGGATGGGCTATTTGGGGTTAATCCTAAAATTGCCTTATTTCCTAGCTGCACCGATCACACCAAGTTACCTCAGTGTAATGCTCATTATAATGGTCTCGAAAATATATGCAATGCCAAGTTCTAAAGTCTACTACAGCCACCGGCACACTCATTTTTGTGATTTTATGTATAAGGGGAAAACGGAAAGGCTTATCCTCACACAATGTAAATATAGGGTAGGTGTGCTCAGTCTAGAATAAACTAGTTAAGTAATGAAAAACATGTCAAAATTTTATAAATGAAACATTTTTCACTAAAAACTAGAAAAATAGAGGCAAATAAAATCATGTGGGTGTCTATTTCTAATCCCTTCCCCTCACTTGGGTCATACTAAGCATAAAAAGTAAAAATAAGTAGGTTTAGAAATAGAACGGAGAACTCCCCTGGATTTGATCGGTATGATCAAAAGACGGCACTTCTCGTAACATGCTTCAAATGTGCCTCCTCGAGCAACATCCAGCTCCATCTAGTACTCAACTAATCCGGATATGAAGTGCTTCTTGTAGCTATGAACACCACTTCCATCTTCCTAGAACCTGTTAAGCTAACAAGAAAACTAATACCAAAAAGCATAAATCCAGATAAAGGAAAAATAACACGAAATGTAAAAAATGAAAATAAAACAAAAATAAATCCTAACTCACTTTCGTAGAAATCACGGTTGCATTTAGCGTATGCAACAAGCCTTTTAAACCACCCGGTGTCCCGAGTGGACGAGTGAAGTCTCGTGAGGGTTTAAAGGGAACACACCCACAAAGTTCATTTAAAAACTAATACAAGGTTATGGAACGTAAGGATTTGAAAAACAATTTTTTGCGTACAGGAGGAAATTAGGGCCTAATTTCTATAACTAGATTACGCCGTAGAAGAGTTAACCTGTTGTTTTTCTTGTATTCTGGGGAAGGTTACGGCGTAACTTCTATTACTGGGTTACGCCGTAAACCATTCTGTTAGTCAATCCCCGATTGGTCTCAACTCCAATGCTCAACACGAACCTTCTCTTGACCTCCATTGTTGTAGATACGAGCACTTTTCTTTGTTGTCGAGTCTTTAAGTTAGACTCCTTCCTCCATCATCATCTGACATCAATTAGACGTCTCTAATCATGTCCATTGCTCTCATCATCTTTGGATGCCAACGAATATCTCAACTTGTTCTACCTGCTCAACCTACACACTACCACAACCTAGTGCATTAAATGCGTAAAAACCATAAATATTAGCAACAAGTGAGATATATCAAACAATTTACAATTTTAAGATGCTTTAGACCTGGTTACGACGTAAGTCCAATTACTAACTACGCCGTAACTTTAATCTGATAACAATCATATAATTAAATAGAACAGGTTACGCCATAACAATCACAACCATGTTACGCCGTAGGTCAAGTCTGAGGAAAACAAATATAAATTTCAATCAAACAACTAAAAATACGAAGACCGTTCCCCGGCAGTGGCGTCAAAAACTAGATACATGATTTCTGACCAGGTTTTACTATTTATAATTTCTCGTCTACCTATGGTCTACCTTATGCACTAACGGGAAGTATACCCGATCGCATGTAGTGAGGGAATGGTAAGACCGAGGTCATCCCAAGAACGGCTGATTTCTAGCTGTCTAATTAAAATGATTGTCACATAAATAAAGGTTTTTATAGTTTGTTTAATTGATTACTCCCTCCGTCTCAAATTAATTGTCAGGAGACAAGAATCACATACTTTAATAAAAGTGGGGACACTTTTGTTTTCAACCACTCAAAGAGAATATTCCCCTACTATATTCTCTAGTTTTTACTTAAAAAGGAAAGTGGACAATTATTTTGAGACATCCCAAAATGGAAATATGGACAATATTTTTGAAACGGAGGGAGTATATTTTAATAATTCTACGTGATCAATTGGGATGGTTCTCTGGCAAACAACTAATGGGGATGACAGTTTTAATGGTCTAGTTCTCATAAAGTGTCTACAAACGCTTTATGTGGTGGTTAAATGTCACCAGACTCCTATGGCCAATTTGTCTAGCCTATACTTCTAGATTCGTAAATCTAGTCGTAGTCATTAAGTGCCAGCTATCAATTTAGACTAATTCCACTACCAAGGTTGTGTAGTCCTATGGTCAATTCTTACACAAAATGCACTCAGTTCCTCGGGTAACATCATGGTCTCGCATTTCTTAAATTATTTCCACATGGTAGGTGATCCTATGATCAATTCGCACACAAGAAAATGGAAGTCCTATGGTCAATTCTTACCGTACCTCGCAACCTACTCAGCTAGGGTCCTATGGTCAATTCAAGCTAGCCTAATAGATACTACCTAGTTTCCACATTACCAAAACACGGGATCATAGAATGACTAAAGGGATAAACACATAGAGCGAATAATAAACAGAGAACAAAGAATATTAAATCAATTAAACATTGACAAACAATGATTAAAGCATAATAAGTATCAATCGCAACAAAATCTCAAATAAATAATTAATTGAAATCAATAAAGTAGTTGAAGAATCATTTACAAATCGTGCTATAATCGATGCCATCAATCCCCGAGTTGAGTACCGGGGCAAAACCCCGAAGGGTTTGCCCCTTAAAAAACCAAACGTGTGGCTGCCTCTTTTCCTTCGTGCGTCTGACAGAAACCCTCCAAAGACAATTGATCAAATTCATACAATGCCCTACGTATGGCATTGGTATTTATAATATTCAACTTTGGCCTTTGTCACACTTTGGCCCCTAATCTTGCGCAATTTCACACTTGGTCCTTGTCTTCTTTTTCTTTCATAATATCACATGTATAAGACTTTATGACCATGACAATTTCAGCCCCTCATCGTTCTTCATAAAATAATTTTCAGTCCTCAAATGAAATAAACTTAATATTATCTTGCCGCTTTTAGTCCCTGGACTTTGACACTTCGCGCCCAAGTTATAAATTGCAGCGTAACTAAATCACTAAGTTACGCCACAAGTCTTCGTCAGCCAGTACTTATCCACTTCTTAAATTTCTCTACGGCGTAACTAAATTACCAAGTTACGCAGTCACCTTCACATTTATCAGTTATGGCGTAACCTCAAGACTAGGTTACGACGTAAAGCTCTCGGTTACGTTTTTACGCCGTAACCTATTAACCAGTTACAGCGTAACCTTCTTAATACTTAGAAAATGGCCTTGATAATGTGTTACGGTGTAAGTCCATCATGCTACTTACGCCGTAACTTTCATCTCAATACGTTTTTGCACTTTTTGGCCTTTTCTTGTATCTTTTCCGCTCCAACGCCTCATTTATCATGAAATGTACATATTAACAAATATGAACGAATTAAGTACCATATTTATATAAATGAAGCAATAAACACGGGAATTTGATATATAAAATATCATGCTAATTTGATGTTATCAACCACAACCAAACCCTATCAAAATCCAAACCTACTAGACCCTATCAAGATCCAAACACCACCATCGACACCACCAAAACTCCATCGCCACCACCACCAAACCCACATCACAACCACCACGAAACCAACACCAGTAGATTCGACCGGATCTGGATCCGGCCAGATCCATGGTTGGCGGTTGTTGCCACGAAACTGAGATCTCCTTTTTGTTATCTTTATATAAGTACGAGTCTTGTTTAAGATCTAGGATGATATCATTTTTGTGTGGTTGTTCTTGTGAAGGATTTTGGGTTATTGTAAATCACGAAAAATGAAACTGAGATCTTTAAGTTTTTCATGTTTATTTCGGATCTTGTTTTTTGATTTGGATGAGGTTGTTTGTTGAAGTTGTTGTTTGATGATTTTGTAAGTCCATGTTTACTGATGTATTAGTATTGCGAACGTTTTGGAAGAAAAAAAATTAAAAGCTATATGGACATAAAGTCATAACTTATGTATTAGTATTTAGTAAGTCCATGTTTTGGAAGAAAAAAATTAAAAACTATTAGTATTACTGATGTATTAGTATTTTGTAAGTCCATGTTTACTGATTTAAGCTATATGGAGTTGTTCATTATTTAGATTTGTGTTCAAGTATAGCATTTTTCTAGTTAGCCCCGTTTGTCGTTATGATCTTGTTTTTCATGATTTTGTAAGTCCATGTTTACTGATATGTTTACTGATGTATTAGTATTGCGAACCTTTTGGAAGAAAAGAAAAAAAACATAGCTTATCTTTTTTAGCAATCCATGGTTTTCGGTAGGTGGTCGGAGCGGTGGTGGTGGTCAGAGTGGGTGGTGGTGGCCGGAGTGGTTGTGGTTACATGTAGGGCTGTAAACGAACTGAACGTTCAGTAAACATTTCGTGAATCGTTCGGTAAAAAGTTTGTTTATGTTCGTTTATTTATTAAATGAACGAACATGAAAGATATTTTACGTTCGTTTAGTTAAATTAAAGAACATGAACAAAAGTCGCGTCCATTCATTTATGTTCGTGAACGTCCGATTATGCATTTGTTAACGTTCGTTTATGTTTATCTATTTATTTATGTCCGTATATCGTATATTTTAATTGTATAATTTTAAATTTTGGTTGTTTAAACAAAACAACACTTATAAAACAATATATTGTGCATAATTTCATAAAGTTTATGTTTTTTATGTTTGTGTTCATTTATGTTCGATCGTTTATGTTCGTCTACTGTTCGTTTAGTGTCTTAATAAACGAACATGAATAAATCATTTTCTTAATAAACGAACATGAACAAGAAAATTCGTCCGTTTAAGCGTTCATGTCCATTTATTTGTCCGGTTAAAATTAAACGAACGAACATGAACAATGCTTCGTTCATGTTTGTCCGGTTCGTATACAGCTTACATGTGTGAAGACGTGTTATTTGATTAAAGAATGAATTCTTTTTATAAAATGATGGTTTCTTGGATAAATGATTAAAAAAAAAAAACATTATGTGTTTATGAATATGTTTTTGTTTTAGAGAGAGAGATTAGTTTTTTTTAAGGAGGAGAGTGGGGGAGATGATGAAGGTGAACGAGAGGGGGGAGGATAAATAAGACTGATAGTGTTTGTGTTTATGTGAATTTGAAAAGTTGGACAAACAATGAAATACCAAGTAAATCACAAGGACAAAAAATGTTGTTAACACTTATTCACGAAAAGACAAAAAATAGTGGGCCTCAGTCGCCCAAGAAAGTACGGTTACAAACTAGTACTAGGTTATTACTTGATAGGGACAATGATAGCGACATTTCTCACTTTTTTATGATAATCGACCAAGATTTCTAGGCGACCATAGCCCATGGGGCATTTGGAGAAAATAAAATTTTTTGTGGATATATGCTTGTGGGGTATTTGTAGATTTGTCCATTAAAATTTTCATCTATCCAAGTTGCAATCTTGGGTCTCACTATGCAATAAATAAATGCATACTTTCAAAATTTAATATTTAATAACACATAAATTTGCTATAAACTTGACACGATGCAATTTTGGGTCCCACCATGCAATAAACAAAAACATTTTAAATTTTCGGTACTATTAATTCCAAACTTCTTAAGTTCCACATTTATCATTAATGGCATAAACTTTGCTAACAAAACATGCTAAAATATCTTAAATTCAAAAATTTTAAATTGCAAGTAATTTTAAACCTCCCACATATTCAAATTCCATTATTTAAAATCGGTTAACCAAACGCCCCCTTAGTCTTCACACTTGCACAAGTCGGTCGATGCATAGACCGACTTCTCCATTTTCTTCATCAACCAACCCAAAGGTGTGTGTTTTAGTGAGGAACGCGTTTTGGGGGGGAGGACGCATCTAATTTTCCCTATTACACTTAGCCTAAGAACGTAGTGAGTGTTTCATATTTGACCCAAAAATTATCACTCCCTCTTGAAGTGATGATAATTTTCCAACTTTTTTCCGCATTTTAGCAACATTTCTTTTTCCTTTTCATTTCAAAAACAAATCTTTTTATAAGATGATACCACTGGTAAAATCATTTATTTTTCTTTTATACACCTTTACTCTCCTCAAAAATAGCATAATTTCATATTGTTTTTGATATCTTTATTGTTTTTGGGAAATGTTGTTTTGGAAATGTTTTGTCTTGAGCACAAAAAATATTGAACCTTTTTGTCTGAATATTGCACAATACCAAGAAGACTTCTCTTTTTGTCCATAAGGATTATTGCACTGAAACGTACAACAGGTCTCTTTCCTAAAGTACGGGTTATACACTGATAGCGTAAGCCATTCTATACATAAAAAAATGAAAAATAGAATAAAAATAAAATATTTTTGGATTTTATAAGAGTTATTTGAAAGGAAAAAGAATCTAAAAAGTAAAATCTTTTTGGTTCTTATAAATTTTAAAAAGAGAAACGTGGAATAGACTAAAATAAGGTACTCATAAAGACGTTTACTCTGTCGTCTCTTTTACGTTCTTGTCGTCTTTTTCACGCATGTTTACCATTCCAAGTCTTTTCTTTAAAAACTCGGATCTTTCTTCAGGTCGAGCTTTTGTGAAGAGATCTACTAGCTGGTACTCAATCTTTACGAAATAGAGTTTCACATTCCACTTTTCCACGTGTACTTTTGTGAAATGGTATCTAACTGTTATGTGCTTCGTCTGGGAATGTTGCACATGATTACACTAAATTGCTATGGCACTCTTCGAATCACAGTAAACTGGAATTTGTTTGAAGAAGAAACCATAGTCAGTCAATTGTGTTTTCATCAAAAGGACTTGTGCACAACATCCCGACAAAGAGACATATTCGGCTTTAGCAGTTGACAATGTTGTACAATTATGTTTCTTGGAAGACCAACTAATAAGCTTATCCCCTATAAATTGAACGTTGCGGAGGTACTTCTCATATCTATCTTACAACCTGCAAAGTCTTCATTTGAATATGCAGTTAGTTCGAAACTATAGTCTTTCGGATACCAAAGGACCATATGAATTGTGCCTTTGAGATACCGGAAGATCCGTTTCACATCAGTAAGGTGCTTTCCCATTGGTCAAGATTGGTAACGAGCACACATATAAGTAGCAAAAGTAATGTCAGGCCGACTAGACTTCAGATATATCATAGATCCTATCATGCTTTGATATTTGGTAGCATCGACAAGAGTCTCATCCTTATCCTCGTTTAGTTTAAGCCGGTGGGTCATAGGAATACTCATAGAGTCTAATTTATTCATTCCAAACTTTTTAAGAATTTCCATTTTGTATTTTATTGATTAATAAAAATTCCATGTGGGGTTTGATTAACTTTTAATCCAAGAAAAAATTTCATTTCACCCTCACCCATAATGCTCATTTCAAATCTCTGCTTCATAATTTTTCAAATTTTGTGCAAAATCTAGTATTAGTAAATCCTACAATAATGTCATCCACATAGATTTGAACAAGCATGATGTCGTCTCTTTTTTTATGAATGAACAAAGTGTTGGAAATATTGGTCAAAAGTTTGAATGACAATTGATTATGTCATTTAAAAATACTAATGTGAATTAAGAGTAAAATTAATGTATGGTTAATTTTTAATTTATGAGACATTAGTAAGATTAGTTTTATTAATTAATGTGACCGGTTTTCTTGATCCCCTCTCCCTTTAAATGAGAGCTTTTCTCATTTGTCTAAAAAAACTAAGAAACACAACTCATTCCTCTCCAATTGTTTAAACGTTCATCTTGACCGTGTGTGTATTCGTTCGTAATAGAGGGAAGACACGTTTTTGGTTCGCCTTGATAACCCGTTTGTGCTAACGGATTTATCTGTTGTTGTTGTATCCTGGGAGATAGACGTTCACAATTCTCAAGCACCGTGGAAAGGACAAATATGTCTTAAGTAAACTGTGAGCATCACAGGCCTCAACATTTTCCTTATTTGTGTTCTTCGGGTCTAAACAATCAAACAGTTTACGGTACCATTTTCTTCACTTTATATTTATCTTATTATTATCATTTTTGTCCCTTGTGGCAATACACGTAATATATACTACAATCTTAAGACAGATTCGAATTGCTATTAGAGACTAAAATAATAATAATGATAATAATAGATAAACCAACGATTTGAAAACATTTTAATATTGTTTTGTTGAGGTTGGTTGTCATGGAAGAAATTAATATAAAGCTTATCATCATTTGGAAATACTTTGATGACAATTGTTGTTGTAGAAAACTTAAACTGATTTGTTTCTTAAGTCAGATTACCAAATAATTTCTTTTAATTGTATTGTTCATGGTAATAGCTATCATTAAATTACATATGAGTAATTACGTGTTGAATGTTTGAACGGACTTGCTATTTGGATGGTTATAAAATTATGATATTCTCTCATTCATAATTGAATATCGTATACATATTACCACATTCCAGTTTCATCGTCCACTTTGCATTACGTTGTTATATATTAATGCATAATTAATATTCAATTTGGGGTACATAAGTATGTTCATGCTGTACCATTGTATAACCGACTTATGAATAATTGTATCGTAAACACAAAAAAAAAAAAAAAAAAAAAAGAAAAGAAAAAAAAAGGGACGTATATATTCAAATCTGCGAGTTCATGTTTATTGGTTTCAAATATTATATGAGAATCATATTTGGTAGATTAAATAATCACGATACTGTTGTTACGGAAGGACCAAAGGAGTATAGATATAAGTGGATACATACTTATGTGTTTTCTTGATTTGTGTTAAAGAAATTAGCATTTAATTTCCTTGCTCGGAAAATGTTATTGTAATATTATGACACTATGATGGACAACACTGACTGCTCATAATTTTCTTGTTGAGATGGTTTAATTTTATGAAAATCAATAGTGTTTTTGTGTTTAAATATTTTCAGAGATAAATTGCAAAGTGGTTGTTATTTATGCTTTGGTAATAAAGTGTGTCTAAAATATTACTTTAATATAGAACAATTGAATGTTCTAAGCATTGGTCGACACCATTTGTGATACTGGTTTGTGTAACTAGTATTGGTTTCATGATCGGATGTTGATGTTAAACTCATTCTTGTGGAATGCAAATTTTTTGGTGTTATTTGGACTCCAAAACACTTGATGTCACAATTGCGCATTCGTGGTAAAATGCATTGTTTGCATTGTAAATGAATACATTTTGAGCCCAACCTTTTACGTTGCGTAGCTAAGACACTAAACTTGATTAAAAAAATGTTGTTTTATCGCAATTATTATTTTGGTCAGTCGATACATTTTTTTTTAGAAGGAAAAAAAATGCGTTGTAGTGTTTGACCATCAATGAAAAGTGGATGTTTCTAAAGACAATGTTGTTAATGGTGAATTATTACTTCATTGACTTGATTAATACATGTTGTGGTGTATTTAGTATCAAGAAAATGACAACGAAATTATGGGAAACCTTTGATGCCAACATTGTGAATGGCTCAATGCCATGGTATATGTGATAATGTGGTTGACCCTATCACAATAATTTATTGGCTTGACACTTGTGTTAGTAATCATATTTGAGTGATGAATATTCATTCACATGACTTGGTTTAAGACCCAAAAAAAAAAGGCTCTTTATTAGTAATGATAAACAAGTTGCTCGGTTTTGTACCGAGTATTGGGAAATTTGGATGTTGCAAATATTTTGTTGTGAATATTGTTGCAAATAATCAAACTACTTGTTATTCTAGAAAGATAGACAATTGTTAATATTTGTTCAAACTCATATTGTTAATAATCTAACGATTTGTCATTATGTAAGAAATGACTAAATGTCAAACATAACCGTCTACGACATTGTGAAATGTCAAGAAAGAACACACATATAGATGGAAAAAAATTACATTGGTTTATGTAACTAACCTGAATGGTGTGATTGTCATCTAAAGTGAGCTATTGTCCATTCTTTACATTGGACATATTTTGATTGTGTGAAATGATTACACATTGATTTCATATGATTATAATCACATAATAAGTTGTGATAATCTTATAATGATAAGAGATTAAATGTGATTACATATATATAATCACAAGTGAATTGAAATGACATGTTGTAAGTGTAGAACTTACACAAATATCTTCTGGGATCCTCCTAAAACATGTGTAGTTTAAGGTGGTGATTTGTTTAAAAGAAGAATGTGAGTAGATGAAGCTATGAGTAATCAGAATGATGCATCTTCTGTCATACGCTAGATTCCTTGGTCTATAGCATTCTAGACTTGGAATTTGTTAATTATGATACAGAAAATAATTAACATAAAACATTCAAAAGGTGTGTATACACTAGTATGAAACTTGTGTAGTGACAAATTACCAATGGTCTTGATGTCATATCATTGTGAAAAAAAAATCTTATAAACAAGATTAATACGTTGAAAGGGAGAACCTTTCTACAAAATTCTTGAGATAGATTCCATGTGGGGGATTCCGGCCTAGGTAGAGTTCAAAAGGACATCAACAAACATGAAATTCTTGCCTAGTTGGAATACTCAAGAATTACCTTGAGCATGATATATTTAGAGTTGAACGAAACACAAATTTGTACAAACATATTATGTCGATACGACAACTACTCTCAGCATGGGTTATCCCTATTGACAATATGAAGTCATAGAATAACATTGCGGATCCGCTTGCGAAAAGCTAAATGTGAGAGTTAGTTAGCAAGTCGTGAAGAGGAATGAGACTAAAGCCCTTGAAAAGTTTATATGAAGGAAAACCTAACCCAGCTGACTGGAGATCCCAAGATCTGGGTTCAATAGGATAACCTACTTGTATAAACTGAGGTCACTGTGGGGGAGTAATAAACTCCATATTCATTTAAAGGGGTTAGTAAACTTCCTAGTCCATTCCTGTAACAGTGGCAATACAAGGATAAGCATATGGCTTTTAATGATTAATAGAGAATCACCTATGTGAGAGAGAAGTGGGGTCGCTTCGAAGGGAATTGTGGGGGCGCAATTCTTAAAAGCTCTCGCAGAACCAGGCTAATGTTCATGACCATAACGAACATAACTATGAGAACCAAAATGTGTCAAGGAGATATTTGTGTGAATATATATTGTCGTCTCCACAAACAGCAGACAGTTCAAAGACATCGAGTTCTACTGGCTGCTAGGAGGCTAAGTATATTTCACGAGGGAAGGTTCAAAGGGTAACACCTACCTATCCTATGCAAATATCAACTGCAAAACTCTATTACAACTTCAAGTCGTTGAAATTTTGTTTCCTTTTATCAATTTCATTCATGTGGGGGATTGTTGGAAATATTGGTCAAAAGTTTGAATGACAATTGATTATGTCATTTAAAAATACTAATGTGAATTAAGAATAAAATTAATGTATGGTTAATTTTTAATTTAGGAGACATTAGTAAGATTAATTTTGTTAATTAATGTGACCGGTTTTCTTGATCCCCTCTCCCTTTAAATGAGAGCTTTTCTCATTTGTCTAAAAAAAACTAAGAAACACAACTCATTCCTCTCCAATTGTTTAAACGTTCATCTTGACCGTGTGTGTATTCGTTCGTAATAGAGGGAAGGCACGTTTTTTGTTCGCCTTGATAACCCGTTTGTGCTAACGGAGTTATCCGTTGTTGTTGTATCCTGGGAGATAGACGTTCACGATTCTCAAGCACCGTGGAGAGGACGAATCTGTCTTAAGAAAACTGTGAACATCACAGGCTTCAACATTTTCCTTATTTGTGTTCTTCGGGTCTAAACAATCAAATAGTTTACGGTACCATTTTCTTCACTTTATATTTATCTTGTTATTATCATTTTTGTCTCTTGTGGCAATACACGTAGGGGTGTCTGTCGGATCGGGTCAACCCGACCCGAACCCGAACCCGATCGGGTCGGGTCTAATCGGGTCAAAAAATTTAATCGGGTCAAATTGACCCGACCCGATAACCCGATAGCGTTATCGGGTCGGGTTTCGGGTTAAATAAAAATTGTTATCGGGTCAACCCGACAAGATTCAACATAATTTTAATCTCACCCGATATATTCCAGACTCTGATTCATACCATACTGCTGTTCATAAGATACTGAATGTACTTGAAGACTTACCTACTTTGGCACTTTCTGCTATGCATAGGAAACTCAAAGGCAACAATGATTACACGCCTCAGTTGATATCTAAAAAACCGGGTGGAATCGAGACAGATTGATCAACCTATTGTTCACGTAAACAATACAAAACTTCAATAAAACAATCTTTTATAACAAGTTCTAACCGATTAATACACGATGCCAACCGATTAATACACGATGCCAACCATGAAAATGACAAATATAAGTTTGAAACTTACAACTAGACATATCTTTAGTGCAATCACAAAGACCAGTGGAAAGAAATAAACGCATGCATACAAAAGAAACCAGAAACCATGATTACTTACCTACTTTGGCACTTTATGACATTTACTATCGGGTCACCCGATAACCCGAATCACCCGACCCGACATAACCCGACCCGACTACCACCCGACCCGACTAACCCGATTCCTTGTCGGGTCGGGTGTCGGGTGAGTTTTTAAAAAATCCAAACCCGACTCAACCCGACCCGACTAACCCGATAACCCGATAACCCGACCCGATAACACCCCTATTTGTCTCTTGTGGCAATACACGTAATATATAATACACAAAGTAGGTTCGATTGCACCTTTGATGAATTTCTGTTTGATTAGAAAATCTGAGAACACATTGTACCAAGCACGTGGAGCTTGCCTCAATCCATACAAAGCCTTATCTAGTATGTAGACGTAGTTCGAATGATCAAGATCAATGAAGCCTTCAGGTTGACTAACATACACCTCTTCATCTAATTCCCCGTATAGAAATGCCGTTTTCACATCCATTAGGTAGACGATGAATGATCTATGAGTTGCATGACCCAAAAATAATATGATAGCTTATATTCGTGCAACTAGTGCAAATGAGCCATCAAAGTCAATCCCTTCCTCTTGTCTATAGTCATTGGCTACTAGACGTGCTTTATTGCGTAGCACTTCCGTGTCTTCATCCAATGTGATTTTGAAGATCCATTTAGTTCCAATGATGGTTTTGCCCTTTTGGTCTTGGAACCAATCTCCAAACTTTAAGAAATTCGAATTGATGAATCTCTTCTTGCATAGCATTGATCCAATCCGAGTCTTGGAGAGCTTCTTAGACTTTAGCTGGTTCGATCGTGCTCATGAAGGAAGCATAATAACAACATTTTCGGGTCTGCACTTCTAGTCTGAACGGGTTTCGAGGAATCTTCAATTACTTGTTCAAGACGGTGATCTTTGGTCCATTTCTTCCTGTGCAGATGTGTTTGATAGAAAGTGTGCATGTTTGAAGCACAAACAAATGAATCAACCAGTCCAATTAGTTCATCATGTTTTGACCAGTTAATTCTTCGTCCATTCCACTTTTCATCCACAAACATCTAATATGATAATATGTTGGAAAATATAGTGCACTTGAGGGATCAGTTCACACCTGGTAATGGGTCAGGAGGTACGGAGTGTACACCCATCAGGTCCCTGACTACCCTGACTCAGATAGTGGTTATGAATAACTCATAAGAAGGTTTAATCCTTCACTGAGTTGCTACTGCTAGTACTGAGTTAGTACTGCTAGTACTGAGTTAGTACTACTGGTATTGAGTTAGTACTACTGAGTTAGTACTGCTGAGTTAGTACTGCTAGTGCAGAGTTAGTACTGCTGGTATAAGTATGTAACTACTCTGACCTATTCAAGTGGCAGTTAAAACTGCATTTATGACCATGTTTAATTGTTCTTGTAACCACTATTGGCTATAATGGGGATAATTATGAGGCGATTAATGGGCCGATTAATCCTCATAATTCCATTTGACTAGCTGTGAGTACTTTCCTATATATAGGAAATCAATCAAGCATGAGAGATACGAAACAGAAAACATAAACACTTAGATGCGCAAGGGTTATTGATTTGTGCCTAATTCAATAACAAACATTTGGTCTTATCCCAAGTAGATATTCGTGATACCCAGGCAATAGGGTCGAATAGTTTACTTTGGAAAGTGATAACACGATTCCAAGTGATATCCGGTAACCATTATTTGGTAATTAGCTAGGTCATTGATTATCTTCACCCTGTTCTGGGTAACCAACCTCCAACAATCAAATTAGCTATTCTGTGATAATCAATGGCTGCTGCTGCTATGAAACACATGGCTTCAAACTTTGCCAAGCTTGAAAAGTTTGAAGGGGTGGACTTCAGGAGATGGCAGAAGAAGATACACTTCTTGCTTTCAAGCATGAGTGTGGTGTACGTTCTGAGCACTCCTATTCCTGATGATGGTGATGATGCTACTGTGGAACAGATGAGGAAGAGGAGCAAATGGGGGAATGATGATTACATTTACAGAGGTTTAATCCTCAATGGTATGTCTGATTCTCTCTTTGATATTTATCAGAATGTTGAATCTTCCAAAGAACTATGGGATTCCTTGGATGCCAAATATAGGGCTGAGGATGCTTCAAGTAAGAAGTTTCTTGTAAGTGATTTCACAAATTACAAAATGACTGATTCAATACCAGTTATGGAACAATACAATGAACTTCTTGATATACTTGGAAGGTTTACACAACACAAAATAAACATGGATGAGGCTATTTCTGTCTCTTGTATCATTGACAAACTCCCTCCTTCTTGGAAAGACTTCAAGTATACCTTGAAACATAAGAAGGAAGAACTGACTCTTATTCAGTTGGGCAGTCATCTGCGTATTGAGGAATCCCTTAGGACGCAGGATAATGACAAGCCAAAGAGTAGCAACGCTACTGGTGCATCTGTTGTCAATATGGTGGAACATAACAACTCCACCAGGTACAATGACAACAAGGGCAAACGTAAACATCATGATAACACAAGGGCTGACCCAAACAAGAAGGCAACACCTACTTGTTGGAAATGTGGCAAAACTGGTCACATTAAAAGGGATTGCAAAGGTGTTAAGGTTGGTGGTAAAGCCAATGGTTCAGGAACTAGTGGTTCAGGGAGTGGTGGTTCTACCAACTCACTGAAATGTCAGAATATGTTTAATAAATCTTTTCAGGTTTATTATGTCACATATGTATCTGAATCAAACTATGTGCAAGATGATGATGTTGCATGGTGGGTTGACTCTGGTGCAACTGTTCATGTGTCCAAAGATAGACACTGGTTCAAGACTTACGAGTCACTGAATGATGGTTCTATTCTTCACATGGGAAATGAGTCAACAGCCCTGGTGCAAGGTCGTGGTTGAGTAGATCTTAGTTTTAGTTCTGGAAAGATTGTAACTTTGTTTAATGTTATTCATGTTCATGATATAAGGAAGAACTTGGTTTCAAGTAGTGTTTTGAATAATCATGGATATAAACAAGTTATTGAATCTGATAAGTTTATATTATCTAAACATGGTGTGTTTATTGGTTTTGGCTATTTGTGTAATCAAATGTTCAGGCTTAATATTGTCACTAATATTGTTAATTCAGCCTTTATGTCAACCTCTAAAGTGAAAGACTCTACCCTTTGGCATGCTAGACTTGGCCATGTACACTATAAAAGGATGCAAGATATGTCTAAAGATGGGTTAATCCCAGCATTTGACATAGACACTGAAAAGTGTAAGACTTGCATGTTGACCAAAATAACTAAGAAACCTTTTTAGGGTGTGAAACGTGAGACTGAGCTCTTGGAGCTAATACACAATGACCTATGTGATTTGCATGCCACTCCCTCTTTGGGGAATAAGAAGTATTTTGTGACATTTATTGATAATGCTTCTAGGTTTTGTTATGTCTATCTATTACATACTAAGGATGAAGCATTAGATAAATTCAAAGTATTTAAAACTGAAGTTGAATTACAACTTGGATGAAGCATTCGCTAAAGAAACAATATATATATATATATATATATATATATATATATATATATATATATATATATATATATATATATATATATATATATATATATATATATATATATCATCCACCGTTTAAAACGGTGACATGTCAACGTTTGGAGGAATAAAAAAACGACAATTTGCTAAAGAAAACAAAGCGTAAAACAACATCAACGAAATGACGGCGTCACGGCAAGAATGCAAAAAATGCCCTCAAACTATGTGCCGCTTTACAGAATGCACCCTTAACTTTTTAATATTTACGATTTTTTAAATAACAAACTTTATTCATCAAATATGTAGCAAATATCCAGCGAATTATTTAATAAAAAATATACCGGTTCGAAGAGTTCTAGATTACGAAAAAACAAGCCCAATATTGATATGTTTTTTGACGCACGTACCATTTTATAAAAAATTATGAAGTTTAATATATATTTTATAAAAAAAAAAAAAAAAAATAATAAAAACATTTAGAACACACTCTTAAACTATCTAATAACTTTAAAAACCAGTAAAGAAGTAGCAAATAAACTACATGGGTCAAAGACGTACAATTCTATAATAAGTTTGAATTATATAAATTATTTACGACTTTTTTATATAACAAACTTCATTCGTTAAATATGTAGCAGTTACCTAGTGAATTATTTAATACAAAATATATCGTTACGAAGGACTATGGATTACGAACAAAACGATCCTAATATTGATATAATTCTGACGCACATACAATTTTATAACAAATTCTAAAGTCTAATATATCTTCGTTTTTTTAAAACTACAAAACATACCCAAATTACCCATTAACTTTAAAAACCATCCTTCGCATAGAAAATAGGCTTTTTCTGTACAATTCTACGATAGTTTATAACATTAGAGAATTAATAAAAATTGGAAAAATTGCCTCCAAACTATGCGATGATTTACAAAAACTACCCTGAATTTTTTGTTGTTTTCGACTTTTTTACAAAACAAACTTTATTCACCAAATATGTATCGAATATCTGGCAAATTTCCTAATAAAAACTATACTGATGGGAAGAGCTCCTGATTAAGAACAAAGCTAGTCAACAATTTGCTTTTGACTTACCGGTGCGAAGAGCTCTTGAATTTAAATATACATTAAAAAAAAAAAAATATATATATATATATATATATATATATATATATATATATATATATATATATATATATATATATATATATAATATATATAAAAAAAAAAATAAAACATACCCTTAACTTACCCAGTAACTTTAAAAACCATCCTCGAGTATTACTGACTTTTTGTATACTTTTAGTTGTTATGCTACATGAGTTTGGGCCACATTGCATAAGAATGTGATATTTTTAAAGGAATCCCAAATATTGCAACCCAAGTAAATATGAACATCACATAAGCAAATGGTTTTGACACACAAACATGTGAACAAACACAGGCGGAAAACCAAACCACAAAAAAATCCGCCGCAGCACGGGTGTATCCACATCGTTTATATATCAACCACCATTTAAAACAGTGGCGTTTTACCGACATTAAAAAAATTAAAACGACAACATTGTGCTAGAAAGAAAGAATAAAACGACGTCTCCAAAACGATGTCGTTGCGCCAAAAATGGAAAAAGTGCAAAAAATCACCCTCATACTATGAGACGATTTACAAAACATACCTTATAGTTGTTACTTTTTACTATTTACGACTTTTTTATAACAAATTTTATTCATCAAATATCTAACAAATACCTAGCGAATTATTTAATAAAAATTACCGATGCGAAGAGCTCTGGATTACGAACAAAACGAGCCCAATATTGATATATTTTTTTTACGTACGTACGATTTTATAAAAAAAATATCAAAGTTTAATATATTTTTTTTTATATATTTTTAAATAAAAAAAAAAAAAAAATTCAAAACACACCCTTAAGCTACCTAATAACTTTAAAAATCAGCAGAAAAGTAGAAAATAAACTAAAAAGGCCAAAGACATACAATTCTATGAAAGTTTGAATTATATAAATTATTTATGACTTTTATATAACAAACTTTATTCGTCAAATATGTAGCAGATACTTGGCGAATTATTTAATACAAAATATACCGTTGCGATGAGCTCTGGATTACGAACAAAGCGAGCCCAATATTCATATACTTGTGACGCATGTACGATTTTATAGAAACCGTTAAAGTCTATTGTATCTTTTCTTTAAAGAAATTACAAGACACACCCTTAACTTACCCATTAACTTTAAAAACCATATTACACATAAAAATGGGTTTTTCCATACAATTCTATGATAGTTTATAACATACAGCATTAATAAAAACCGAAAAAAGTACCCCCAAACTATGCGATGATTTACAAAAACTACCCCGAACTTTTAATTAGTTACGACTTTTTTACAAAACAAACTTTTTTTGTCAAATTTGTATTGAATATCTGACAAATTTTTTAACAAAAATTATGCCGATGTGAAGAGCTCTTGATTACGAAGAAAGTCAGTCCAATATTGATATGCTTTTGACTTACCAATGCGAAAAGCTCTTGAATTTTAATATATATTTTAAAGAAAAACCTACAAAACACACATTTGACTTACCTGATAACTTTAAAAACCATCCTCGAGTATTTATAACTTTTTGTATACTTTCAATTGTTATGCTACATGAGATTGGGCCATGTTGCAGAAAAATGTAATATTTTTAAAGGAAGCCCAAATATTGTAACCCAAATAAATATGAACATAAGACAAACAAACGCGAATCACATTTACATAAGCAAATAGTTTTGGCAACAAACATGTGAACAAACACAGGTCCAAAAAACCAAACCGCAAAAAAATGGGCCACAACGCATGGGTGCATCCACCTCGTTTATCATCATACAATAGATTGTCATTTTGCAGTTACTTGTGAAAGAATATGGCACATGAGAGTTGGCAGGGCTGCATATTTTTGGGCTATGCAAAACACTTGGAATTTTTATCTTGTCGCCTTTATTTTTATCGATAGTTTTTATAGTAATATTATTATTAAGTTTTTATTTTGTTTAGCAACAATTTTCTTCACATCCTATACCACCTATCTCATAATATATCTCACAAATACCTTCAACAAAGCTTCAACCCACAAACTCTATTTTCATTAATTTAGTAGCTGTGAGATTATACTAATAGTATCTTTAGGACTTCACAAATTAAAATGATACTTACTAAAGCACTCAACTACGAAGGAAACATGAGAATACTTGCATCATCACGAGTCTTGCTATAATCTAGAAACCACAACGCTATGGTTCATGGATCACCGATATACTGCTAGACCAAAAGTGCTTTGTATATTGTTTTTTGTTCAATGTTTTCATGCTGTCTTAATCATTCAAACCCGAGATTCGTATGTGATAATCAAAATATCAAAATTCAGGAAGTTAACCAATCGCCCCTTGTGCATTGTTGACTATACGGATCACAAGAAACAATATGATCTTTGACAACAATTACAATGACTTACCCAAAACCGATCAACTTAACTAGACCCAAAGCTTTTTTACACTGATATGATTCCGTCTTACCATATTGAAAATCTACGATAATCATCTGCATATGTCAATATAACTACAACGAACAATTAATTCGTACCCTACAAAGAACTAGAACTTTCATCATCAGAAGAGCTACACGGTCGCCTTCCATTAAACGCGTCAGTAACAGGAATTGAGTTTACAGGAGCTGAAAATTTATGAGCACCGACTTCTTTGCATACCCGATCAAGTACTGTCAAGAAATCCCTCACAACCATAAATATTCTAAACGGGTGAGCTTCTTCTTTAGCCGAATTCCCATGAAAATATTCTGTTATTTCTTTAACTAATGAAAGTGTTTCACTTTCTTGAACTTGAATCTTGATAACCTCTTCTTGTCCCGTCTTTAAAAACCTATTCATTGAATCCGAAAACTTTGTGCTTTCCATCAATTTAACAATATTGACAATATCAGTCATTCCATTTGAGAGTCTTGTAACATCCCCATCAAGAACCTCTGAATCCATACCAGCGGCTTTCTTGACATTTGACAGGTCTGAACCAAGGCTAGAAATGATCTGAAGTCCGATTGTGGGGTTTGTGGTTTGGTTGGTGTGACGAGCACCTTCTGTTCGGATTATTTCTTGAACTACAAAGTGTAAGAGACTTGTTTTGCCATCGGCACCTCTAACGTCAATTAATTTGAGGAGTGTGTCGAGTTTGAAGGCTTGGGCGTCTCCACGGTTTGTGCCAATGTTCATACGGTTTCCAGTTTTGAGAACAGCTTCTAGTAGCTTTAGGAACATTCGATTGTTTCTAAGTTCTTCACAAGCTGCCTGTTTTCACATTCAACATTTGGAAATTGTTAAAACCAAATTATAGAGACGCTACATAATTACTTAATAAGCCCATTTTTAACCTATATATTGGTCATCGGATGCGTTTCACTTTCATCTCAGAGAAATGATTATTGGTTATTTTACATATATTAATTATTAGGGTTTTCAAACACTGTAGAAAAGGAAAATGATTAATTGATAATGACACCCTTAAACATCAAAAGCACATATAAACATTAACTGTTACGCCTGTTTATAATCTGATTATGATTACTAGAATGGAGATTCTATAAAATAGACAATAAAAGTGGGCTCTAACAACATGTTCCAAATATACAAGTTCATACCAAAGTAACCCCCAGTTCCGCAAAACTACTTTTCGAGTTCCCTCAACTCCTTAAAATACCTAAAAAGAATATATTTCTATATATTTCTCAGAATTGGAAGATCAGCCAAAAAACTACTTACGAAAATAGAGATCCTGTGGTATATTTGGTCAAGTTGTTTGAAAACACATATTTGGGTCATGTTTTAAGAAAATGCTACTGGGCCAGCAGGCCATATTAATGAATTTCTCCTATTAAACATCATACAAATATAATCACTTTTAAAAGTCATAGTAAAGTGCCAAAGAATTCCAAATTTCCAATAACAATCGAGTGAATATAATAAGTATTTACCTCAAGAGTTTGAAACGATCTTTTGAGGTATTCAACCTCAGAATCAAAATTGGAAACATAGAGCATTGCACCAACTCTTTTAAACGCAAAAGGTACATCAAGAATAGCTTTAAGGAACTTCTCAGCAGCACTGAGCTTGAAAGGTGAATCATCTTTATGTTCCTTTAGTTTACATTCTTCTTCTTTAGTTGGAGCCATTTTTAACATACTTTCAAGAAGCTCAGTACCAAGTGCATCTACATTACCTGTTTAAGAAACATAAATCAATACGTATTTTTTATTATAATTATAGAAACATGACATGAATCTAGAAGTTAATAAAGAATGAAGAAAATCACCTTCTAAAAGTGCATCACAAACTTCTTCAATTGTCACATTAAATGCCCGCAATGCGATTGAGATGTTCTGAGACTTCTTTGGATCAAGAACTTGACTTTCCTGATTGACCGATGAGGGAAAAATCGGGCGGTTAACTGTCAATTTCTCACTTGACTTGCTTGCATTTGATGGTTTTACAACGAATAACGTCTCAATCATCTCTTCATTTAATCTATTAAGTCAACAACCCCAAGTCATAAGATAAGCGAATTTACGCTAAAACACAAACACGTAATCAAGAGTTTAACGAGATATTTCTTACTTGAAGGAGCTTGATTTGAGATGATCCCACACCATATCACGATCAGAACTCGCTTTTACTTTATCCCAATGAAGCGGCTTTAATTTCAGTTTTGGGGTGTCCTCTTTTATTTCAAAAAATTCTTGACTTTTCGACTGATATCTTGTAGGTTTGACCAAAACCGGTGGAGTCAGCCGAATTGCCTGCGTCGGTGGATTCAACACCGGTAGCTTCGTTGGCAACGGAGGTGGCGGTGGGATTCTCGGTGGCATAAAAGTTTGATCATTTGATGAATTTGATAATCTAGGTGATGACTCGAGACTATCTTTACTCAACCCAACATCCGGAGACAGGATAATTAGAGGATGACGTGGCAGTGGCGGGGGTGGTGGTGGAGCAGGGCGAGAAGGTGGAGGGGGGGTTTGGATAGCTACGAGGTCGGGTGACTTCATTCTTGAAGTTCTTGGACTTAAACTAACTGGAGGAGAAATGCTTAACGAAATAGACCGTGCAGGAGAACCTGAACTTGATGATGAGTATGACGACGAAGAACCCGACCTTGTACTCCTATGCGACTCATAGTTGCTAGTCACTGGTATGGCGTTAAAGGCTCGTTTACCACCTGACAATGTATAGATATTAATTACAATATTTTACTAGCTATAGAATCAAGAAATAACTTAGTATTAGAGGGTAATTGAGATCGCTTATTTTTCAGCTTATGCTCATTTTAAACAAATTCAAATAAACACCTTCAAACCATTAAAACGTGCTTTATGTAAGTGTTTATTTCATCCCACAATAAGCAAATATGATGGTGTCTGGGATCATCTTATTTAGCACTAATCTGATAACATTTCAAGCAGCTAAGCACTTTAGTATTAAGTAATCACTTAATTAACATCTTGTTATTAAGTAGTCTTTGGTTAAAATGCTTATTCAAAGTAGCATAAGCACATACAAAATGAGTTTATCTTCGATTCCACCTTAATCTAATAAGCTAAAAACATGACCCACAAAAGTATAACACCCTTTTATTTTCTATCTACAGACATTCTTCACACAAAATAATTGACATTGTTTCCATTTGTGTTATTTTACCCCAATACTAGAAACACAATCATAAACAAATGCATAGATATAAAAACAATTTATAAGTATATAACTAGCTAAGGGTGTCACTATATGAAGCGACACAAACAACAACCTTTTTTTTTACCCAACTTGGCACGAGACGAAACACGACCTTAAACCACCAGGCTCTTTGTCATGTTTGATCATTTATAAGTATGTAACAATAATCTAAGCTTATTCAGTTTAAACTTAGGGTTAGGTCTAATGCAGGTTTCAGGTACAAAGACATCTATTTGAGTCCATTTTTTAACGCCAAAACCTGCGCCCAAAAAATAAAATAGGGCGCAGGTTTTTCGTTAGTTTATAAACAAAATACGGAGTATATAATTACCAGCATCCGACATTTTCGGATAATAAAACTCGTCATCCACCTCCGAAGTCTCATACCCACCACTCTGAACCACCGTCTTACCACCACCTCCACCACCCTTCAACGGCGGCAACGGCCGGAGCTCCGGCGACCCCACTTTTTCACCACCACCCACATCACCACCGCCACCATTACCACCACCAACTCCACCATGTGAGTTCACAAGTGTCCCTAAATACAAAAACTCACTACTAGTTTGTGAAGGCCTGTTAAGCTTAGGAATCTTGTTATACTCATTGCCACCAACTTTCTCATCACTAAAAGAAGGTGCATGTTCAGTACTGGTACTAAGTTTCTTATGTTTCTGGAGCTTGAAAATGATGGTGATGATGAGAAGGATGAGGGTGATGACTGCAAGTGTGATGAGTATAGGGGTGAGTTTTGAAGTGTGGTGAGTTTTTTGGGTTGTGGGTAGGTTTAAGGCTGAGATATTGGCGGGAAATGAGGCTGTGGCGGTGGAGGTGGTGGAGGGTGGTGGTGGTGGTGGTGATGGGATGGTTTGGAAAAAGGGTTGGTCGGAAGAGGGTGGTGGTGTAGTGGTGAGGAAGGGTATGTTTGGTGGTGGTTCTTGTGGTGGTGAGGGTGGTTGTGATGGTGGTTGTGATGGTGGCTGCACTGGTGGTTGGGTTGTTTCCAGGAAGAATGGCTGGTGGAGGGTTCGGCGGTTATGGGTGGTGGTGGTGGCAGTGATGGTTGTGGCTAAGACAAGAAATATGACAAAAATGTGCATATTTTTAGTGTCTGTGTGTGTTTTAGTGTGTGTGTTTTAGTATGTGTTTTAGAGTGTTTTAGTGTGTGTGAGGAAGGTGAAAGTTAACACAACTTACACAAGAAGTATGATAAAACAAAATGTTAATTTGGTGAGTTTAGTAGAGTGGCCATCAAGATTGTGGTGTTTGGAATAGTAGCCATGAAGATTGTGTGCGTGTTTTAGTGTGTGAATCTGTGTGTGTTTTGTAGTGTGATTATTAATTTACTGTTTGTGTATAGTAATGAGTTAAGAATTTTACAGTGATTGCATAGAGTGATGTGATAGGTCTCAGACCCAAGGAGTGTTTCCAGCTAAGATTCTTGTGAAGCAAATTCCAGAATTGTTTTACTTTTAACTAAATGAATATTTTTGGTGTTTTACCGAGTTGTGCAGTATGCAACCTAATCTGTATTATTGTTTATGTTTGGTTGTTTTAGGTTTGGAACAAGAAGTAACACAGATTTTGTTTTTGTTATTGTTGTTTGGCTCTTTTACCCATACGCGTTGTTTTCTAGTTTTATTTTGATTTGTATATTTCTCATATCTGTTTTTAAAAGAAAGTGTGGATTTAGATTTTTGGGTCCATTCGACATTTTTCTTGTATTTTACCACTTTGTTTTTTAGGCATGTTGAGCGTAAAAAGATGCAAACACCGACACAAGCTCAAGAAACATATGGGATAAAGTCGAGACCTTTTGATTCTATTTTTGAGCATGTCTATCAACAGATATAGTATCTAAAAGCAACTACAAATGCATGAATTTTAAAAGACTATTCATTACTACTATTTAATAAGCTTTTGAATGACTTGATGGATTGCAACAAAAGCTTTATTAAAGACTTTTTGAAAGATGACTTAATAGATGGTAAGCGTTTGACACAAAAATAATCACGCTATTTTCGACTTAAATGACATAAGTGGGTACACAAAAAAGTTATTGTAAAATTTTTTAGCATTTACACAAGATTTTGAAGGAAAACTTTTTGTATAAGAAAATAAATGCAATAATTAATGTATTAAATGCATCAAATATTTAAAGATTTGATGCATTGTATATGCTATAAAGTTAGACTACCGCCAATAAAGCTCAAGAATGCGTCTTAGGTGCCTAGGTGGAAGATCAACGATGTGTGTTCCTTATTACCCTCACCATCTAAGACACGTCTTAGGTGTCATTTGAGGAGAAGTTGGTCGGTCAGATGACTGAGTCATGTGAGTTACGATTGTGTGTGACTTGGTTTTGGTAGGGCATATTTGTGTTTAAGTGGTGTATATTTGGTGGTGATTTTGGTTAGGTTATTACACTGTATTGATGATAATGTTGGTTGTAGAAAAGGAAAATGGCGTGATACTAAAATAGCGATAGTAAAGTCGACTGTGGTTACTCCTTATTAGTAGTAGCCTTATAAACCTAACTTTTATAAATTCTTGAATAGCTCTCATCTCTTTTATGTTTATGCCTTTGGTCGTTGGACATGCAACAAAATGCTATTAAAGGGGTCAATTCCTTTTGTGCTTTATTGAGACCTTAAAACGGTCTTATTCTCATTGCCATTGAAAGTTTGCATCTTGTAGTACCTCTTTGGTATTAAAACCCGATTTTTATTTTTATTTTTTTGCATATCAGTATGAGTAACTACTACGGGAGTACAAACTCTATGTAATAAAGCTTGCGTATGATATGAACAAAGTATGCTTTTTGGGTTTTGTAAATCTAACAAAAGTTAACAAATTTTAGATAATCATTTAGCTAAATCATCGAATATGGATCAAATATGTACAATAACTAGAGGTGCCAAAATGGGCAGGCACGGGCTAAATGGGCACGGGCTAAATGGGCACGGGCTAAACGGGCACGCGCCAAACGGGCGCATGTTATACGAATCGCTTTAGAAAAAATCAAATATGACGAAATAAATTCCTCAAACGTAACACCTCATTTATATTTAAAAAATTAAATAAATTATATCTATAAGTTTTTCTTTAAAACAATTGTAATGTTTTCGAATTTAGAGAAATTATGTGCCCGTTTGTGACAATTTAACTTTTAAATGGACAATATATGACCATTTTAAAAAAAAATGGCTTAATGTGCCCAAATCTTTAAAAAAAAATTTGCCCAAATTAGCCCATTTTTTTATTTTGAACACAAATTGCCACTTCTAACAATAACTATCACTAGCTTTTTCCCTTTCCTGTAGTGGAAATGATTACGTAAGTGATGCATGCTTTATAAACTTTTGATCATGTATAAAACGAGTAATTTGGTTGCCGCGCGTTGCGGCGAATCCAATTCAAGTATGGTATTTCTTTGACTTATTTTCGCTCTCAAGTGCGTAGTGGCATTTTGTGGTAATAATATTAGTTCATGTATTTTTGTATTTTAAATAATAACTAATAATATATAATTTTAAGGTTTAATGCTGGCACAATTGTACCTTAAATACATTGGGAAAAAAAGAAAAAGATTATATTATACATAAGTATTGACTATGATACATAAAAAATGACTTTATAAACTTCGACATTGCAGGAACTGCATGACGTGGCATGAGTTAATTATTAAAATTACCGAACATCCAAGAACACATTACACATTCTCACACCAAAGTATATGAGAATGAATCTTCAACAACATCAAACCATCGATATTTCTCGTTGAAAGACTCACGATATATTATCTTTCACCAAAGACCTAACCATCTTCGGATCTCACCAAATATCAAACATCAAACTCTCTCAGTCTTTTACCACAGCACCTCTATATCTCACAAAAGATAAAAATAAAAAAAAAAAAAAAAAAAAAAAAAAAAAAAAAAAAAAAAATTGTCTTTGAACAACATCAAACCATCTCAGTCTTTCACGAAAGATCAAATGTTAGACCTTTATCTTTTTCTGACTTAAAATTCATAATCACGCCATATCAAAAAGAGATGGCAGGAAGAACCACTTCCTCTTCCGGTGACTCCATCTATGGAGAACCATCTTGGGTGTGTCTCTGTCGTAACTACAGTTTCATCTAGACCGCATTTGAATTTCATGTGTAATGATTATTGAATTGTTTCGTAACCATTGTAGAATGCTCAAACCTATATGAGTCACACATTTCCAGTTCTTCCAATGCTTTGTTTAGATCGCCTTGAGATTCAACGGCCCTAAAAGCTAAAGTTCCTCCCAAAGCGACCTGATCTGAAAACATGAATAAAGATATAAGTAAATATTTTTTAAAAGAAAATCATGCAATACTTAAGATAATCCAAAAACGACATTGAAGGACATCAAAAGCCAAAGATGATTGGATACCTTTTAAATTAATAGCAGTTACGAAATGAGCAATCATATATTTCATGACCCAAAAATAGAATGTACAAAAATAGCTCGTATGACCACACATCAGACTTTAAAAGACATCAAGAAGTGTGGAAAACTAGAAGGGGGGTTGAATAGTTTTACCGTTTTAAAATTCTTTTGTTTTGAATACTTAATGTGATTTCAAAGTTATGCAAACAATAAACAATATATAATAAGTAAGTAGAGAAAGAAACAATCAAACCACAACACGGATGTTTATAGTGGTTCGGTCTACAAGTACTTTCTTCCTTGCCCTACTCCACTCCTTGAGCCTCTAACTCGAGAGTTTTTCTTCACTAAGAAATAAGCTCCCTTCTCGGCGGAGAAAACCTTTATACACGTCGCTTACACTTTTTCCGGTACAAAGCTAGATACCAAGTTCTTTTACAAGGGCACAACCACTCCCGAAACTCTATGTATTTTAAGGACTAAAATACTAACCGGACTCTACTGAGGTATATGAATGATTCGGTACAACAATGATGTGTGACAAACTCCTAATTCACACAGTGACTATTCTAACAAGTCTTGCATCGCTTAGTTGAAGCTTGTGATGCTTTGATCTCTTTGCTACAAAAGAAAGATTACTAAGAATGTAATATGTAATGGGTTAGTAATGAAAGAATGAATGAATGTTGTTTATGATGAAAGTGATGAGAAAACATGAATGAGAAGCTTGCTATTTTGTAACACCCCCATTTTCGAGATACGCAGCGGAATATACGCTTGGGGTGCTACTTCATGGTTCACAGTCATGGGAATAGAAAACGAATCGAAAAGAGACGTTTTTAAATAAAAATTGTTATCATTCATTTATTCAATATCAGAGTACATAAGATAGGTCCCAGAGGGAGGTTCGGAAAGTACATTATAAAAGTTACATTATTCTGTTGAATGATAACAAAGTGGACACCCTTTTATTTTAAGAAGAAAGTCCACCGCCACTCCGTGCCATTAATCATACTTCTAGATACCTGAGATAAACATGCTTAAAAAGTCAACACAAAGGTTGAGTGAATCCATAGTGTTTTCAGTTATAATCAGTTTGAACACAAGCCAAAGTAAGAGAATTCAGTTATATCGCAGTTCGGTAATATTGCACTAAACCTCATGACACGCAATGCGTTGACAGTTTTCAGGTTCCACAATCACGATTGAAATGAGAGTGGTCTTGCCCCCGAGTTAAAGATATCAAATATAACGCATCTGCCTAACCGGCTACCACGTAGATATCCATCCGGTTAGAACAAATGGGTCGTCAGGCCAATAGATCTATTCACATATTCGCGCTCACCCAGCAGGTGACTAATGGTGCATGATATGAGGGTCTTTTAAATAAATAATTCAATCTCAATAATAAGGTAAGTTAGCCTAGTGCAATAACAATCAGGAAAATACTTGTGTTCGGTTTAATAGCATGTATCTCCCCACATATTTGGAAAACACGTAAGTAAGAAAGGTGGGACTATAAACTCACCTGAATAGTCTGGATGGTAAACAAAGTGATACAAAGTTGATAAACGTCTCCGGCTTGCAACCTGGGTTGATATGTCAAGCTTTCAATAATCGTTCTGAATATATAAGTTTCCAATGTTTGTTTCGTTGTTTGGTTGTTGTTTAAATATGAGACAACATGAAGTCTCTTCAGAATAAGATTTTATCTTATTATTCATTCTTATGTTTCTGTTCGTTTGTTTGTTCGTTAAAGATATCTTGCGTTCAGTCGCTCGTTAAATATAGCCTTCGTTCGTTCGTTAATTCGTCATTGAAATAAATGTATTATGTTGGTATCAAATCGAAAAATAAAAATAAAAATGATAAAAACAATGGTTATGAAAAGTTGCACTTTAATCCCTAAGGTTTGGTCAAATGACAGTTCATACCCTGAACTTTTGAAAAATGACAATTTCTACCCTTCGTATTTGTTATTGACAAAAATGACCCTTGAGTTAAATAACTATGGAATATTTATAATATTGGCCCAATAAAACTCTTATTATTAAAAAAAAAAATATACACATGAAAGTAGTGACTTAGGAAGAGTTTTGGACTCGAATAACTTAATGAATAATGGATCATTTTACGCGTTCTCTTTTCCTAGGTGAAGCTAGCTGGGTCATCTCAAAATAGACTAAGTTTTATAATTTTTGAAATTAGTTTGGTACTCGAAAAATAGTGCTAAAGTCGATCGGGTGAAATGGAAATTAGATAAAGTTTTAATTAAAAATCTGGAAAGTAATTTTAAGACTAGCGACAAACTATTTTTGGACTTAAATATCTTTATGATAACTTGATATTTTTACGATATTCTTGTTCCTAGAAATAGACAGCTAGGTGATCTAATACTAAGCAAAAATTTAGATTTTATAATGATCATTTAGTGGTTGAAAAGTATGTTCAAAGTTGGTGACTCAAGCTGTTTCTCGACCAGGTTTTAAAAAATAAAACTTAGAATTTCAGTCTAGCGATAAGGGGCAATATTCAAAATACAAAATCTTTATGTTGTCTTGACCTTTTTATGAGATTAGTTTTCCTAAAAATTGACACCTACGTGATCTTTAACTCAACCTAAAATCAGAATTTATAAGGGTCGTTTGGTGGGCGAAACTAAGGTCAAAAGTACGGTTACTGAATTGAATAACTAAAAGAGTTAAACTGAGTTTTTAGTTTTTAAATACTAGCGATAAGAACAAGATTTTAGGGCTCAATAACTTAGTAAAAACTTAATCAATTTCCATGATTCTTTTTCCTATCACTAGCTAGCCATGTGGTCTTTATCATACAGAAAATACATAATTTCTAATGGTTTTATAAGTGTCGAAATATAGGTTGAAACTTGGGCTGGTTGAATGAAAAGTTGAAAAACATTAACTCGAAATATAGTTTCTAGCGATTTTGACAAACTTTTAAGACTTGATAAATCAGTGAATACTAAATCATATTTTGTTATTCTTTTTCCTATATAAAGTTTGGTGGGTGATCTATTCGTATACCAAAGATCAGATTTTATGAAGATCATAGACGGGTCGATTTATAGGCTCAAAGTTGAGGTATTGGGTCGACAAAACTGAATATATATCTGGAAAACTTTGTTTCTATTTTCAGCGATAAAGGCAAATTTTCAAGAGTCAATAACTTTTGACTCGGTTAATCTTTTTACACGATTCTTTCTCCTAAATTTAGTTTGCTATGTGAACTTTATATATATCAAAAATCAGAAATTATAGTGATCATTTGATAGTTGGTTTTTAGGTCGAAAGTGGGGCTAGTGGGCAGTTTTCTCCTCGACAGAAACCAGGAAAACAAACCCGCTAGGGTTTTTGAGTTTTTAAAGTTTCTAAACTTAGTTTTTATGTAAGATATGATATTATTCAATATATTTCAACATGTTTTATATGTTCTTGGTTTGTTTTAACAAAAATTCGAATAACTTAAGTGTATTAGTTTACTGATCAGACAGATAAGGAAAAACAAATAGAAAACTTATGTTTTTGATATTGTTTATTATTTAGGGATTATGTATTAGTGTTTTTAGATAATATAAAGTAGATAAAACTGAAATAAAAAGTGTTAGAGAGACTTACTGTAAGGTTGTGTTCGACTAGGGTTTTGGGAAGACTTGGTTCGATCCTTATTTTCCAGAGTTTCTCCTCCTCTCCTAAGCTTCCTAGGCTTTTTGTGTGGTTTGTACATTAGGCTGGGAATCAGTAAGGAAATATAATAGGGCTGTGTTTATTGGTTGTCGAATTGGTGTAAGATGAAAGGGTGAAATGTTAACTGCTATTTATGGAGTTGGGATTAGGGTTTTCCAGGTTTGTGTTGGAGAAGAGAGGGTGATGTGTTCACTTCCTATTGGTTCCAAGTGTGTGGACAAGTGTATGGAGAGGGCTTGAACATGTAGGCTATGGAGGAGAAAGGTGATGTGGCTTCTTCTCTTCCATACAAGTGTCTAGGTGATGATGTGGAGGAGGGGGAATATGAGGAAGAAAGTATCTAGTGTAGGTTATATGGAGGAACTAGTTTAATTAGGGTTTGGTTCGATTTTGACTAGGAGATTTGGATGAGAACTGATCTTGCTTTGTGGTATTATACTTTAGGCTTTAGTTCACTTGTATTCTAGGATTTGGATCTTATAGGGTTCGAACTAGAGGAGGAGGGTTTTGAACCGAATAAGCTTAGATGAGAGGTACTTAGGGCTTTAAGGTGGTTGTACTCTAGGTTTAAGTATGTGGTATTTTAGGGTTATGATTTAGTTAGAGTTTATGTATTAATTAGAAAGGATTTTTAGGGTTTTCTAATTAAATTTTTATAAATGTCGATTAAAAGAAAAATAAGAGAATTCAATTTGGTGCATTGTAAAGTTGTATTTTAGGCTTAGGGAAGTTGTATTGGGGTTTAGAAATTATGAAAAATATAACTTTAATCATTACTTAGTTTATATAATTTTTATATAATTTTTATTAAAGTTTTAAGGTGATAAAATAGATTTTTAAGTTTTTATGCATTAGAGGGTTGTACTATGGGTTTGATGGGTTGTACTATTATTTTATAATTTAACAAACGTATTTTGAAAAGTAATGTACAAAATATTCCTTTAGAATAATTTTTATTAAAGTTTATATAGTGTTTTGTTAAAATTTAGTTGTTATGCATTTAGGAACTTGTACTTTAGGTTTAAAGACTTGTAAAAATATTTAAGGAGTTTAGGAAAAATAATTTATAATAGTTATGCATGTATGGTTTATACTTTATGCTTTAAAATAAATATAAATAGGATTTTAATAAGGTTTTTGTAATTTAAATGATTTCATGCATAAAAGACTTGTACATTGACTTTAAATGACTTGTACATTTATATTTTATAAAAATCTTATATAAATAAATTAGGTTTTGTAAGTTTTGTACATAAAATCATAATTACCTGAAATTAGGGTTTTACCGGGAATTATTATGGAATTAGGGTTTCTATGCTTTAGACACTTGTACATTAATCATATAATTTGTACTTTAGTATTCCTAGGGTTTTGTTGTTCATAAATGTTGTTTTGGTAGTTTAGGGTTTCATAAAAACTATCATCAGTTAAGAATCGTTCAGTTTTAAACGTACGTTAGTGAAATAACGTAAAGTGATAAGTGGGACCTCATAACGTTTCAGGTCAAAGATGTTTACATAGTTGAATACTAATCAGTTTCAGGTTGGGTTGCAAGCACAGTTATTCGGGATGTGATCTTCGTCACATAAGATAATAGTTACAATCAAGAGAGGAGAAAAAAATTCTACGTGGAAAAAGGATAAGTATTCAGAGAGATAGTTTATTTTAATGGGGAATTTTTCATAGTGGTTACATATTTATAGGCAAACTGATCAAACATGTCACGGATTTGGCGGATCCAAAATGAGGGATCCGTCCCTTATGGACTTTAGTTCCGCCAGTCCCTGACAGCAAATCTTCCAAAATCTTTCTAAATCTTGCCAAGATATTACCATATCCAATTCTTTGTGTGAAGATCTAAACATGATATTCTCAAGATCTTCAAGATATCATAAAGATATCAATATGATGAATGCAATGATGTCATGTATATATTTCTATTTTAAGAATTAAAATGTAAACTATAAATGTAAAAGACTTAACTTATATTTATGTTTTGCTAATGATAAAGTTTATAATTGTCATTAACAAAATATAGCAAAGATCGTAAAATATAAATAACGTTTTTAGACGATATTTGTATTAACAATCTCCCCTTTTTTGTTGATGACAAAACATAAAGTTTATTTTTAAGCAATGGAATAAATAAAGTGCAAGTCTTTTAAAAATATAGATTAAACTTGTTTTATGCAAATTTAAAAGCAATTTTGCCATTTTAAATTGTATGAAATGTATGATGTATGAGTTTAACATAATCTCCCCCTTTTGTCGAAACAAAAAGAGGAAATGCAAAGCGGAATGTAGTGAATGGCCCTTGGTGATTACTCCCCCTAATTTGGAGTGCCAAGTACGATGAGAAATGGATTTTGAGTGCTTATTAGCTCCCCCTTGGACAATACTCCCCTAATTGGAGTGCCAAGTTTATGATGCTTGAATCTACAAAAACAAAGGTTAGTGCTATATGAGCTCCCCCTTGATCAATACTCCCCCTTGTTAGGGTGCCAAAGTATATGATTCAATGATGAATGATGCTACAAAAATAAAGGTTAGTGCATGATTAACTCCCCCTTGATCAATACTCCCCGTTGCTAGGGTACCAACGTATATGATCCAAGGATGAAAAATGCTACAAGACAAAGGTTAGTTGTAAATGATTCAAGCCAACCAAGTAATATGATGCATGAGTAATGAGAGCTACAACACAAAGGTTCAACCATGAATAATAGTTGTACCCATTCAACCAAGTATAATGGGTCAATCCAAGTCTAATAGTTCAACCCAAGTCTAATGGGTCAAAATAAGCACAAAAGTTCAAACCAACCATATATAATGCACAAATAGTGATCACAATCAACACATGAACAACAACAAACATCTTTCAATTTGAAAATTATTTGTGACAAATGCCACAAATGAAGATGTTACAAAGTAAATGAAATGAAAAATAACCTAGAAATAAAAAGAGGAGTCCTAAACATAAAAATCCTAGAAAAAAAAATCTAAGAAAAGCTCCTTGTGAGCATCTATTGTGGTGGGTGCGAGAGAGCGTTGAGGCACTCAAGAATGTGGTTCAAAATGAACCGCATTTCATTTTGCAACTTATGAAACAAAATGTTGGTTCTTTGAGTGAGGTGGGCGGTTCGCTCACACATGGAACAACCATGTCGAGGGAAGTTGGGTGGAAGGTTTGGTTCATTAGTTGGTGGTGGTTGTGTTGGTTGGGAGTTTGATGGTGGAGGTGGTGGTGTTGGTTGATGGTTTGATGGTGGAGGTGGTGGAACATAGGTGGGAGACATGATGGATGCTAGCAAGGTGGATTGTAAATCCATTGCTTCATTAAGGTGGGAATCCACCATGTTTGAGAAGGCGTAGAGGCGGTCAAGTTCCTCGTTAATTTCGCCTTGAGTTTGTGGTTGGTTTATCCACATTGACTCATAAATGGCTTGAAGGGTGGAATTTGGTGAGAAAGGTTCAGATGGAGCTTGATCATGGTAAAGAGGACCGTGAATGTCCCTATAAATGGGATGGAAGAGAAGTGGTTCTCGATGTGAAGGTTCTACCTCAAAAGGCATTGGTGGTGGATTGGGGGACCTAGGTGGAAGGTCTTCCAATGTTTCTAGATAAGGATGTGGTGAGGTTGGTGGAGTCGCAAACAACTCAATGGGTTGGAGTTTGGGTGAATGAGGTGTTGATGGTGCGAGTGGTGGTATGGTAGCCATTGGTGTTATAGATGGTGGTGGAGTGGTTATGATGATGTGGGGTAGTGTTGGAGTTGACAAAGTCAAGAAATTCTCATTAGCAATAGGTGATGAGATGTTCAAAGGTGATAATTCTTCGGATGAAGAGTTTAGATTAACAAGATAGCAAGGTCTGACACTGTAAGATCCTGTGAAAAATCCTTGTAAACAATCTTAGTGATTAATAATAATCTCGTATTACTATTTCCTAACGCCTATTTTTGCTAAAAATTTTAAACTTTTCAATTGTTAATAGCCATGCATTACATATACACATATATATATTAAACACACCAACGCTAGAGATTATATTTTCCGACGCAACATCACTTTCTTATGAACAACGACAAGTAATCCTATTCATTTAATTCACTACACTTAACCAAATTAAATATCACATAATCTCACTTAACCAAAACACAAACAATAATACTAAATTACCACTACCTCAACCAATCGGATCCTTAATAACTTCGACCCAACAAAACCCCACAACCCATCAAAACTAAACAGCCCACCCATATTGCTCTTTTCTTTCTTTTCCTTTGTTTTTCTTTTATACCCGATCGACACCACCCTTTAAAAACCCCCTTGTATTTTTAAAATATCGAACGTAGTCTTTACATATTTTTACGACCTAGCAAACTCCCTTCGTACCAAATCCCAGACGTAGTTGTCGAATAATGCCACAATAACAAAAGACACTTTGGTTATACATATACATATAAAGGTCGAAACGCAACCATTTCACACTCTACTTTTTCCTACAATCTTCCAACCACATTCTTAACTTATTTTAATACTTGAAGGAAGAATGGGAATACAACAAGAGTATGTAAATCACTAAATCTCAATTCGGTTCCAACAATAATACCAATCGAATGAATGAAAACTCCAAGAGCAAGAATACAAATTACTAATCATCAAATACCTATAGCACACTCAACCAAGGACAGCCAATCCACTTAGGTGTCCTCCTAGTACAGTAACTTCAATGATAGGTCAAGTGGTCAATGAAAACAGGTGTGAGAAATTTTCTATAAATAGACTATCTCATTCTATATTACCCTACCCCCACATCCCTTTCTACCAACCTCAAACATTCCTTGAAAAAGCTTAGCTACTCTCTGTCGAAAATTAGGGAGCAAACCAAGTTGAAATAAAAGCGTATAAAGCGTTTTCGAGTTCACTGTCGCTGCTTGTATCCCATTCGAACAACCACAGCTTCTTCACCACCTTCTAAAAGGTGTGGTATGCACTTTTCTCATACTCCTTTGCATGCTAACTCATTTACTTATATATTGCATGCATAATCTGAACGTACACTTCGCATGTAAATCATACCTTGTCTCGTTAAATTCTAATAACAGGTTTCACGCATGAACATCACTTGCAAGAAACACCTTGCTACACTTTAGCACACTACGCAATGCATGTTACTATTATACTCTATTACACGAGCACATTCATATATACTTTGTACATGTTAATAAGTAGCAACACGTATAATGGTTAGAACCTTTAGTAGAGATCACAAACGAACCATGATATACGAGAGACCTGCCCCAAGAAAACCTATAATAAGGACCACGAGACCTTAAGGAAACCCATGTAAGAAACGTGGAAATTTTCACTAAGTTCTTTAAAATATAAAACGCGACATGACAACGAATATACTCACAAAGATCTCAAAATCTCGATAAACAATACATAAATGTTTTTGTCCTTCTCAATAGCTCACATGGCGAACTAAATACTTCGTGTTTTAAGATCTCTCTCATAACCCCGTCTCGACACTCAAATTAATCCCTTTTGAATACTACTCGACTGATTGCAAACACTTAGAAAATTTCATGACATATTTCACCAAAATTATTTCATTCGACCTACCCAAAAAGCATTCCTATAATTTTGAAATTTTGTATATAATATATATATATTATTACATCACTCGAATGACAAACTAGCAAACTATATTTTTCATGTTCCAAGTTCAATCTCACGAACTCGTTATCACACCCAAAATGCCTTCTTTTGATCGATCATCATTAGTAGTTAGCAACCATTTTCAGAAACTATTATAACTCTCGGTTGGGCCAAAAACCAAGCCCAACAAGGATTTTCGATAACAAGGTCCAACAGGCCCGTACAATATATTTTTAGAATCTTAAAAATAGCCCAAATCTAAGCCCAAAACAGTTTTCACGCCCTCGCCTCTAAAACTCTTAACAGGCTATGTTACAAATCGTTAAATGGCCCATTGATGCAAAAATAATTCATTTTCTGAAATAATAAATTGAAATAAGTTAAAATAAACTTAATAAAGTTATAAAAATTTTCAGAATATTTTTCCCGTCATTTTTATACAAAAAGGACTAAAAATGTAACGCGACTTAACCGAAAAGGACTAAAACTGCCAAACCTGGAAATTAGGGGACTGAAGCTGTGAAAACAGTTGTAAAGGACTTAATTTGACATACCATTGAACTCCAAGCCTTATATGGACATCTGGACAATTATTGGACTATGGACTGAATAAGGACTAACGACGTAACGCGAACCACAGTTAGGGTAGAAAATGTAAAACCTGGAAAGATCAAGGATCAACTATTATAACTTATCATTCTTAGCCTATTTTCCATTTTTGCACCATATCTTTACTTCATATGCATATTTGCATTATTTTTGGCATATTAGTTAATAGCGATAGAAATATTTCATAGTAATATTTTATTTACTCGTAGAAAATATGATCTTACAAGAATACGAGCACCATAAGCATTTTCATTCTCAACGATTAGATCGTTGAATAATCATCATCCACCACTCATACACATACACCACTAGAAAATTAGTAAGATTCTCAGTTATTTACATATTTACCAGGTTATATATCGAAGTTGTTATAATCATCTCTGAATTTATTTTCATCAGCATCAGTAGCGCTTAAGGTGAGTCATGGCCTCATTTTTTAAACTCTTTATACTTTTTAAACTCCGTGAGGGGGATACATGCTATAACTAAATCACAAGTATTTTTCTGTATGCTACCTGACTTGATATATGCCTAAGTACACCATATTGCCATAAGACCCTTTATCATGAGCCATTAATCACTGCGGTGAACGCGAATATAATGAATAGATCTATTAGAGGTTGACGACCTATCCCACTAATACTGTGACGGAATGCTTTTTGCTAGTCGTATTAGTCGCGATGCATTATATTTGAGAGAAATAGGAATTGGCAAAATCACCTATTACACGAGGGCAAATTTTCATCATTAATTTGGTGGACACCTCCGTTTATGCGGTACTTTGTTAACGTTTGCGTATCATGAGACTTAGGGCAATATATGAACTGCAATATCAATCTTTTTAAACAGATTGTATCTCCAATACAATCTTGCTTGTGATTGAACTGATATTTAAATTACAAACTCCATGATTTCACTCAACATTATGTTGACTTTTAAGCATGTATCTCAGGGAACTAGAGGAGCACGGCAAGGCATGGAGCAGGCATACTCTATCTTCAATAAATGGTGTAAAATAAGTTGTAATTCAATTAAAATAATGTTTCTTTGAAGAAACCTTAGCACTCTGATGTAATGTTTTATAACTGAATTTGTATTATGGACCTATGTGAATTAAAAATGCCATCTTAGGCTGTTTTTCTATGATTTTGTATTCGATCCTCACAGTAACACCCAAATAAATCTTCCGCTGTTACAAACCAAATTTGGGGGTGTTACAGACACTAATTCTTGTTGTTCTTCTTTTTGGTCTGGATGTTGAGGAGTTGTTTGATTTGGTCATTGTGAGGGTGAAGGTTGCTTAGAAATGCAGAAATATTGCTTAGGAATGATGGTGAAGATGTGAGAAAATATTAAACTGAAGCTCCTAATTTGTAGACAGTAAGGTTTATGGAAGGGTGTGTTTGGATGTGATGTTGATCCATAGAAAAATGTTGGTTCCTAATGATTTTGAAGAAGAAAAGGAGCTAGTCATATAATCAAAGTCAATCCATTGAGATGGAGTTGAGTAAGATGAAGAAGATATGCAGTAAATACAAAGGTTGAGTGGGAAATCTAATGATGCGATTGATCCATGGATTGCAAGGAACCTTTTTGAGGGATCCTTGCTTGTTAGAAAAAGGTAACTTGAGTGGAAATTTGAAATTTCAAATTTTGGTGGGAAATTGTATTCTTATTTATCTAAGGTTGCTAAGATGATCCTAATGTGATGAAGTATCAGTAAAGGTATCCTAAATCAAGAGTCAATTATCTAAAATGCGGGATTAAATGAAGAATTTAAAAATATGACTGTTGATCTGCGGAACCAAACGATAACAAAGACGGATCCCTGTTTTTGGTTCCGCGTAATCCGTTGGGTGTATTTTGGCGGCACCAAAAAATTGAATAGACGGAACCCTCTTTTTGGTTCCGCCATATCCGCCAATCAAAAAATCAATACAGTGGGCATTTTTAAAGGCCCGAAACCCGTTCAAATCCCGAAAGTTGTCCTAAAACATATGTAATTAATTAGTTGTGATTGATTAAAAACAAAAACACAGGTAATAACACATGTAATCATATAGATCAAATCAAGGCTAATGAACTTGCTATTAATAGAATTTAAGCCAAACAGTGGCTTAAGCATGGAAAATTGATAACATGTAAATGTTATCGCCTTGCATGATCAAGTTAGTTCAAATATTTGTTCAACGATAAGATAATATCCTAGAAACATAACGATTCAACACATCATTGTTTAAAACCTATTGTACCAAACACTCATTAACCTCTCATTGCTTGTCGAGTTTCTTGTTAATCTTCATTATCCAACGCCCGATGTTCTTGAACATCCCTCTTGTTTGTTTGAACTCTTCAGATTGTTGTGCAATCGGTGGAAGTTGGCTCATATACTCCGGAGGTGGAATCCTAGAGTTTGGAAGTCCGTCATCCTCGCTCATGGATGATGATGATGATGATGATGATGAGGTTGGTGGATGAGGACGTTTTCCTTTCAACGTGGCTACTCTCTTGTCACTTAAGGGTACAAAGGTGTGAGGAATGAGGGAGTAGTCAGGTAAGAAACCTCTAGAGTTAGGAGGGATAGGTGCAAATGCTCTAAGAAGACCTGTGAGAAGCATCCCGTATGGCATAGCGATTGTTCCTTACACGAGTATGTCGGTCATCCTCTTGGCCACATAGTAAGCAAGATTGAAAGGTTGATGAATGGAGATGCAATATAGCATGTAGCAAAGGCTAGCATTGATGTGATCTCTATTCCCTATGGTGCACAACACATTTCCCCAGAGAATTTCTTCCCATTTCTTAAATTGGGGCCTAAGCTCGTTTAGCTCCATGCTAAATGGGTCTCGATCTACTTGATGGCCTTGTCGGGTGGTCCTAGTGTGGGTGGTCCTAGGGAGGAAGTGATGATCACGGATAGTCTCTTTTGGTATCAAAGGTGTGTCGTATGGAGGCATACAATCGACAAGAGAATCAAGGGTTGACAACGACCATTTGTCCGAATAAAGGTAAGTGCCTTGACCCGGAATTCCGAGAACTTCAGCAAATTGGTTCAAAGGAATGTTGAATTGGAATTGATTGACTTTAAAATGAATGGATATGAGACCATAGTTGTTTGTGCTAAGAACTACACTAGCATAAAACTCTAAGATGAATCTAGGACATATTTGCTCATCAATGTCCAAGAGGCAATCAAATTGGATGGCGGCTAGTTCTTGGCGAATATTTGTTCCTTCTAGAAAGGAAGGGTCTATGGTTCTACCCTCGTGGACATACCTCTTTTCTAAGGCCTTAAATATTTTGACTTGTTCCGTTGAAAGTCCCTTAGTCTTATGCTATTTTGGGAGATACTTAAGGGTATCTTTGTGATCGTAGAAAGTTGCGGGAGGCATGTTTGATCCTAAAAACACAAATTACATACTTTAGTTAAAAGTAACAAAAGTTTAAATATGATGTTCTAGTGTGTGCCTACATGAGGACAATATGGAGGTGCGGTTATCTCGACTCCTTTTAATGCATGAAAATTTTGTTTAACAAATTTTGTAACAAAACGAGAGATAACCTAAACGCACCTAATTCAATGTAGCTTCGATTGAATGTTCCCGAAAATACAAATTAGCTATCTATTCTCTTTAGCATTCAAGAGATATTATGCAAATGATGTTTAAAACATAACGTTTTTATTTGTATGAACAATGTGCAAAAACCATTTTTTCTAATCGTGAGAAGATTTTTATAAAAAATTTCTCATGAGGTTTGTAGTGAATTATGATAATGTCCTAAAAGATGCAATTCCTAACTATGGAAAATATGATTTGTTATGTAATTCAGTGAATATGCTTCATGATTAATCAAAAATTATGCATAATCCCCAAGTTTTGGTTTTGTGCAAGAAATAGAAATCCTAGACACAGATCAGGAATGTAAATAGAGTTGGGATACTTACAGTGTGAGTTAGAACACAAATTTGTTGAAGAAGATGACATAAGTTCTGCTATGGATCGCGTTCTAGTTGCTTGTGTGTTTTTTGGGAATGTGATAAGCAGTACAGGAGTGTTTGTTTAATATATTTAAAAAAAATGACCCAGGAACCCATGGATAGGGCGGAACCAAAAACTGGGATCCGCCCTTGTTGTCGAAGGGTTTCGCGGGAACAGATTTTTGGTTTTTGGTTTTTATCGTGTTTGGTTAATCTAGGGTTCAAGCTAAGGTTTTAACTACACATTAGGTTCCATCAATCCTAAATCAAGTCTAAGAAGGTTAAAGGGTTCTCTCTTAAGAGGTTTTATGAGGATATCAGCAATGTTGTCTTCTGAGGATACTTTCTCAATCGAGATGTTTCCTTTTTGAACATTGTCGCGTAGAAAGTGATTACGAATCTCTATGTGTTTGGTTCTAGCATGTTGAACTGGATTATTGCTAAGGTCGATAGCTCCTTTGTTGTCGAAGAGAATGGGAACATCCTTGAGTTGAATCCCATAGTCGACGAGAGCTTGTTTCATCCACAGTGCCTGTTGACATGCTTTTCCTGCAGACACGTACTTGGCTTAGGTTGTTGAGATAGCTAGATCCGTTTGTTTCTTTGAGAACCATGCGATAAGACAATGTCCAATAAAAGTACAAATACCACTTGTACTCTTTCTATCGACATAGTCACCGGCATGGACTGAGTCGGCATACATTATGGTTTCAATTCCTGTTCCTTTGGGATACCATAATCCTAAGTGTGTAGTACCTTTAATGTATCTAAAAATCCGTTTTATGGCTTCAAGATGGGATGTTTTAGGATCTTCTTGAAAGCGAGCGCATAGACAAACACTAAACATAATGTCGGGTCTACTAGCCGTGAGATAGAGTAGACTATCAATCATTCCTCTATATTTAGTGCTATCAACGGATTCACCTTCGTCATCCTTGGTGAGTTTAGTTTCGGAAGACATAGGAGTTTTCATAGGTTTGGAATCTTCAAAACCAAATTTCTTAAGCATATCTTTGATGTACTTAGATTGGTTGAAGAATATCCCATTTTTTAATTGTTTAATTTGGAGTCCTAAGAAAAAATTTAGTTCTCCCATCATACTCATTTCAAACTCATCATGTATGATTTTAGAGAAATCGTCGCATACCTCTTGTTAAGTTGATCCGAATATGATGTCATCCACATATACTTGAACTATGATAATATGTGATCCCTTTTTCTTAGTGAAAAGAGTGTTGTCTACTAGTCCCATGGTATACTTATGTTCAACTAGGAAAGTCTTAAGTCGATCATACCATGCTTTTGGTGCTTGCTTAAGTCCGAATAAAGCTTTTTTAAGTTTGTAGACATGATTTGGTTTTTCAAAGTCGGCAAAGCCGGGAGGTTGTGCGACATACACTTCCTCATTAATAAAACCATTAAGAAATGCACTTTTAACATCTATTTGGAAAAGTTTAAAGTCATGTGCACATGTATATGCAAGTAGTATTCTAATTGACTCGAGCCTAGCAACTGGTGCAAATGTTTCATCGTAGTCTATACCTTCTTGTTGATTGTAGCCTTGAGCTACTAGCCTAGCTTTATTTCTAGACACTACACTATTTTCATCTATTTTATTTCTAAAAACCAATTTTGTTCCAATTATGGTTTGACATTTAGGTTGAGGGACCAATGTCCAAACATCATTTCTAACAAATTGGTTTAATTCTTCTTGCATTGCTACAACCCAAGATTCATCTTTTATGGCCTCATTTATATTTTTGGGCTCAATTGTTGAAATGAAACAAAAGAAATTACTTTGATTTTGAACTTTTGATCTTAAGGTTCTATCATTAATTTCTCCTATGATGTTATCTAATGGATGACTTCTAGATTCTTTGATATTGACTATTTCCTTATTTAAAGGTTCATCTTCTTTATCATTATCTAGATTTTCTTGATTTTCAACCATTTGACTTTCAACTAAGTCATCATCTACCGAAGGTGATGTCTTAGAGGGAGGTGGACTTTCGTCAAATGTTACGTTCAACGATTCCTCGACTCTTAAGATTTCTTTGTTCAAAACAATATATGCTTTACTATTTTGTGAGTATCCAAGGAAAACACCTTCATAAGACTTTGGGTCAAACTTGGTGAGATAATCCTTAGTGTTTAAAATGAAGCACTTGCTTCCAAAAACTCTAAAATATCCTAAAGTAGGCTTTTTGCCTCTATAAAGCACATATGGTGTTTTATTAAAAAATGGCCTTATTAAGACTCTATTTAAGATATATGTGGAAGTGTTAACGGCGTTACACCAAAACTTTTGTGAAATGTTTTGTTCATTTAGCATTGTTCTACTCATTTCTTGAAGTGTTCTGTTTTTACGTTCTACTACACCGTTAGATTGAGGAGTACGCAGAGCTGAAAAGTTATGTGTTATGCCATTAGCATCACAAAAAGCTCCAAATTGAGTTTCGTTATCAAATTCACGACCGTGATCGGTTCTAATTGACACAATACTATTTCCTATTTGATTTTGAATTTTCTTACTTAGAATTTCAAATTTATCAAATGCATCATTTTTAGTTTTCAAAAATTTAGTCCAAGTATATCTTGAATAATCATACACTATGACCAAAGTGTAGAAGTTTCCTTTATAACTTTGTATAGCGGATGGACCAAATAAATCCATATGCAATAATTCTAAACACCTAGATGTGGACACCATGTTTTTAGCCTTATGGCTATTATGAACTTGTTTCCCAATTTTGCAAGCACCACAAAAGTGTTAGTCGTATTTCAACTTGGGTAGGTTCCTAACTAGTTCCTTAGATGATAGAGATTGGATTTGTCTCATATTGGCGTAACCTAGGCGTCTATGCCAAAGAGTTGAGTTGTCGTCTAGAGAGGTAAGACAAAGTTTGTCTTTAGATGTTTTGTCTAATTTCATAACGTATACGTTATTTTTCAAAGCACCTTTTTCTACGATTATACCGTCTTTAAGTATTTTACTTCAATTTTCACTGAAAAGGACGTCATACTTTTTACGGCATAGTTGACTAATACTAAGCAAGTTAAAACCTAAGTTATCTACATGAGCAACAACATCAATAGAGAGAGAGTCATGAGAGATTGTACCTTTTTCAACGATTTTGCTTTTAAGCTTGCTACCAAACGTAACATTGCCTCTGTCGTATGGTTGGTAGGTTGAGAAAAGGATTTTGTTTCCCGTCATGTGCCTTGAACACCCGCTGTCTTTAGTCCACTCGTCTGTTTCCAATCCAACTTTCAAGCATACCTAAGTTTAAGAAAAACTCAAGCATTTGGTCCCCAATATCTCATGGGTCCATTTGGGTTAAACATCCCATTTACTTGATTCATGAAAGGAAATGGTGGATATTGGTTCGATTCCATGTAGTTGGGACCTTAATAATTCCTAGGAAAGTTTAGGTTCCAACTATTTCGATAATGATGTTGTGTGTTGTAATTACTCTTTGGAAAGAGGCGTTTGGGAATAGGAGTCCTAGGTCTTTGTTGAACAGTTTTAGTTCTAAACTCATTTTTAGCTTGTCCTATTCCTATGGTAACAGCTGGTTTCTATTTGTTTATAGTTTAAATAGTGTTAGATTTCCTAGTTACTTTAACAAACTCCGTACGAGCCGATGTACTAGCTTTCTGTTCAGCAACAACACCCACGGATCCCTTTTTCACTACTGGCGGAACCAAATTTTTGGTTCCGTCGGATCCGTGGGTTTCAGAAACTGTTGGAACAGTTTCTTGTACTTTAACGACTTGTTTCTTAAAACTACTTAAGTCTCCTAGTTTCATAAAGCCTAATCCAGTTTTATCATGAGGTAACTTTTGAATTTTCATTATCTCATCTGCTAAACTAATATTTTTATCAAACCTTTTAAACTTAGAAGTTTGTTTGATAAGTGTATCCTGTGTGTTCTTAAGCTTTTCTAATTCTAGTTTAAGCTCTTCACATGAAACACATGCTTCATTAATAGCTTTACCTTTTTCTAATCTTTTAACTTTTTCCTTTAATTCATAAACTTCGTTTTCTAGAAATTCCTTTTTGGTTTTCAAAAACTTATTTTTGTTTATGATTTTAAGACTAAGTTCACAGAGATTGTTATATTCCTTTTGCAAGGTATCATCATCAATAGAAGAATATGACGAGTCAGAATGTACCTCTTCTGAGTCATGAGCCATGAGAGCAACTTCGTCGTTCTTAGGCTCATCATCATCATCATCATCTTCACTGTCACTCCAAGCCCCACTAAGAAAAGCTCTTTGAGTCTTGTTCTTGGGCGGCTTAGGACACTCTCCTATTAGATTACTAGAATCTCCGCACCTAAAGCACTTTCTTTCTCCTTTACCTTTCTTATCATCACGGTCTTTCCGGAATGATTTCTTTTCTTCTCAAGGTTGTCTTACGAACTTCCCTCGTCTCCTAAAGAACTTCTTGAAATCTCTTACGGCCATGGCATACTCTTCATCTTCGCTACCTGAACTAGACTCTTCATCATCACTTGAATCTACCCTAGCTTTTAAGGCAATGGACTTGATCTTTTCCTTTTTGCCTTTGACTATCTTTGAATCCTTTTCCATCACCATCTCATGAACTTTGAGATTTCCTATAAGCTCGTCAAGTGGCATGTTTGAAAGATCCTTGGATTCTTCAATGGCCGTCACCTTTGCTCTCCACTTCGGATGAAGTGCTCTAAGAAATTTCCTGACAAAGTTCTTACTAGAAAAAGAATCGTCAAGTGCTTTAAGAGAAGTAATAATAGTATTAAATCTAGCAAATGCACTATTAATGGTCTCATCTTCAGAGATAACAAATTGTTCATATTGTTGAACAAGATCAATTTTGTTATCCTTTAGTTGTGAGTTCCCTTGATGAGTGATAATTAAATATTGTCAAATATCTTTAGCGGTTTTTGTAGGATATACCCATCTTGATTGTGTGGATCGGGTGGTCTTGGATGGTGGAAGAACATGATGTTCATGGTTGGAGTTAGTGAGAGAAAGCTAGAGAGAGGTAAGGGAAAACTTGATATCAATTAGATTGTAGGTGAAATAATACAAGAGTTCCAACCCTTCCCAAGTGTGGGAAGGGGTATTTATACTTACTAATATTATGCCCCTAGTGGGCTGTGGAGTGAGCTGACAGTGGGGAAAGCCCCGACCCACTCCACAAATATAAATACGACTAAACTAATAATACTAATACTAATATTGCTAAGCTAATATAAATAAGCCTACGAGCTATGTAGATGCTAAATAGATGCTCGGGGTGACCGAGCCTTCATCTGAATATTTATATTCCTAACAATCTCCCCCTAAGGGAGGTCACCCCGGAAATAATAATTTGAATTCTAGCATTCTGTCTTCTGAACTTGACGTCATAGCTCGTAGTCTTTGATTCTTCAATGTCTTTAGTCTTTGTGCCTTCAGCAGTAATGATTTGATGACTGATTGATTGTCTTGGATGATCTTTGAGTATTCTTCGACTTTATCATCCAACATTTGTTTCCAAGTCATCTTTCAGCAGTATGTTTCCATGTGATGTGTTATTCTTTGAGCCGACATGCTCACACTATTTGGTGTCATGATCTTTAGCATCAGAGTTTGCAGAAGCCGTGTTGAAGGTCTTTTTGGTTGATCATGACTTTGTTGAATTACAATGATGATGTAGTGTGAACATGTGGTAGAGGATTGGCATCTTTTCTGCAACCAGCTACAGCATTCCACAGCTACAATCGCCAGAAGTTCCTGCATACGACAGTTAGCAACAAATCGACCGGTACTTACAGGTTCAGACTTCGAGATTGTTAACAGCATAGTGTGAAAACTCTCTCTAATCCTTACCAAGACCGTTCCTAATCGAAAACCCACAGAGGGCTTTTTAAGATCGAACCGTAGCACATCAACGATTAGGTGAGTCGCTGGAGATCACTCCACGACTGTAGACCGTTAGAAACCGCCGTGACCACTAAGCGTAATCCATAAAGAATTACCGAAGTGACCTGCTTTCAGGGCTGCTTGATGTTGACCCTGGCAGGAATTTCCATTCAATCATTGAGAATTACATTTGTGAATTCCCTCATAAATGTTCTGGCAGATAGCTAAGATCTGCGTAGGACTCATGAGTTTACACCTGGTGTCCTTAATGTTGAACAACCAGTGTAGAAATAATTCGTGTCCCTATGAGATCTTATTATGCATCTCGTGGCTCTAGACTCTATTGTGCGTTTTGATTTGGTGATCGGAGGCTGGAGAGGACTGCCACCTTTTCAATATCATCTAACTCGGAGTGTGAGAGACGATAGAAATGTATTGAACTCCGTGACAATTGAAACAAGAGTCCTTTGAGGGACCTTGAGTGGCTAGGGAGGGTTGTGCAGCGTATCACTGGGTCCATGATACTTTGTCTTCAATGCCAGCAATCAACTTAGTGATTCTGACAGCATATGTATTGACCCGATTTCTGCCTAAAGTGTAAGGAGGGCTTCTTTCTTTTCACCCTTTATCTTTACATTTCTTTTTCATTCTTCAACCCCTTCAGTGTTTACCGAGACTTCATTACTAGAACCTTGTTGGGTTAGTTCCAGTACTAGCTCCATCTCAGTCGACACTTTTCCCTTATCCACTTTTCTCCTCTTTTTTTTAATCATACCTAAGGACTTCTACACTAACTAATGGATTGTCCCTGGGTAGATCCCTCCGGCTCTGGCGGGATCGTGGGAACTTAAGCCTAACCTAACCATCCTTATAACTCCATACATTTATTAAAATGGTCGGTCTTTGGTGTACTTCCACGATTGCCATAAACCAAATCTTTGAAAAAATCTCTCAAAGTGTTCATGATTCTGAAACACATTTTTGCAAACACTTGAGAGTTTTATATTTTTCAAATGCTCCCCCTCAACATGTGCTCAAATAATTGTTTTATAAATTTGCACATGTCAGGTGAAGCTCACACTTTTTGAATTGATTGATCTTCCAAGAACATGATCATCGCGAGACACGCTTACATCACTAGTAAACTAGCTTGAAATTATTACCCGTCCAGATCACATTCAAGGAAAGTCGCTCGAAATCGGTACATTCTACTCAGACACATCCTTTTCGAGACACGCTTACATCACTAGTTAGACTAGCTTGAAATTATTACCCGGCCAGGATATGTCCTTTCGATTCATGACAGTATATGTTTCGTCAATTCATTTGTTAAGTCTGAGTCACGATCTCATGTTATGCCAAATTCTTTGCTCCCCCTCAATAAGTGCATTGGTATACAAAAGAGTTTAGCACTTACGGGAGAGCTTACTTTCACATCCAAAACATTTTGCTCCCCCTCAATATGTGCATAGATATACAAAATGGTTTAACACATACGGGAGAGCTTACTTTTACGTTCAAATCATCACATTTTATCTGATTTCATATTTAAATCACATTCTCTCCCCCGATCAAAAATTTCAAACCATTTGAGATTTGTGATCCCAATTGATTTAAATGAGTTAGAAAATGTGGGAGAAAATGTGTCCAATTTTAATGTATTCTGATAATGGAACATACTATGCTCCCCCTTAATCTAAGAGGGAGATTCACTGCTTATTTTGCACATTTGATTATTATGACACATATGAGTTTGACCTTTTTGTGCAGACGATATAATCACCCATTTTCTGAGTGAGTCAGTGGTCAACATCAATCATCCATCCACCAAAAAATCTTCTCAAGTATTGTCGATCCCCTCTTGGCGAGATCCGAGTAAGTACTTCTTTGTTGAAATGATGGTGGTGGAGGTGAAGGTGTTGTTGTTGTTGTTGTTGCCGATGTTGTTGTCGTGGTGAATTCCGAGCCAATCAATAGAATTTGAACGTCTGATTAAATGGTTAGAATGGGAACTGGCACATTCATTTTGGCTATGGAATCTGCATAAGAATATCAACACAGATATACATGCATACAGATACACTATTCCTTAATAGCTACCCTTCAGCAGCTTGCCACATTATAATACCAAGTTCATCTTATAATCAAACCCCAATCAGGAACTACGTCAAACCACTATCTAGCCTGAAGAGCAATTAGCAATCATGAACATGCAATTCACACAGATTTCAATATTTAATTCAGGATCTTAGGAACATGATTCTAACATAATAGCAATCTACCTAAGCGAATCCTGAGAACATATGCACAATATCAACAACAATTAAGCAGCAGAGACAAACAACATTTGAAACTCATTCACTTAGTTCATACAAATGTCAGTGGAGCATTCAAGAACATCAAACACATCGGGTTTTCTAACTTCTTTCAGATTTTGAGTTTTAATGTATCTAGGGGATTAAACGAGGATTCCAAAGAGATACAAATGAACCTTCTAGTTATATGAAGCTAGGATACTACAAGCAAATTGCACATAATGTCCTAAACTTTCTAGCAACTAACACACTTGGTCATTTGATATATTTAAGCAATATCCTCTTCAACTAATACCCCATTAACTGCAAAACCTTTTCTAAGAGTCATGAATTAATCAAGAAACCCGTTTGATGATATAAAATTTGAATTCACTCTCCCCCTCAATCAATTACCCATATTCAAGTTAAAGATTTGTGGTCGTTGATTGAGTGACAAATTTTTATGCATAATCCAAGTATAAACAAATTTCATACAACACATATTCACCAAGTGTCTCACAAATAATTTTCAGAAGAATCATAGAATGAAAACTATTTGTTATACTAAGAAGATTTCTCTTCTTTTACAAGAGATGATGCACTGAAACGTACATCAAATCAGGAAACATGGATATGAAGTAATCCATGCCCAGGTGAACATCACCCAGTTGGAGGAACAGCCGTCTTTTTGGCGACGTGCTTTCCCCAATATGAAGCGCGGGTTGCTATCTAAAGTAATAGCAAGCCATTAAGACATGTTTTAACCGATTAGTATAACTTCTGCTCGAGCTTCATTTAAAGATCCATGTCATTATTGAATGACATTTCTAGATCCGTAAATGTTATCGATAAACAGAAGACATGCCTAGGTGAAACTATTTTTGGTATTTTCTATTTTTCAATTTTTATGGTTTTTCTGGATTTAAGATTCTCTATTTACAAATGCAGGTTTTCTATATATCTATTTACAAGATGGTATAAAATATGAATAAGTATATATGTACAAGGATACGAACCAGAAACCATTACTCCTCAGCATTCTGAATCTTCACCGCATTCATCACTTGACTTGTTGAAGAGCAATGTGAGCACTTTCAATCAGGGAATGATTCTGGCTTTTCACTCTCCCCTAATTAGTGCTCTCCCCCAATCTGACAACCTCTGACGATCACCCAAAATAGGAAGAAGAAGAAGACTTTGGATGAACACCCATAATAAGAAGAAGTCTTTTGGTAACCAAATGCATGTCGTCTTTAGTCTTATAACACTCCCGCCCATGAGTAAAGCCGTCAAAAACCTTAGGTATCTTTTCGATAGTTTAAGTTGAGCCTCAACTGAAATCTAGCTTAACCTCACAACTCATCAAACAAGAACTGTCATGAGATTAGGTTAACATCAAGTTGGACTTAACCTTAAACTACGGAACAACTTGAACCTAACTTAACTCCACAACTCATCAAACAAGAACTGTCATGGGATTAAGTTAAATATCAAGTTGTAAGAAAAGAACTCAACATGTTTTGACTGTGGAGAAGACTGTAGACTCGGCCTTCTTCAAGATTGCCCAATGTGGAGGAACAGAATACCAATCATCTTTATCTCACCAAATGCCTTCCAGTAACCTTACATGTAACCCATCAGCCCGCAGCATACACATGAGATGATAACTCCCAACAGAGAATGTAGAATAGACTGACGACTCGACCTTCTTCAGTCTTAAGTATAACACCAAAGTAACAAGTTGAACCACTGATCTTCTATAGTATGTATCCATCCTTGGATATTAAGCCCAGATCACGTGAACCTGTTGTGCGTCCTTGATGTACACATTCTCTCTCCCCTGATGGTTACGATTAATCAGCCCATGACGTAACAGTGAAACGTAAATACCAAGGTAACAAGTTGAACCACTGATCATCTCTGCGGTTATCAACACCAGAATAAATGATTAAGCCCGATCACATGAACCTGCTGTGCGTCCTTGGTGTACACATTTCTCTTCCCCATGATGGTTACGATTAATCGGAATCATCATCATGATGTGTACATGTAGCCTAATGATGTGTACATAAAGCATTGACTAGAAACCCATTGTTGCTGATTGTACCAACCCGTGAGACTATGTCGATTAGCATTCCATGACCATGTTCTTCAACACCTTGATAGACGGAAGAAGTAGTGTTGGAGAAACATGGTTTGCACGACTCCTGAACTGACGTATTCAGGAGTCGTATGACCATTTCTCAATCATCAACTAACATGTAGATTAATATTCACTCTTTCCCCCCCTCAAAAATTGCATATGCCTGCCAACTGCAATTTTTGATGATTGAACTAGTGAATATGAATACCATCAACGGTAAGTAGCTCCGCTTGAAGGTTCTTGAAGACTGACACGTTGTTTATTCATCCTTTCCCCCCCTCAAAAATTGCATATGCCTGTCAATTGCAATTTTTGGTTGAATACGTGAATAAAAGTATACTCCAATATGCGCCGATCCACCTGAAGATTGAATAAGCACGGAAAGAGCATGAATCTTGTTGATGAGAATGGCCATAAATAAGAAGATTCCTCTTCTTTTGAAGATAAAGTGCACTCAAGCGTACACTTTTCTTTTCTTTGAAGACCGAGGCCTGCACTGAAGTGTACAGACGTCATAATGTTGAAGAGCGAGGCCTGCACTGACTTGTACAGACGTCATATGATGAAGAACGAGGCCTGAACTGAGGTGTTCAGACGTCATTACTCTCTCTTTACTTCTTCTCTCATCTAACTCGTTGCCAACCCCATTATCATTCTGTCGGCTTGATGTCGTGACCACTGATGGAGAAAAACCCAATATGATGAACTTGATACTGAAGTAATATCACCCGAACTTGTGACTTAAACTTGTACTAATGCGTGACAAAGAGCGGTGTAAAGACTTCGTGCAACATCGAATCCCTAAGTACTCTATACTCTTCAACCAACCAACCATCAAGTATGAGACGTACATCACCTCTTGGATATCCACAACTTCGTGTGACACTGAGCACTACAACGTGACTCCTTAAAGTGATAGTTATTTTGCAAAAAAATAACTAGATATCCAAGTCCTCGTCATTCTAAATGTTGAAAGCTCGAACAAGGATCTCGAAGAATCTTCATCCAACCTCCCCGATATCTTCAGATACTAAGTACACGCACCCATGAAATTTCACTTCAGCCTCAAATAAATAGTACTGAACTAACCCCGTAGTCACATCTTGTCGATTAAATGCCTCGATCCAGCCATTTGTGATGTTATAGCTGAACTTTGATAATGGTTTTAACCCGATCATGGTCAAGAGTGCATAGTCCATCATCACGGGATTTTACAAATCTATGATTTAAACCGAGAAATAAGTTCTTTCGCGGGATTTTACAAAACCAAGAAGAAACCGTGAGACAGTAATAGATTGAATGTGGCATGAATGATTTGATTTTGGTTAACCTCAGTTTGGGTTAAGAGTATCCCGTGAGAATTACAGATCACATCACAACTTTTTAAAACCTTTGGCCAACTAACCAACCTTGTACACAGATTAGTGACCACTTGATGAAGGAAACCCGATATACCAAAACTGAAAACTAAAGTAGAAATCCCCAAATTTGTTATTTAAGCTTGCACTAATGTTGGAAGAACGGTGTAGAGAATTAATGCTCCAAGCAGATCTCTAAGTGCTCAATACCCAACCAAAGTATGAGACATTAACACCTCTTGCGATTATCGACATCGTCATTGACGTGTGACACTGAGTACTCCAATAACTCTTAAGTGATAGTTACCCCGACTGCTGGTAACTAGATAACCCAAATCTTCAACTTAAATTTAAAGCACGAGCAAGTTATCATTGAAGGTCATGCATCCAACCAACCCCGACTTCAAGATAAAATAAGTAGACGCCTTCGTGAAATTCAGCTTCAATCTCAAATGAGGAATACCAAATGAACTTCGTGATCATCTTGTGCTGTTGACTAGTCAAAAGGAGAAGAAACATGCGCTAATTCTTAACAGTGCCCATGACTCATAGTCAGTCCTATCAAACAAAGCTGTCTGACCCAGCTACTTGGATGTTGTCAGGTGCAGTGCATGGAATAGTTGTCGTACTGTGTACAGGATTTTACAGTTCTTGAGATTTATCCGAGAAATAAATTCAAGAACAAACTGCACAACAGTAAGTATCAAACTGCTGAAATCTTAGGCAATTAGCTAAGACCTTAACCACTGAAACTGGAACCGCTAAAATTCACATCGCTGGAGACGGAACCGCTAGGAAACTCGCGCTAATTCTCCCCCTCAAAAAGGGCATGTAATGACCTTTTTGCCAAAGTTAAGAGTCTGTGATGATCGTGAATTTGACAGGCACAAAACATGGAAAGAGACAAATGAAACAACTGCAACGAAGATGGTGATTAAGACTCTCTTGTAGTAACCCCTTGCTTTCCTCCTCATCAATGGTTTAGCAGATTAATAATTCACTTAAGCTCGTAATATGCCAAAATCGCTTAATGAAATGCGTATAACTTTAAAGTGAGTAAAAGGTTAAAACACGTCTCTAAACAAATCACCTCTTGTCTTTAAGTCTGACCACCTCTTGAGAAGATCTTGTGCTACAATCCCATTAGAAGATTGAGAAACAACAATCACTTGATGAAGCTTGATAAAGGACAAGTTCGCGACTTATACTTGCACTTAATTTGTGATGTAGAACCTATATTGAGCATAACAACGTAACTCCTTTAAATATAGGTAGTGATATATACCCAACCTTCCATCCTTTATTGTATATATCCATTTCTTGAAGATCAAAGTCTAATCATCCAAATTTGTGATTTAGAACCTATATTGAGCACAACAACGTAACTCCTTTAAATATAGGTAGTGATATATACCCAACCTTCCATACTTTATTGTATATATCCACTTCTTGAACATCCAAGTCTAATCACCCTAAATATGCTCGAGCAAGGGTCATCAAACATCGTGCATCCATCCACCCCGAGATGTTTGTGACACTAAGTACACCAACCCGTGAATTAACAAACCAATCAAGTTACCATAACTTCCCAATTCCTGCCGATCTTGAAGCACAAACATATCTCCAAAAAAAATAGTCAAACCCCGTAAGTTTTATTATGTCAAAATCCATGTCCATCCTACTTGTTCAAAATTAATTTCACGGGATTTTACAACTCTTGTGATTTAAACCGAGAAATCGAATCTTACGCGGGATTTTCTAAAATCACCAAGAGAAACCGTGAAATCAACAAGAACATCTAAGAGTGAAGTGCAACACTAATCTTCAAAATTCAAGTCAAAGAAGTCAAATCACAACTTGATCAGATCTCAACAAGTCAAGTCACAAATTGTCAACTTGCAACAAGTCAGATTGCAATCAACCAAATCACAATTAGTCAAATCGCAAGTGTCAACTCGCAACGTCAAATCGCAACTGGTCAGATCGCAATCAATCAAGTCGCAACAAGACAAAACGCAACTTGACAAATCGCAATTAAACAAATTGTAATTTGTCAACTATAACTCAAATCGTAAAGATCAAGTTGCATGCTCACTCAAGTGGTAGGCCCTAGTTGGACTACACAGCCAAATCCGCAACTCTGTAATCCTGATGACATTCCTAAACCCAAATACTAGCCGTGACGTGTGTATCCTTGTAAAATATTACTCCGGTCCAATGTCTTAAGATTATACCCGGTCCAATGTCTTAAAACTGGGCCCAATGAAAATCTGGAACACACATATAGCTTCAGCCTCGTCCAATACGCAAACCTTAAAGCTGGGCCCAATGAAAATCCCAGTCCAATATGCAAATATTTAAGACCCAGTCCAATGTCATAAGATTAAGCCCGATCCATTACTCTCTTAACCTAATTAATCGGTATTAATACCACACCAATCACAAACTTAACCAAATCTTCTCATACTTAAAAAATACGCCCCCCTTCTCATCCATTTCACCTCCAACCTCACAAACCCTAATCCCAAATCAGGCAAACCCTAATCACATAATAAACGCAGCCAATCAATCCAACTTATCTCATCATCAGAAAAATGTTGTGACACAACTCACCCGAGTAACAATCAACCAACTCCCAACCATACCTCTCCATAACCATCGAATACCAAACCTCTTCAGCCACACCCCTTTTTGATAATCATTAAGCTCAAATCCGAATAGCAAACACAAACCGAAGCACGTTTACACCACAAACAAGCCGCATCTTCAAGATCTCCAAGAGGAGGTCTCGGGTAGGTTCATGTTTCATTAGTTTTGTAATTACCGAACGAAAGAAAGAAGGTAACAGATTTGTTACATTTCTTTTCTTGGTAGATTCGGATATTAAGGGGGCTATGCTCTTCAAAGATCAATGATGGTTATGTTTAAAGCTCGAGTTGTAAAGATCTATTAAGGTCTTACAAATCTTTGAAAAGATACGAGCAGAAACAATACTGAGATCTTTTGTACTAATTTGAGTCTAGCTGTTGATAGGATGAGGCAGTTTAAGGGTAGTGGTAATTTGTTGTTGATGTGAGGATCGTGATGAGATTATATTAGATTGGTTGAGGGTAGATGTTTGTTGAAAGTGAAATGTACTTGGACTTGGTTTTGTGGATTTGTATTTGAACCGAATAAGTATAGTTCATATGGCAGTATGAATATGTTTTGATGCTCAGTTGTGTTGTGAATCTGTTGTAGTATTAATTGTTGTTGTCTGATGATTGTTGTTCAAATGGTTATGGTCTTTGTCATTGCTTCATCTCCCTCTATTTTGTTTCACCTTTATCAACCCAGATAAGTCGCATGTATGCAATACACACAAGCCGCATCTGTGCAAACACACAAGCCGCATATGTGCAAAACACACAAGCCGCATCTGTGCAAAACACACAAGCCGCATCTGTGCACAACACACAAGCCGCATCTGTGCAAAACACACAAGCCGCATACAAGTAATAACACAAACCGTACCATTGCAAAACTGTTTGTCACTATCACCAGTTTTGTCATTTTATCCATTTTTGGCAAACAGCCAAACTGCATCCAAAGATTATACACAAACCGCATCAATGTGTGCTCCAAAAAAAACAACAAGAGGACCACAAGTCATTTTCACAGTTTTTGTCATTTTATCCAGTTTTGGCAAACAGCCAAACACCAATCCCATTGGACACAAACCGCATCATAGAACACAGCATTTTGACACAAGCAGCAACCAAGAACACTTCCCCAAGAAGTAGTTCTAACACACCACAAGGGTCACAAACTACACAAATACAGCCCAACACACTACAAAATCACAAGCACAAACACCTTTTCCAGGTGCACTTTTTACCAAAACAAAGCCACTGGTTCGAACTATTCGAGTGCTAACCAAAATGGACCGAGATGAGTACCCCAAGTCACAAGCAGTTCGAACAGAGCAGTTAACAAAGATAAACCAAGAGAGATATTTGACTTAAAAGTATCACATTTTGCTAACATTCAAAGTGTACAAATGATTTTCAAATCAACAAAATACGGCCCACAAACTGAAATACATTTAGATCCAACAAAACTTGAACACAAGTAATAATGATAAAGCCCACTTAAAGATTCGAACAGAAAAAAATGAGTAGAGCAGTATGTATAAAAAGATTCGAACCAAAAGGAATGAGACCAACACACAATCAAACCGAACCTAACCATGGCTCTTGATACCAATTGTAGGATATACCCATCTTGATTGTGTGGATCGGGTGGTCTTGGATGGTGGAAGAACATGATGTTCATGGTTGGAGTTAGTGAGAGAAAGCTAGAGAGAGGTAAGGGAAAACTTGATATCAATTAGATTGTAGGTGAAATAATACAAGAGTTCCAACCCTTCCCAAGTGTGGGAAGGGGTATTTATACTTACTAATATTATGCCCCTAGTGGGCTGTGGAGTGAGCTGACAGTGGGGAAAGCCCCGACCCACTCCACAAATATAAATACGACTAAACTAATAATACTAATACTAATATTGATAAGCTAATATAAATAAGCCTACGAGCTATGTAGATGCTAAATAGATGCTCGGGGTGACCGAGCCTTCATCTGAATATTTATATTCCTAACAGTTTTACACATAAATACTCTTTCATATTCTTTCCTAGGTAAAACATTATAAAGCATCATTTTAGCTTCATTATTTTTGGCAATCAACTTCTTTTGCTCATCACTGTGACGAGTAAGAGAAGTATCCTCATCCCGACCGGTTGATATATCTTTTATTATGGCCTTATGGCCACCTTCTATAATAATGTACTATAGATCTATATCATATGTCTTCACATAGGTTTCAAAGCGGTTTTTCCAATATATAAAACTATTTGGTTCAAATAGTGGTGGTCTTTGCATAGATTGCCCTTCTTTGAAGTTTTCAAAATCCATTGATCGTTTCAAGTTTTAAAATACAATATATTTTGAAAGTCTTGAGTAACGTAGCTCTGATGCCAATTGTGGAAAACTAGAAGGGGGGTTGAATAATTTTACTGTTTTAAAATTCTTTTGCTTTGAATACTTAATGTGATTTCAAAGTTATGCAAACAATAAACAATATATAACAAGTAAGTAGCGAAAGAAACAATCAAACCACAACACGGATGTTTATAGTGGTTCGGTCTACAAGGACTCTCTTCCTTGCCCTACTCCACTCCTCGAGCCTCTAACTCGAGAGTTTTTCTTCACTAAGAAACAAGCTCCCTTCTCGGCGGAGAAAACCTTTATACACCTCGCTTACACTTTTTCCAGTACAAAGCTAGATATCGAGTTCTTTTACCAGGGCACAACCACTCCCGATACTCTATGTATTTTAAAGACTAAAATACTAACCGGACTCTACTGAGGTATATGAATGATTTGGTACAACAATGATGTGTGACAAACTCCTAATTCACACAGTGACTATTCTAACAAGTCTTGCAACGCTTAGTTGAAGCTTGTGATGCTTTGATCTCTTTACTTCAAAAGAAAGATCACTAAGAATGTAATATGTAATGGGATAGTAATGAAAGAATGAATGAATGTTGTTTATGCTGAAAGTGATGAGAAAACATGAATGAGCAGCTTGCTATTTATAGGCAAACTGATCAAACATGTCACGGATTTGGCGGATCCAAAATGAGGGATCCGTCCCTTATGGACTTTGGTTCCGCCAGTCCCTGACAGCAAATCTTCCAAAATCTTTCCAGATCTTGCCAAGATATTACCATATCCAATTCTTTGTGTGAAGATCTAAACATGATATTCTCAAGATCTTCAAGATATCCTAAAGATATCAATATGATGTATGCAATGATGTCATATACATATTTCCATTTTAAGAATTAAAATGTAAACTATGTAAATGTATATATGAATGTAATATGTATTTTCTAGTGATCATGTAGCATGTAGATGAGTTTTTAAAAGCTTGTAACTATAAATGTAAAAGGCTTAACTTACATTTATGCTTTGCTAAAGATAAAGTTTATAATTGTCATTAACAAAATGTAGCAAAGATCGTAAAATATAAATAACGTTTTTAGACGATATTTGTATTAACAAGAAGTACTTATACACATTGCCTAAAATCAGGCCACATATCAAACTTTAAAGCATATCAGGAAGCCATTATACAATGACAATACACATATTATGACAACATATCAGACTTTAAAGCATATCAGGAAGCAATTATACAATGACAATAAACATTTTTAAATGTATATATATAAACTATAGGACACTAGTACGATTAGACAATAATTTAAATCATGAAAGAAATCTGGAACACAAATCGAAATTCTAATATCCATTGACCTAGTGGACTTTATTAAGCGGTAAATCACATCCAATTAATCACTTTAAATTATATCAAGCTAACACAATACGCAACAACAGTCAAATATATCAGGCCATTTCATGCTTTCTAAGAGTTCGCACATTTCTTGTCTATTGAGGCTTGTGTAGTGGTTTCAGGCAACCCTTAAATACTACGTATTTAAGACAGGTATAAGCTAAAGTATAAAGCAAAACTACGTCGTTTTTTTTTCTTCCAAAACTAAACCCAAGCATCAAACGATGTTGTTTAAAGCCAACCAAAGACGAGAAATAAAAACTCAAAACAACGTCGTTTTAGAGCCCTGCTAAATGGCGTCGTTTTCACGATAAATGTGCAATAGAGTAATTATTGCATCTTGTATGATATAAGGGAAAATTCCTGAAGTAGACCAGTTGCCTTATGACTCATCACTTTCTAGATCATTTTTCTTTTGGCGAGCTTAAAATGGACCGGTTGCCTTGACAACTTGCACTACCCAACCATGTGTCGCCATGTGTCTGACATAATTGCACTAAAGTTGGGCAACTCAAACCAGTTGCCCAATTGTTATACCAAAGTAGACCAGTTGCCCTATGACTCATCACCTCGTAATCAGTAAAGTCACACTTGTCACTTGCGGGTTTGAGTTGCCCAACGTGGCAGTTGCCCGCGGTTTAGTTTCGGCTCACCCAAAAAAATGATACAGAAAGTGATGTGCCCTTGTGCAACTGGTTCGGTAATTTTCCCATGATATAATCGCATATTGTAAAGATAATCATTTTCCATATTTGAACTCTGCAAGATAAATGAAGGGAAATTCGCAAAATTGTGAAAATCATCAAATAGTAACCAAGTTTGAGAATTGTTTTAATTTTGTTACTCTAACTTTATTTTGATTACAAAAACTACTCAAACTTTCAAGGTGTTTTATTTTTGTGAATTTTTTATGTTAGAGTGACTTGAACATGACATTTCTTAAACTTGGTTATTATTTTGTGGTTATTTCTTAAACTTGGTCATTATTTCGTGATTATTTTTTATCTTCAGTCGTTCATTGATTAGTTGTACATAAAGTTGGTTGGAAGTAGTTATATTCAAAGGGTGGGTATTTATTATTAAAGTACAACATGATAATGCATATATGGATACTTTAATCACACCAATTTTAAACAATTCCACAAGAATGGAACAATTTTGAAAGTTTGATTGTTTCTTTGATTGATATAAAGTTTGAGCGACTAAACTTGGTTTCAACTTTACTGAACTTTGTAGCATATTGCTGAAACTATGATTTTTTTAAAATGACAAAAATACCCTTTTGTCACCCCTTGCCACCATCTTCCACCCACCTGCAAACTTTTTATCTTCAAATCTATTCCTTTTCAATTATATTCATCTATTGTGTTAACAATGCATCGTAACATGTTCAATTTGTAAATAACATAGATAATAATGATAAAATATATGACAAATCCACTATTTTTCATCTTCTTCATTTTATGATGAATCCATATATTTCATTAATTTTATAATTTTTTTAACATACATAACAATCACATGAACCATCAATGTAACCGGCACATGAAGAAATTGATTATGATTGCTCAATTTAAAATATAATAATATTAATTAATAAGTGCGAACATATATTTTAGGATATCAGTATTGTAATTGTTGGTAAAATGAATGAAAAAATAAAGGCGAAAAAGAAATTTTATGTTGAAAATAAGTTGGTTACGTAAAAGAAATGGAAGTAGAATTTTTTTGGATATTAATGTTGTAAGTGTTGGTAAAATGAATGAAAAAATAAATGTGAAAATGAAAAATTATGTTTAAAGTAAGTGGGTTTTTTAGAAAAATGAAACAGCGAACATTATAATACCGGAGGATGAGATAGGAAGGATCAATGATCCGAAGGAGTTGGAGGTTTGTAATGAGTGAGGTTGCAAAGGGTTCACAATTGGTTCACAGAGTTTCGAAATAAAGAAAAAGGTGTAAAACCCTAAAATCCGTAATCTCGTTTTATTTGATAATTTGAATTTAACCTAAGTTTATTTAATAAATAAAAGATATATAAACTATAGGTTATGCACTTGGATTTATATTAATCCTAAACTATACATTATAAAGTAAATACGAAATAAAATCTATCATATCCTATACTAAACGACGTGTTTTCCTTTGGACCTATCCTATACACGTTTTGTGCTCTATAACTCTTCATAATACAAGACAAAAATATAACCTTCCATACTTAAAATACAGGATTTACATAATAAAAAGGATAAGAACTACATCTCAGCCCATGATTCACGCCATATCATATCAATCACAGTTATACCATATCACTCACATTATTTGTTTCCTAATAAGAAAACACACTCCTCCCTTTAGTCCTCTATCAGATCCGGTTCTTTTCCCTCTTCTTTTTTTGTTATACGATATCAAACAAAGGAACACATACATAATTCTTGATATCTTTCTCTCTCAAGACACAAAGGATTCGAAGTTGTGACTGTGGTGGTACGTTCGAGGGTTTGTTTGCTATGGTGTTGTTCGTGAATAATAGGGTTCCAGGTGGGGTGCTTCTCTCATCCACTTTTCTTGTCTTGTCAACCTGTCGAGGTAACCATTGTCCCTCTTTATTTTGCATCTAATCGACTACACACATACACATGGTCTGAATATAACAACACTAAAACCTAAGCAATTAATATGAGGCGTACATAATTAATGAGACGAATTAGGGCTTGTTTTGTGTCATTTTATGTGAACTATTGTGTCGTTAATTTGTGTGTGTATGGGTATGACATGTGTGTCGATCATGGGCTGTTAAACATGTGTGTGAATGATGTATTAAACCCATATAAAGGGTGTTAATCGGAAAAAAAAGGATTGGCGTCAGGGGTTGTTTTGGTCTCATTATTTCATGTATTGGTATCGTTATTGTTGCTGTCAAATGGTGTGGGTGTACGTGGGTTATAGAGTGGTCAAATAAGGTCTAAAACATGGTTACAAACTATTTTGAAAAGGTTTAGAGGCATGGTAATGGTTTGGTTAAGACTTGGGTCGCTTTGGTCCTGTTTTGGTCTCATTAAAGGAGGTTGTGTCTCGTTTTAATTGTGCAGAATTTGGGTTGGATTGATGAGTGTCCAAACTGAAGATGCTAACGTGTGTTTAAGTGATTTTTGAGTCTAAACATAAGTACTACTTGTCTACATTCTGGAAATATAAGTTTCATAGCAAATAGAGGTCGGTAAGTAAGTTTTTTGATTTTTGGAACATAAGTTGTCAAAACTGTGAATCTGAGTCTGAAAATCAGTTGGTGTTTTTGATTTTTCATTTTCAAACCATAAGTAGTTAAGAGCTCTCCTTCTTCAGGGGCAATATCTAGGTTTTGTGTGACTTCTTGGAATTTTTTTAGATTTTTTTGAAGTGTCTAAATAGGGATAATAAATGCAAACTTTTAGGGTATACCTGCAGTGCACTTTCTGGACAGGTTTGGGAAAACGATTTTTGAAATGGTAATTTCTCTTAGTAATAAAATCTGGAAAAATTTGGGGAGGTTCTTAACTCATGTGGAAGTCTCAGATAAAATTGGTAGAACCTAAGGAGCTCATTTGATAGGTCTATAAATTCATAAGAAACTGGGTCAGATTTGCATTCTAAACCTAAAAATCTGTTTTGGCATATTTAAACCCTAATTAAGTTAACTAAGGATTTGAAACACATATAAAACCTATGTTTAATTTATTATCATAATTAACCCTAAGAACTTGGAATAATTATGAATCTGACCTAATCTGTAAACCTTAAGTTGAGAATGTGATTAATATTAAGCAATAAATCCGTTATGACATTAAATGAGCTAATAAGTATATTATGAACCCTAATTCGTGTAGATCCGGTGAAGAAGGAGTAATCCATTTTCATTGTGTTCATTTCCTCATTTGCTTCCATTCTATTTGCTAAGGTACAGATATTCCGTCATTTAACAGTAAGGGCATCCATTGATATGATTATCCGTTATTACCTTTGATATCCGATTTGTTATTCGTTCTGATATTTGAATTGCTATCTCATTTTGATATTCGTTTTTATCCATTTGATATGCTTCAGTTCAGTATTTGATATGTTTCAATTTCATATGCTTCAGTTCAGTATTTGATGTGACTGAATTGATATGATTATGATTGCTCTTGTATTGCCCAGCTTCTGTATGTGTATTCTTGGCCATGGAGGTACCATGGCCATGTCATTGAGGCACCGGTGGCATGACACTATCTGGGGCGGTGTGATTAGTCCCCGGCGTTCCCAATTCTGTATATGGTATATAGCACTTTGGCCATTATGATTATTTGAGTATGTATGCCTAGCCTAGAGCTAATATATGTATTATATTGTTTTGCAGGGAGCGTATTGATACATCCTAGGGAATCTGTATCTGTATCTGGTGATTGGTTGGTGTGTGTTCCTATACCCCATCACATTCTGGTACATTGTGAGCTAGCTACTTCATGTACAACTTTGGAATTGACGTATATGATTTGTGATATGATTATTTGGCCTATTCATGTATCATGCTTAGGCAATTGGGTAATGCACTCTGATCCTATATTGATTGATATTTGTTATGCACTATCTGATTCAGTATCTGATTCATATTCGTTTCGTATTATGTTTCATCTGACATTTTTTTCAGCATGTTCTTTCCCTTTCTTTGATTTGACATAATGTGATCCGTATTCGTTTCGATTATCTTATTATCAGTTATTTGTTTATATCTGTTCACTGAGCGTTAGCTCAGACGAATTTTGATGAACTTAAATAAGTACATTTTATTATCATCATTTATCCTATTTATTTGACTTGTTTTATTATATTATCTGTGAGAATTGATACGTTAAAGTTTACTTTTGTACTTCTATGGTAAAAACAAGTATTATGTGAAACTTGGCGATTTTGGACTAATTATGGAGCAAAACAAGCAAGAAGTTAAGAGTCTACTGAAATGTACAAGATCAAGATCATTCTGCTCTAGATACGCCGCATCCTACTTATTATATACGGCACATCACTATCAAGATTTCACAAGTTATAATCCAAGACGGCAAAGGACATGCGCCGCATACAAGAACGGAGTTACGCCGCATCTTCTGGCGGTGTACGAATATTCCTGAATATATTAATCTTGGACCCCACTCGAAGTTGATGCGTGCGTGCGTATGCTCTAATTTATACCCACGGTATGTCGTTGTGGTTTTAGCAGTATTCAAGTTTTAAATTTATATTTAGCCAACTTATCAATAACACACACACTCTAACGAGCAGTGTACCCGGTCAGTATGAATATAATGGTAAGTAGAGTGTCGATCACTAAGAGTGGAACGAATTATCTAGTTATCCTAATCAGTATTTTAATATCTTAAGTTAGCTATAAAATCTAATCTAACGCAAGGGGGTTTCAGCCTGAGAGACTGGCACGATTTGGTTGCAAATAAATAATAAACTAAACTAATAGGCACGAATAAGCGAATAGCACACACGTACACAGATAAATACTCGAGACAATAAGAAGACCTGTCCTGATAGTTAAGTACCTTGTCACCTGTTTTATTGCTAGTTTTATATGAAGTGTATAGTTCGATGCAACGCACCGAGATTAAGTCCTTTCTCGTTGGTTCTAATCTTATCGGCGAGTAAACCCTTAATGATTACTTATGACTATCCTATTTATCTTTCTTCCTACTTTTCTACAGACGATAGAATGCATAGGCGATCTAATAAATAGGCGAGGGCAGAGGCATGGCGACCTGATCAACGCTCAGCTAGACACAGAGGTTATCAATGCACTAATAAAAGTCACCAAAGACATCAACATATAAACTTTAATTAATGGGAAAGCAGTTTTAAGGGAGTGCAACCTTTCCGTTGTCACATTACACAAGCCACCAATCCTGATGAAGTAAAGTTAACTAATGCAATAAAACAAAACTACTTAATGAATTGAATACATGCAGGACCTTCTTACAGCTCTTGTATCTTCGTTCAAGGTGTGTCTTGTGCTGCTACTTCGACTGAATTCGTCCTAGGGTTTCTGTCTTCTCGTACTTTGCTAAATGTCCAACTCTTAAACTCGTCTGTCTTTGGGGTATTTATAGTTTCTGTCTGAGGGTTAGATGTGGCGCATCTAATAAGTAGATGCGGCGCATTGACTTAACTTCGCGTGGGGTCCAAGATTAATATATTCAGGAATATTCGTACACCGCCAGAAGATGCGCCGTAACTCCATTTATAGATGCGGCGCATGTCCTTGCAGTCTCGGATAATATCTTGTGAAATCTTGATAGTGATGCGCCGTATGTAATAAGTAAGATGCGGCGTATCTGGAGCATAATGTCTTGATCTTGTACATTTCAGTAGACTCTTAACTTCTTGCTTGTTTTGCTCCATAATTAGTCCAAAATCGCCAAGTTTCACATAATACTTGTTTTTACCTGAGAATTACAAAAGTAAACAATTAAGTATCAATTCTCACAGATAATATAATAAAACAAGTCAAATAAATAGGATAAATGATGGTAATAAAATGTACTTATTTGAGTTCATCAAATATCCCCCCACTTGAACTTTACTTGTCCCCAAGTAAACCTTAGAATTAATCTTATGAAAATGTATCCTAAAAGATATTAGGATTTATTTTTATATTTAAGCATGTATTCATTTTGTCATAATCACACAACCAAACACTTAACGAATTAGAAGTAAAATAAAATAATTCGATAAAAGCAAATCTAATCGTTTAACTGTCCAGTCGTGACGAATATTCTATCATAAGCTTGGCAAGTATACACATCTCCCCCACTAAAGCCAAGGAATAACAAGTCTAAAGCGGTAAAAAGGGTTTGTAGGTTAAGGGTTAATCATTCTCCTTAATCTCTATCGATCTCAAATTCCAGAAAAGGCGACAAAATCACAAATACATGATCGAATCCACGAACACGATACTTGCAATTGCTCAAATCCTTAACTCGAATAGGCTAAAGATAGGACCAAGTAATCTTCACCAATAATATTATATCAAAAAGGGCGACAAAATCATAAATACATAGCCGAATCCACGACTACGATACTTAAGATTGCTCAAATCCCTAATCTCAATAAATCAAAGGTTTGGATAAAGAATAATATAGGGTATGGATAATATTTGGGATATAAATTGGTGTAAAATGAAAAATAAACAAAACAGATAAATTAAAATCCTAAGTGTGGTTAATCACTATCCCAACCATCCCATGAATAAGACTCATATCATTGAATAACTCACGCTTTAACACTTGAAACACACGCTTTAGGTAGACACGAATTATACTCAACAAGATCTCAATCAAAGAATAACCTTAATTGGCGTTCCCATAACGTCCAACTCCCATTCAATCCATAGATTTAATATACAACAACTAGTGGTGATATCGACCACTTAATACAAAACTTTACATAAGTTGGTTAAACAAACATCCAACTCCTCCTTTCTCTCTCTCTTTTTTTTTTTTTTTTTTTTTTTTTTTTACTTGAAACATAAACATAGATGTGTAAAATTTCACCACATCACTATAACGATAACTCTGGATAATTTTTCCATACTTTTCATGACTTCAGAAATAATTGTAATAGTGAAAGTAGTAAACACACGAAAAACAAGACTCAAAGATATACAATATTTACTTTCACTCCAATTGCATTGTGCAATTTCCCGACCTAACCATAGATAATGAATTACGCACGCGAACACAGGTAATGTAAGGAAACACACTTTGCCTAAAACAATTAACCAACCACGGATTTTAATCTACAGGGTAGGCTAAGGTGTAAGGGTGTAACGAAACATTATAACAAAGGTGTAAGAAACGAAAGGAATGACTCTGAGTGTTTTTCTAGGGGTATCTTACTTTAAAAGTGAGAGTAACAAAAGGGTTTATACGGGGGTTAACTAACCAGTGTAGTTAGCTAATAACACATAACATATAAAGGCTATTTGGGTGTAATCCTAGAAATTTACCAATTTAGACAAGTCATTCCAATTATAAAAATAATACTTATTATGGTGGTCTCGAATAGCATACAAGCCAAGTTCTAAAGTTTACAAGTCACCGGCACACTCATAGATTTGTGAATTTTGAAAAATCACAATTTTTGAAAATAACGTCATGTGTGCAGCTATGCAACTTAGACTTTAAACAAAAACATGCTAATCTTTTTTTTTTTTTTTTAATTTTGATATATTAAGCACATTTTAAGCATATTTTGAAAAGTTTAGGACAAGTAAGTGTTCTAATTCTCCAATCCCCCCACTTAAGTTAAACAACGTCCTCGTTGTTTGTATCAAAGGTTAAAAACTGGAAAATAAAAGAATTAGAACAGAAAAACTCCCCTGAGATTTGCTCGGTATGATCCTCCATTTGTATAAGAGCAAAAATCAACTTCTTGTGGATGAGAACGTTTAAGCTTCATAATTGATGTATCCACAGGAAATGCAGGAATCTATAATACCACCAAGACTTTAACACACCTAAGTTAAGAAGGTTCAAACTTGCATAATACATTAGTAGTTAGTAAAAATAAAACATAAAAATTAAAATGAAAATCATCAGGTCAGTCGATGCGCCGTATCGAGCCTGGAATAATTACGAATCAGAATAGAAGATGCGTCGCATCCTTAACCAGGGATGCGCCGCATTAAAATAAACTGAAAAAAAGTTTTAAAGTCAAAAGTAAAAATGCAGAAAAAATAAAGTAAGATATGACCAGTGCAGGAGATGCGTCGCATCTTGGGATTGAGATGCGCCGTATCCTCTGCGGGCCTGACAGACTCAATACAAAATCAGAAAATAAAATAAAAGATAAGCATGGGTTGCCTCCCACGAAGCGCTTGTTTTTGTTCGAGTCACGAGCCTGACTCCACCCTTATTTACTGTGTAATAGGGTGTTGTTCCCCCCACTTGGGATCAAGTGTGGGTGATAGTAGCAATAAACACGAAAAGAATGTAAATTTGCTTGTAAAGATGGAAGAAATAAATAAAGATCATACCTTGGCAATATATGTGCATCTTTCCTATCCTTACCCGGTTTGGTTGATAAATTGGATGACTTGACCATTCCATCTGAAAGAGTAGTGTGTTGAGGAAAAATGAGTCTCCTTTCTTCTTGGTTAGTCTCTTTGGTAGTAAGGCGTCGCTTGACTTCCGCAGAAGATGAGAAAGGGTCTTTGGCAAGTAAAAGTTCGAGTTCCTCAATAACCTTCATAGGGTCGAAATCATCATCTTCAACAATCATAGCAATGTTCAAGAGCTCATCACCAAATTCTTCCCCGAGCTCCACCAAAAACGGGTTGCTCTCAGGTGCTTCATGTGCTTCAATAGGTAGTGTAATAAATTTGACCTCATCATTCTTTTGTTTTGCAACCTGTTTAGGAAAACTAGCAAGATTATTAGTAACGGGATTAATAATATTAAATAAATTTGTACCACTTTGTGTTGTAAGTGACTCCAATTCATCTCGCGAATCTCCATCTTTAACTAGCGGTCTTGCAATTTCATTATCGTCCCGAATTTCATTTTTAAACAAGTCATCCCAGATTTCTTCAAAATCCCTCGTTGGGTCAAAATCTGGTTGAGGTATGTCATCATATACAATTGCGTCAAATGGTTCGAAATCAAAATTAGAATACTTTTCACCTTCATCCGATGGATTATCTAATGGTGGTAATATGATTGCAGAATATTCTTCAACGTAAGGTTCCGTATACACATCATCTTGTGCAATCTCCAGAGAAAAAGTACTATCAATAACAATTGCCGGAATTGGTTTCACGGTATATGAATCTTCTTCATCATCATTTGACATACACCAAGTGTGTTGAAATGGCAATTTGTTTCTTGCTTTCCTTGACTTTTCTTGTCCTAAAATCAAGTAGTCTTCCATAGTGATTTCTTTCGTCTCAATGACTTGTGCACCATATCTTGCTCTTTTCCAATCATACACCTGATTATTGCTCAAGGCACTTTCCTCTATAAGCTTGACATATTCTTCCATTGTAATATCCGGATCGTCCATCTTCCTGAAATAAAACTTACTCGTGCAAAAGAAGAGTGAAACAATCAAAGTAAAATAAAATTTGATGATATCTGTAGACGATGCGCCGTATCCAAAAAGTTGGATACGCCGTATCTTATAATCGTTAAAATTTAATCAGACTTTTATTCAGAAAGCAGATACGCCGCTTATAATTTTAGCATGCGCCGTATCAGGGTTAAATTATCAAAAATCGATTATACTTATTAAAATTAAATGCGTCGTATTAACAAAAGTTAATGCGCCGTATTTTCGTTACCTTTCAAAATACAAGATTTTTGATTAAGTAGATGCGCCGTATCGATAAAGATCGATACGTCGTATCTGTTTAATAATTCGAAAACTGTTTTTAATTAAAATAATAAATACGCCGTATCTGTTAAAACAGATGCGTCGTATGGCGTTAGGGTTTAGAAAAATTTCTTATTAAAAACAGAATACGCCGTATCTTGGAGAAAGATGCGTCGTACTCGAATTTGTTAAACGCGTTGTATTTTAAAAAAAAATAAACACAATACGCCGTATCTAATAAAATAGATGCGCCGTATCGTTTATATTAACTCAGTACAACGATAGCAGAATACAGAAAATACGAAAAATAAAAACAAAAATAAACACAAACGAAAAGAAACAAAAATAAAAGAAAACAAATAACACACAAAACAGAAAATATGCAAATAATACAATGAATGCAATTTAACCTAATATACAACAGAGTTAGCGGTTAGATTAAAAATTTAAAAGAAAAACCTAATTAAAATACTAATCAAATTAACAGATAATAACAATTCACTCCCCGGCCGCGGCGCCAAAAACTTGATGCGTGCGTGCGTATGCTCTAATTTATACCCACGGTATGTCGTTGTGGTTTTAGCAGTATTCAAGTTTTAAATTTATATTTAGCCGACTTATCAATAACACACACACTTTAACGAGCAGTGTACCCGGTCAGTATGAATATAATGGTAAGTAGAGTGTCGATCACTAAGAGTGGAACGTATTATCTAGTTATCCTAATCAGTATTTTAATATCTTAAGTTAGCTATACAACCTAATCTAACGCAAGGGGGTTTCAGCCTGAGAGACAGGCACGATTTGGTTGCAATTAAATAATAAACTAAACTAATAGGCACGAATCAGCGAATAGCACACACGTACACAGATAAATACTCGAGACAATAAGAAGACCTGTCCTGATAGTTAAGTAGCTTGTCACCTGTTTTATTGCTAGTTTTATATGAAGTGTATAGTTCGATGCAACGCACCGAGATTAAGTCCTTTCTCGTTGGTTCTAATCTTATCGGCGAGTAAACCCTTAATGATTACTTATGACTATCCTATTTATCTTTCTTCCTACTTTTCTACAGACGATAGAATGCATAGGCGATCTAATAAATAGGCGAGGGCAGAGGCATGGCGACCCGATCAACGCTCAGCTTGACACAGAGGTTATCAATGCACTAATAAAAGTCACCAAAGACATCAACATATAAACTTTAATTAATGGGAAAGCAGTTTTAAGGGAGTGCAACCTTTCCGTTGTCACATTACACAAGCCACCAATCCTGATGAATTAAAGTTTACTAATGCAATAAAACAAAACTACTTAATGAATTGAATACATGCAAGACCTTCTTACAGCTCTTGTATCTTCGTTCAAGGTGTGTCTTGTGCTGCTACTTCGATTGAATTCGTCCTAGGGTTTCTGTCTTCTCGTACTTTGCTAAATGTCCAACTCTTAAACTCGTCTGTCTTTGGGGTATTTATAGTTTCTGTCTGAGGGTTAGATGTGGCGCATCTAATAAGTAGATGCGGCGCATTGACTTAACTTCGCGTGGGGTCCAAGATTAATATATTCAGGAATATTCGTACACCGCCAGAAGATGCGGCGTAACTCCATTTATAGATGCGGCGCATGTCCTTGCAGTCTCGGATAATATCTTGTGAAATCTTGATAGTGATGCGCCGTATGTAATAAGTAAGATACGGCGTATCTGGAGCAGAATGCCTTGATCTTGTATATTTCAGTAGACTCTTAACTTCTTGCTTGTTTTGCTCCATAATTAGTCCAAAATGGCCAAGTTTCACATAATACTTGTTTTTACCTGAGAATTACAAAAGTAAACAATTAAGTATCAATTCTCACAGATAATATAATAAAACAAGTCAAATAAATAGGATAAATGATGGTAATAAAATGTACTTATTTGAGTTCATGCGAAGTTAAGTCAATGCGCCGCATCTACTTATTCAATGCGCCGCATCTAGCCCTCAGACAAAAACTATAAATACCCCAAGGTCAGACGAATTTCGAGAGGCTAATAGACAAAAAAGCCCGAAGACAGAAGAAACCCTAAGCCAAATTCAGACGAAGTAGCAGCACAAGACACACCCTAAACGAAGATACAAGAGCTGTAAGAAGGTCCTGCATGTATTCAATTCATTAAGTAGTTTTGTTTTATTGTATTAGTACACTTTAATTTATCAGGATTGATGGGCTTGTGTCATTGATTTAATCATGCACTTCAACTCCCCTTAAAATTGCTTTCCCATTAATTAAAGTTTATATGTTGATGTCTTTGGTGACTTTTATTAGTGCATTGATAACCTCTGTGTCTAGCTGCGCATTGCTTGGGTCGCCATGCCCCTTCCTCGCCCGTTTATTCTATTTTCAAGGATATTGGGTGATGCGTGGTTTTGCGACCTTACAACAGGTTTTACCTCTCGAGGGATCTCAAGTGGCTTACAACCCCACCAGGCAGTGTACCTGACCAATGTAGTATAGTGTAGTGGTAAGTACGGGGGATTGATCGTTCTCCACAGGGAATAGTGTTCGTTAGGTATGAAAAACTACTTTAATTAGGTCTAAGGGTGAGGGAAGATTCTTTTTGTATTTTTTATATTTTTATGAAAGCAAGTAAAATCTCGGGTTTGAAGGAGTGGGCGGAATTAGTTGCTAGTCAACTAACCCAAATTACTACAAATGCAAATAAAATAAAATAACTGAAAATGAAAAGGTTGTGAAACTTATGTGGAGAGAAATGTGTTTACTTAGATTTCCTTACTCCCTAACTATGTTTTACCGGTTGATTAGTGTGTATTAATTGCATGGATGACGGGTGTATTCCTTAATACCAATCGTGGGGTGGCGTACGTACTTCCCCAACTCTACAAGCTCCTACTTCACTCCTATGTCGAGCCGGCTAGGAAGCTCCTAACATGGGATCACTAGAATTTGCTCATGCATTAAATACAACCATAAAAACCTCGTACGCATTGGTTCATGCTTCTTAAGACGTTCAAGCAAGTTACCGTATAGGAAGTTAGCCAGTTTTCTTAAGCCTAACATCGATAAACAATCATCCAATACAATTAATAACACACTTACAACCGATAATCAATAGTTAGGTTTCATTAGATCTAAGCAAACACAAGATAAATCTAGCCTAGCATGTTAATTAAAAGACAAGAACAAGATATAATCAAACAACACATAGACATATTGATTGATTAAGTAATTACTTATCTTCAATTAAACATGGGAGATCCAAGGGTATGAAAACCCTTAAAAATGGCAGAAATTCGTCTTAGAGTTTCTCCTCACAAAGTTGCACACTAATGACAAAAAATTGCAAAACTATATATAGAGTTTAAGGGCTGACGGCGTCACGTTATAGGACTTGACGCCGTCACCTCGCCGTGTCTAGGGTTCCCGGATGGCCTTCTTGACGCCGTCCCTTTGTAGCCCTCCAAAATCCGCTCTGGCCTATCAAGGCTTGACGCCGTCAGAAATGGGCTTGACGCCGTCCCTCTTTAGTTTAAACCGTGATGGCCTTGATCACCTTAAAGGGTGACGCCGTCAGACTTTACATTGCAAAACTCCCTGGCTTATCATGTGTATTTTTCATATCCACCTCTTTTTGCCAAGCCGTGACGCCGTCTAGAACAATCCCTGACGCCGTCAAAGGTACTTTTCTAGCCGATTTTGAGACTTTGTCGTTTTCTTCACTTTTATGCTCCAAAAACGTTCAAAATGCTTCCTTTTCCAGATTTCTTCTCCAAAGTACCTAAAATGACAAAAGGAACGATTTAGGGCAATATTTGATCAAATAAATACGATTTAGGGCTTAAATGACCCCCTAAAAGCGGTACACTTTTCGCTTCATCAAATACCCTTACACTTGAGATTTGCTTGTCCTCAAGCAAATGCGCTTTTATTCTAATCAAAATACAAGTTAGGGGTCATTTAATGCTAATATAAAAGTAATTACAACAAATAGTCGTTCCACTTTAATCATAATAAGCACGGAGATTACAAACTAGCACCTCACAAGTAGTGTTTAGATACTCACATCTCTCAGGTGTCATCAAAATAAATCTCATAAATGAAAATGGATAATATCTCTCACTACCTGTCATAGCAAATAGATTACCATAGGCTTGGGAAATGATCGAAAACCTTCTCCACTAGGCGTAAGCACCTAAGATAAACTATCAAAGAGGGCTTTTATATGGGTTATAACGTGAGGTGTAGGGATATGATAAACACGGTTTTGTTGGATAAGGGATATTTTACTGGTGGCGAGTTAAAGATCTTGATTAATTACATTTAAAATATGGCGTTGCTAAGCCAAAACTAGACTCGACTTAAGCTAATGAAAGAAATAACAAAAAGATAAACATAAATTGAAACGAGATGGTAGTCCGTATGTTTTTTATATTTTTCTTTTTCTCATTTTTTTGTATTTTTCTTGATTTTTTTGATTTTTTTCCCCATACATTCTTGCCCTACCATCCAAAATAATACATCATAGGGGCGTTGCATTCCCCTTACACTTGAACTTTTACATAACTTTACAAATAACTATCCTAATGACTCGAATTAAGATAATCGAAACACTTGGAGTACTTTTAAAATATTTATCACATATGGGGGTAATAATGTTGTTCTTCCCCATTACTCCATTACACTAGTACTTTACCCATGAGTCCCAATCGTCCCAAAACAATATGTACAAGGATATGACTCGACTTAGCAACCATGTAATCAATTAGATAATTAACTAAGGGTTTAAACAAATGTTGTAACAATAATGCACTAAAAATGAGTGCATACAAGGTAGGCTAAGGCGATTTGGGTGTACATTTAAGTGGGGTGTAACAAATTCTTCCTTTAAGTAAAATGCTTAAAGGTCGAAACGAAAAGATAGGCTCTGAGGGGTGTACTAGGGGTATCGTGTACTAAAAATGAGTACAACGCAAAGGGTGTGGGAGAATTACTTGACCAATATAGCCAATGTAATTATAACAAAAACACAGGTGTAAAACAATGGGTTAATCCTAATGCCTCTTATCATGTAGTAAATCTAACTACACGAATGTAGTCTCACTTGTGGCCTCGGAATGGTCCTAACGCAAGTTCTAGAATCTAAGTGCTACCGGTACACACATCATAGCATAAATGCTTTTCCTACCAATTCTAGGGGCGAACCTCACATATTTGGGGGTGGAAAATTTTTTAGTGGTACGGTTTTGTGCTAGTCATATAACTTCCTATCCATGAGACGCTCATTAAGATCAAAGTTTCACTCCTATATGTTGTAAAAAAGTTTAAATTTGGCACTAAAATTGCCTTAAAAAGTATTTATCTCAGTTTTATTACACATTTACCATCAAACAAACAAAAATCAAGTGCAATTGTATTTTCTAAAATATCGTATTTTTACCCCCTTACACTTAAGATGAACATTGTCCCCAATGTTCAAATAACAAGATGTAAAAGTAGTAAGGTAAACGAATGAAATCAAATACTCCCCTGATTCGTTTGGTGGATAAGGAGGTAACATGGTTATATCTTCTTCCAAGAGAATGTAGAAGCTCCAAGACTAATGCATCGCCAAAAGCTTGATTCCACATACATTTTCTTGTCCAAAATAACCTGTTAATCCTGAGAAAACAAACACGAAAACCTGCATAACATCGGCGGGATAAATCTATATATAAGGATATAATGCTTGTGGAATGATAATTTTGCAGATTCCTGGAGTTTATAAGTTAGAGATTTAATAAAAACTTTTTTTATGAAAACAAAACTTTCAAAAATTTCAGAAAATTAAAACCTGACGCCGTCAGGTTGTAAATCCTGACGCCGTCAGAAATGATCTGACAGAATTCTCATGTTAAGTTTCCGGAAAATTTCTGGAAAAACCTATACCTTACTTCCTGGAAATCCTGCAAAACATCATTATGACTCGATACAAGCATTTGACTCAAACAAATACTAATATGTATGTTAATTTATTATTATTACGATTCATGTTCATTTGTGTTCTAATAAACCGATTTGGATTTCCCTTACACTTAACTTTTGCAAAATACCTTTATATGTAGTTAAGACGAAGTTAAAAACAAGATAAAGCATTTTCATAATTTAGTTTTGAACATGGGTCAATAATAATAAAAATTAAACATACATACGGAAACAAATAAAATCAAACAAACAAATAAATAAACACATAAAGCAAATAAAACTTGGGTTGCCTCCCAAGAAGCGCTTTTCTTTATTAACGAGTCTTGTAGCTAGACTCAAAGTCCGGGGTTCTACGTTTTTCCGTTTTGCTTCTCAATTGCCCCTCTGATCATCCTAACAACCTCCATATCAACTTTGTATTTAGGTCCTAGGTTCAAGCAATCTTTATAATAAAAGCTTCTCTTATTCCAAACATAGTCCATGCCTTTCTCTTTATCCTCATCATTGATGTCCTCAATCGCACCAATGTTGTCCTTGTCAAATCGAGACACAAAACGAAATTCATTTACCCGATAAGGCATCCTATATGTGATCCTATCTATGTGATTAGAAAACTGAACTGTGCCTCTTAAACGATCATACATTAAATTGGATGCTTCAATAAACGGCTTACCTAACACTACGTGAGATAGGCGGCAGTCAACAACACTTGCCAAATCTTCTAAGATCATGAAGTCGGTGACAAAGGTAAAATTTCCAACAAGGATATGCATGTCCTTAACCCTTCCAACGAAGTTGCAAACTCCGCCGGGGCATTGGGGGTCTTTCCTAGGCTCAAGTGGTGTGTTTATGATCTGGCTATAAAGGCCTGAGGACATCACGTTGGTTGGGGATTCACAGTCAATGTAAGCATGCTCAACGTATAGGTACCCAATCATGCACGGTATCTTCACATTCCCGGGATCACCCCTCTTAATCTTTGGGTCAATTCTAACAAATGGTAGTCGAGGGTTATCAACTAGGTTGTTATAGTAAGCAATCTCCTCCTTAGTGGGGTATTCATTGAAATAATCATCCAACCTAGGATCTACCTTAACTTCATCAATTTTCTCAATCAACTTCTCAACCGTAAGATTATTACGTTCTAAGTAATTATCTGAGTATATGGCGGTCTCTAAATTGTTCAAGGCATAATCAAGCTCTATATCAATCATTCTATTGAGCTCTCTGAGCTCACTAATCTCATTCTCAAGTTGGCTACGCAACAAAGCCACTTCGCCAGGTGTAAGGGGTGGATTCGCGTTTTCCATAATGGCAAACTGAATAGTCAATGAAAATCTTATACGAACAAAAAACACGAAGAAAATAGATAGACTAAAGAAAAACCTAGAAAAATAAAATAAAAATCTCACTAGAAAAGAATCTAGTGAGTAGACCTAATAAAATAAAAATTCAACCTAAACAATAACTATTCCCCGGCAGCGGCGCCAAAAACTTGATGCGTGGTTTTGCGACCTTACAACAGGTTTTACCTCTCGAGGGATCTCAAGAGGCTTACAACCCCACCAGGCAGTGTACCTGACCGATGTAGTATAGTGTAGTGGTAAGTACGGGGATTGATCGTTCTCCACAGGGAATAGTGTTCGTTAGGTATGAAAAACTACTCTAATTAGGTCTAAGGGTGAGGGAAGATTCTTTTTGTATTTTTTATATTTTTACGAAAGCAAGTAAAATCTCGGGTTTGAAGGAGTGGGCGGAATTAGTTGCTAGTCAACTAACCCAAATTACTACAAATGCAAATAAAATAAAATAACTGAAAATGAAAAGGTTGTGAAACTTATGTGGAGAGAAATGTGTTTACTTAGATTTCCTTACTCCCTAACTATCTTTTACCGGTTGATTAGTGTGTATTAATTGCGTGGATGACGGGTGTATTCCTTAATACCAATCGTGGGGTGGCGTACGTACCTCCCCAACTCTACAAGCTCCTACTTCACTCCTATGTCGAGCCGGCTAGGAAGCTCCTAACATGGGATCACTAGAATTCGCTCATGCATTAAATACAACCATAAAAACCTAGTACGCATTGGTTCATGCTTCTTAAGACGTTCAAGCAAGTTACCGTATAGGAAGTTAGCCAGTTTTCTTAAGCCTAACATCGATAAACAATCATCCAATACAATTAATAACACACTAACAACCGATAATCAATAGTTAGGTTTCATTAGATCTAAGCAAACACAAGATAAATCTAGCCTAGCATGTTAATTAAAAGACAAGAACAAGATATAATCAAACAACACATAGACATATTGATTGATTAAGTAATTACTTATCTTCAATTAAACATGGGAGATCCAAGGGTATGAAAACCCTTAAAAATGGCAGAAATTCGTCTTAGGGTTTCTCCTCACAAAGTTGCACACTAATGACAAAAAATTGCAAAACTATATATAGAGTTTAAGGGCTGACGGCGTCACGTTATAGGACTTGACGCCGTCACCTCGCCGTGTCTAGGGTTCCCGGATGGCCTTCTTGACGCCGTCCCTTTGTAGCCCTCCAAAATCCGCTCTGGCCTATCAAGGCTTGACGCCGTCAAAAATGGGCTTGACGCCGTCCCTCTTTAGTTTAAACCGTGATGGCCTTGATCACCTTAAAGGGTGACGCCGTCAGACTTTACATTGCAAAACTCCCTGGCTTATCATGTGTATTTTTCATATCCACCTCTTTTTGCCAAGCCGTGACGCCGTCTAGAACAATCCCTGGCGTCGTCAAAGGTACTTTTCGAGCCGATTTTGAGACTTTGTCGTTTTCTTCACTTTTATGCTCCAAAAACGTTCAAAATGCTTCCTTTTCCAGATTTCTTCTTCAAAGTACCTAAAATGACAAAAGAAACGATTTAGGGCAATATTTGATCAAATAAATACGATTTAGGGCTTAAATGACCCCCTAAAAGCGGTACACTTTTCGCTTCATCATTGGGATAGTCATAAGTGATCATTAAGGGTTTACTCGCCGATAAGATTAGAGCCAACGAGAAAGGAATTAATCTCGGTGCGTTGCATCGAACTATACACTTCATATAAAACTAGCAATAAAACAAGTGACAAGCTACTTAACTATCAGGACAGGTCTTCTTATTGTCTCAAGTATTTATATGTGTACGTGTGTGCTAATCGCTGATTCGTGCTCATTAGTTTAGTTTATATTTAATCATAACCAAACCGTGCCAGTCTCTCAGGCTGAACCCCCTTGCGTTAGATTAGGTTGTATAGCTAACTTAAAGATATTAAAATACTGATTAGAATAACTAGATAATACGTTTCACTCTTAGTGATCGACACTCTACTTACCATTATATTCATACTGACCGGGTACACTGCTCGTTAAAGTGTGTGTAATATTGATAAGTTGGCTAAATATAAATTTAAAACTTGAATCCTTAGATGCGACGGATCTCCTGCACTGGTCATATCTTATTTAATTTTCTGAATTTTTATTTTTGACTTTAAAACTTTTTGTCAGTATTTTAATGCGGCGCATCCCTGGTTAAGGATGCAACGCATCTTCTATATTGATTCGTATTTATTCCAGGCTCGATACGGCGTATCTTCTTCCATAAGATACGGCGTATCGACTGACCTGATGATTTTCATTTTAATTTTTAAGTTTTATTTTTGCTAACTACTAATGTATTATGCAAGTTTGAACCTTCTTAACTCAGGTGTGTTAAAGTCTTGATGGTATTATAGATTCCTGCATTTCCTGTGGATACATCAAATATGAAGCTTAAACGTTCTCATCCACAATAAAGATGATTTTTGCTCTTATACAAATAATGGAGGATCATACCGAGCAAATCTCAGGGGAGTTTTTCTGTTCTAATTCTTTTATTTTCCAGTTTTTAATCTTTTATACAAACAACGAGGACGTTTTTTAACTTAAGTGGGGGTATTGGAGAATTAGAACGCTTACTTGTCCTAAACTTTTTAAAAATATGCTTAAAATGTGCTTAATATATCAAATTTTAAAATTTTTAGCATGTTTTTGTTTAAAGTCTAAATTACATAGCTGCAAACATAACATTATTTTCAAAAATTGTGAACTTTTCAAAATTCACAAATCTATGAGTGTGCCGGTGACTTGTAAACTTTAGAACTTGGCTTGTGTACTATTCGAGACCACCATAATAAGTATTATTTTTATAATTGGAATGACTTGTCTAAATTGGTAAATTTCTAGGATTACACCCAAATAGCCCTTATATGTTATGTGTTGTTAACTAACTACACTGGTTAGTTAACCCCAGTATAAACCTTTTGTTACTCTCACTTTTAGAGTAAGATACCCATAGAAAAACACTAAGAGCCATTCCTTTCGTTTCTTACACCTTTGTTATAATGTTTCGTTATACCCTTACACCTTAGCCTACCCTGTAGATTAAAATCCGTGGTTGGTTAGTTGCTTTAGGCAAAGTGTGTTTCCTTACATTACCAGTGTTCGCGTGCGTAATTCATTATCTTTGGTTGAGTCGGGAAATTGCACAATGCAATTGGAGTGGAAGTAAATATTGTATATCTTTGAGTTTATTTTTTGTGTGTTTACTACTTTCGCTATTACAGTTATTTCTGAAAGTATGAAAAGTATGAAAAAATTATCCGGAAAGAAAGCGATAGAAAAGTTGTGAAATTTTACAGATCTATATTTATGTTTGGTAAAGTTAAAAAAAAAAAAATAAAAAAAAATAAAAAAAAAAATCGAAAAAACAGAAAAGAAAAAGAAAAAGGAAAAGTTGGATGTTCGTTTAACCAACTTATGTAAAGTTTTGTATTAAGTGGTCGATATCATCACTATTTGTTGTATATTATATTTATGGATTGATTGGGAGTTGGACGTTATGGGAACGCCAACTAAGGTTATTCTTTGATTGAGATCTTGTTGAGTTTAATTCGTGTCTACCTAAAGCGTGTGTTTCAAGTGTTAAAGCGTGAGTTATTCAATGATATGAGTCATTTTCATGGGATGGTTGGGATAGCAATTTACCACACTTAGGATTTTAATTTATCTGTTTTGTTTATTTATCATTTTACACCAATTTGTATCCCAAATATTATCCATACCCTATATTATTCTTTATCCAAACCTTTGATTTATTGAGATTAGGGATTTGAGCAATCTTAAGTATCGTAGTCGTGGATTCGGCTATGTATTTATGATTTTGTCGCCCTTTTTGATATAATATTATTGGTAATGATTACTTGGTCCTATCTTTAGCCTATTCGAGTTAAGGATTTGAGCAATTGCAAGTATCGTGTTCGTGGATTCGATCATGTATTTGTGATTTTGTCGCCTTTTCTGGAATTTGAGGTCGATAGAGATTAATAAGAATGATCAACCCTTAACCTACAAACCCTTTTTACCGCTTTAGACTTGTTATTCCTTAGCTTTAGTGGGGGAGATTCGTATACTTGCCAAGCTTATGATAGAATATTCGTCACGACTGGACAGTTAAACGATTAGATTTGCTTTTATCAATATATTTTATTTTACTTCTAATTCGTTAAGTGTTTGGTTGTGTGATTATGACAAAACGAATACATGCTTAAATATAAAAATAAATCCTAATATCTTTTAGGATACATTTTCATAAGATTAATTCTAAGGTTTACTTGGGGACAAGTAAAGTTCAAGTGGGGTGATATTTGATGAACTCAAATAAGTACATTTTATTATCATCATTTATCCTATTTATTTGACTTGTTTTATTATATTATCTGTGAGAATTGATACGTTAATGTTTACTTTTGTAATTCTCAGGTAAAAACAAGTATTATGTGAAACTTGGCGATTTTGGACTAATTATGGAGCAAAACAAGCAAGAAGTTAAGAGTCTACTGAAATGTACAAGATCAAGATCTTTCTGCTCCAGATACGCCGCATCCTACTTATTATATACGACGCATCACTATCAAGATTTCACAAGTTATAATCCAAGACGGCAAAGGACATGCGCCGCATACAAGAACGGAGTTACGCCGCATCTTCTGGCGGTGTACGAATATTCCTGAATATATTAATCTTGGACCCCACGCGAAGTTAAGTCAATGCGCCGCATCTACTTATTCAATGCGCCGCATCTAGCCCTCAGACAGAAACTATAAATACCCCAAGGTCAAACGAATTTCGAGAGGCTAATAGACAAAAAAGACCGAAGACAGAAGAAACCCTAAGCCGAATTCAGACGAAGTAGCAGCACAAGACACACCCTGAACGAAGATACAAGAGCTGTAAGAAGGTCCTGCATGTATTCAATTCATTAAGTAGTTTTGTTTTATTGTATTAGTACACTTTAATTTATCAGGATTGATGGGCTTGTGTCATTGATTTAATCATGCACTTCAACTCCCCTTAAAATTGCTTTCCCATTAATTAAAGTTTATATGTTGATGTCTTTGGTGACTTTTATTAGTGCATTGATAACCTCTGTGTCTAGCTGAGCATTGCTTGGGTCGCCATGCCCCTTCCTCGCCCGTTTATTCTATTTTCTAGGATATTGGGATAGTCATAAGTGATCATTAAGGGTTTACTCGCCGATAAGATTAGAGCCAACGAGAAAGGAATTAATCTCGGTGCGTTGCATCGAACTATACACTTCATATAAAACTAGCAATAAAACAAGTGACAAGCTACTTAACTATCAGGACAGGTCTTCTTATTGTCTCAAGTATTTATCTGTGTACGTGTGTGCTAATCGCTGATTCGTGCTCATTAGTTTAGTTTATATTTAATCATAACCAAACCGTGCCAGTCTCTCAGGCTGAACCCCCTTGCGTTAGATTAGGTTGTATAGCTAACTTAAGTTATTAAAATACTGATTAGAATAACTAGATAATACGTTCCACTCTTAGTGATCGACACTCTACTTACAATTATATTCATACTGACCGGGTACACTGCTCGTTAAAGTGTGTGTAATATTGATAAGTCGGCTAAATATAAATTTAAAACTTGAATACTGCTAAAACCACAACGACATACCGTGGGTATAAATTAGAGCACAATACACACTCGCATCACATTTCTTTTTCTGTGGCAGGTTTTAGTTTGGAAGCTGGGATTGAGTGAAGAGTGCATATGAGCTTTTAGCGGATTACCCTGGCGATAGTTAACCTTTTGCTTCTGGATTAGACTTGGATTTACCTTCAGTTATATTTAGTTCGGAATTGTATTTTTGTTGGTCCATGTAATTTGAGAAAATAAAGAACATATTTCATTAATAATGATAACAATTGTTACAAGATTACTCAAAATACAATTGACTGTATGATAACATCTTCAGCTTCTTTAAGGGGATAATTTCGGTAAACTATCCCCTTTAGGTGACAAATAAACTCTCATTGATCCAAGCTATGCTTGTGATTCAATGAGTGGATGATCCTATCAACTAATACATTTTGTATTCTTTTGTTTGTTTAGGAATCCATACTATCTCAATTACAAAGCATACAATATATACAGGTAACTAAACAAAGATATGTGGGGTTGGTGTGAGTTGTCATCTACTTGGTGTGGGTTGTCATCCACTAAGTGGTCCCTCTTCATCTTCCTCTTTTGTACTTTGTCTGACTTTCTTTTTTTCTTTTGGAAGTTCGCGCCCATATTTTTCAGTCTGCTTGTAGAGATAGCGTCTTCAGGGTCACTGAGACATTTGTCAATTCTCAGTGATACTGGAGTTGTTCGTAGCTCGTATACTTTACTCCTTGACACCGTATCAGTAAGTAAAGTGTTTCTTCAACAACGAGCTTTATACAACACTCACTGATTTCTTTATCAGTGAGTAACCCACTATTTTATTTAGTGAGTTAGGCTATTTTATGTTCAAATCTTTGTCAGGATAATTGGGTCAATTTTTGAACTAACAATCTCCCCCTATTTGAATATACAAATAGCCCATGTGAATGAGGTTATGGTTTTTGGTTATTCAGGTTCGAACCTGCTTGTTCAGGGACTTGGGTTTAGTTCCTGAGGTTCAGGGTTCAGGGACCTGATGGTTCAGGGAGTAGGGTTCAGTGACTGAGGGTTTAGGTGTTCAGTGACTTGTTTCACTGAGAGGGTTCAGTAACTGAGGGTTCAGGGGCTCAGTGACTTGTTTCACTGAGAGGGTTCAGTAACTGAGGGTTCAGGGGTTCAGTGACTGAGGGTTCAGGGACTGGGGGTTCAGTCACCAAAAGGGGTTTAGGGACCTGGTCTAAGGTTCAGTGACCCGGATTTTAGTCACGGGTTCAGGGACTTAGTTCAGGTTCAGTGACCTGGGTTTTAGTCACGGGTTCAGGGACCTGGTTCAGGGACCAGGGGTTCAATCACCAGAGGGTTCAATGACCAAAGGGGGTTCAGTGAGTAATGTTCAGGGGGTTCAGTGACCACGGTTCAGGGGTTTAATGGTTGGGTTTTGTTTAAACTCATCTCCGTTTTGTTGAGTTAAAACAACAAAAACACTCACTGAGTCACAAAAGTTGCCTCTGATTCATATCATAACACTCCCTGAGACTTATTACTCCTCATCGTCTCACTTAATTCCATCCTCTCCCTGATTTAGTTTCAATCCGATTCATCTTCTTACCGATTCTTCTCGTATGATTTTAACTCCCTGATCCATCCACTCCCTGATTCACACTTCTTTCAACACACCTTTTTTCCCGACATTTTTTATATCAGGCCAACAACACTTCTTGATATCACAAAATCAACCTGCTCGTATCCCTTTCACTCACTGATCTCCATCAGTGATTCATCATGTTCTGGTACAAGCTATCGATGCCCACTGATGAACAAGCTTCTCAGTTGATTCGAATCATTTTCATACCCTGTTCTTACCCATACACCTTTCAGCCTTTCGCTTCTTATCAGAAGCTTATCGCGTATCAATTCATGGTATTGATATCCTCAGTGATCACTACCATTTATCCCCTCGTTACCTTCACAAGACTTCCAACAAACCCATTATTCATGTTTTTTCTTGAGTTTTGGGTTCAAAATTTTAGACCCTATTTGGTGCATCTTTTTGGATCTGGATATGTGATCCCAGTGTTGATTGTTTGTGAGTAGATGATGTGCGTGTGTATTGCTCTAATTCTTTTATGTCCACGGCAGCGGCCCCAAAAACTTGGTGCGCGCGTGATGTCGTTGTGGTTTTAGCAGTATTAATGCCTACTCAAGTTTTAAATTTATATTTAGCCGACTTATCAATAAAACACACACTTTAACGAGCAGTGTACCCGGTCAGTATGAATATTATGGTAAGTAGAGTGTCGATCACTAAGAGTGGAACGTATTATCTAGTTATTCTAATCAGTATTTTAATATCTTAAGTTAGCTGTACAACCTAATCTAACGCAAGGGGGTTCAGCCTGAGAGACTGGCACGGTTTGGTTATGATTAAATAGAAAACTAAACTAATGAGCACGAATCAGCGATTAGCACACACGTACACAGATAGATACTCGAGACAATAAGAAGACCTGTCCTGATAATTAAGTAGCTTGTCACTTGTTTTATTGCTAGTTTTATATGAAGTGTATGTAATTAACCCTTTCTCGTTGGCTCTAATCTTATCGGCGAGTAAACCCTTAATGATCACTTATGTCTATCCTACTATCCTAGAATATTGAGCATTTGTGATGCCCACGTTTCGTATACGCTAGAATAGATAGGCGAGGAAGGGGCATGGAGACCCAAGCAATGCTCAGCTAGACACAGAGGTTATCAATGCACTAATAAAAGTCACCAAAGACATCAACATATAAACTTTAATTAATGGGAAAGCAATTTTAAGGGGTGCCCATGATTTTCCGTAGTCACATGGAATCGGCCCATCAATCCTGATGAATTAAAGTGTACTAATACAATAAAACAAAACTACTTAATGAATTGAATACATGCAGGACCTTCTTACAGCTCTTGTATCTTCGTTCAGGGTGTGTCTTGTGCTGCTAATACGTCTGAATTCGTCTGGTATCTTGCACTGTCCAACCTAAGCTTGGTGTCTAAAAGATCTCGAAATTCGTCTGGCCTTGGGGTATTTATAGTTTCTGTCTGAGGGTTAGATGCGGCGCATAGGATAAGTAGATGCGGCGCATCGACTTAACTTCGTGTGGGGTCCAAGATTAATATATTCAGGAATATTCGTACACCGCCTTAAGATGCGGCGTAACTCCATTTCTCTATGCGGCGCATGTCCTTTACTGACTTGGATCGTAACTTGTGAAATCTTGATAGTGATGCGCCGTATGTAATAAGTATGTTGCGGCGTATCTGGAGCAGAATGATCTTGATCTTGTACATTTCAGTAGACTCTTAACATCTTGCTTGTTTTGCTCCATAATTGGTCCAAAATCGCCAAGTTTCACATAATACTTGTTTTTACCTGAGAATTACAAAAGTAAACATTAACGTATCAATTCTCATATATAATATAATAAAACAAGTCAAATAAATAGGATAAATGATGATAATAAAATGTACTTATTTGAGTTCATCAAATATCCCCCCACTTGAACTTTCCTTGTCCCCAAGTAAACCTTAGAATGAATTTTATGAAAATGTATCCTAAAAGATATTAGGATTTATTTTTATATTTAAGCATGTATTCGTTTTGTCATAATTGCACAACCAAACACTTAACGAATTAGAAATAAAATAAAATATTTTGGTAAAAGCAAATCTAATCGTTTAACTGTCCAGTCGTGACGAATATTCTATCATAAGCTTGGCAAGTATACGCATCTCCCCCACTAAAGCTAAGGAATAACAAGTCTAAAGCGGTAAAAAGGGTTTGTTGGTTAAGGGTTAATCATCCTTTTTAATCTCTATCGATCTCAAATTCCAGAAAAGGCGACAAAATCACAAATACATGATCGAATCCACGACCACGATACTTGCAATTGCTCAAATCCTTAACTCGAATAGGCTAAAGATAGGACCAAGTAATCTTCACCAATAATATTATATCAAAAAGGGCGACAAAATCATAAATACATAGCCGAATCCACGACTACGATACTTAAGATTGCTCAAATCCCTAATCTCAATAAATCAAAGGTTTGGATGAAGAATGATATAGGGTATGGATAATATTTGGGATATAAATTGGTGTAAAATGAAAAACAAACGAAACAGATAAATTAAAATCCTAAGTGTGGTAAATTACTTTCCCAACCATCCCATGAATAAGACTCATATCATTGAATAACTCACGCTTTAACACTTGAAACACACGCTTTAGGTAGACACGAATTATACTCAACAAGATCTCAATCAAAGAATAATCCTAGTTGGCGTTCCCATAACGGCCAACTCCCATTCAATCCATAAATATAATATATAACAAGTAGTGGTGATATCGACCACTTAATACAAAACTTTACATAAGTTGGTTAAAATAAACATCCAACTTTTCCTTTTTCTTTTTTTTTTTTTTTCGATTTTTTTTTTTTTTTTTTTTTTTTTTTTTTTTTTTGCACTCAACATATGTGTGTAAAATTTCACAACTTTTCTATCACTATTTTTCCGGATAATTTTTCCATTCTCTTCATACTTTCAGAAATAACTGTATTAGCGAAAGTAGTAAACACACGAAAAATAAACTCAAAGATATAAAATATTTACTTTCATACCAATTGCATTGTGCAATTTCCTGACTCAACCAAAGATAATGAATTACGCACGCGAAAACAGGTAATGTAAGGAAACACACTTTGCCTAAAGCAATTAACCAACCACGGATTTTAATCTACAGGGTAGGCTAAGGTGTAAGGGTGTAACGAAACATTATAACAAAGGTGTAAGAAATGAAAGGAATGCTCTGAGTGTTTTTCTAGGGGTATCTTACTCTAAAAGTGAGAGTAACAAAAGGGTTTATACGGGGGTTAACTAACCAATGTAGTTAGTTAATATCACATAACATATAAAGGCTATTTGGGTGTAATCCTAGAAATTTACCAATTTAGACAAGTCATTCCAATTATATAGATAATACTTATTATGGTGGTCTCGAATAGTATACAAGCCAAGTTCTAAAGTTTACAAGTCACCGGCACACTCATAGATTTGTGAATTTTGATAAGTTCACAATTTTTGGAAATAATGTTATGTGTGCAGCTATGTAATTTAGACTTTAAACAAAAACATGCTAAAAAAAATTTTAAATTTTGATATATTAAACTCATTTTAAGCATATTTTGAAAAAGTTTAGGACAAGTAAGTGTTCTAATTCTCCAATCCCCCCACTTAAGTTAAACAACGTCCTCGTTGTTTGTTACAAAGGTTAAAAACTGGAAAATAAAAGAATTAGAACAGAAAAAACTCCCCTGAGATTTGCTCGGTATGATCCTCCATTATTCGTATAAGAGCAAAAATCAACTTTCTTGTGGATGAGAACGTTTAAGCTTCAGAGATGATGTATCCACAGAAATGCAGGAATCTATAATACCATTAAGACTTTAACACACCTGAGTTAAGAAGGTTCAAACTTGCATAATACATTAGTAGTTAGTAAAAATAAATTGAAAATCATCAGGTCAGTCGATACGCCGTAAAAAATTAAATTTAAAATCATCAGGTCAGTCGATACGCCTGAGTTAAGAAGGTTCAAACTTGCATAACACACCTGAGTTAAGAAGGTTCAAACGTAAAAAATTAAATTGAAAATCATCAGGTCAGTCGATACGCCGTATCTTATGGAAGAAGATACGCCGTATCGAGCCTGGAATAAATACGAATCACAATAAAAGATGCGTCGCATCCTTAACCAGGGATGCGCCACATTAAATAAACTGACAGAAAGTTTTAGAGTCAAAAATAAAAATGCATAAAATTTAATAAGATATGACCATTGCAGGCGATGCGTCGCATCTTAGAAAGGAGATGCGCCGCATCTTCTGCAGGTCTGACAGACTCGACACAGAACAGAATGTAAAAATTCTTTGGGTTGTCTCCCGGTTAGCACTTGTCTTTATTCCAGAGTATTCAAGTTAGACTCACGTTCAGCTCCTTAATACCGATCACTGAAAGAGTCGGAAGCATCGCGCTCCCTCATCGCCAGTCCAGTAATATTGAACACTCCTTGCTCGTCCTTAATTTCCACGCCATTCTTCTTTAATATATGTATAAACAAAGTTCTGTCCCTTTCGGGCAGAGATGACAAAATGATAGACGGGAAATTCTTATTATTATATAGGCATAAATATGCAAGGTGGGGTGGTAGTTCAATAAACACATCATTATTCAAATTTGTATTCTCAACTATTCTCCTACGTTTGTTAATTACTTCGCAATCATACCACTCATCATCAGAATCATTAACAATATTGCGCCTAAGTTCGGTAGGTACATTAAGGTCAATAAATTCCTCGAAGTTCTCATGATTAGGATTAGTTGAGTTGTTTTGAATCAATGTTTCTCCCATAAGCCTAGCTTCTAGATCGAGGTCCATACGTTCTCTTAATCCTAGCACATAGACGCCTCTAATTATGCTTTTAGCAGGCTTTTGGCACTTATAGACTAGTTTATTTTTCCCTACCTTTAATGAGATTTTTCTTTTAAACACATCAATCTTAGCATGGGCGGTAGACAAGAAAGGTCTTCCAAGGATTAAAGGAATCTTAATATCCTCGGGCATATCTAATATAACAAAGTCTACGGGGAAAACAAACTTCTCAATCTTAACTAGCACATTTTCAGCAATCCCTTCAGGTCGTTTTACCGTTTTATCAGCCAATTCAATAAGCAACTTAGTTGGTGCTAATTTTCCTAATCATAGGGTAGTGAATGTCTTAAGGGGCATAACACTAACACTAGCTCCTAAGTCAGCTAATACATTATTGAAAGATATATCATTAATTGAACAAGGTAAAGTAAAACTTCCTGGGTCTTTTTCTTTATGAGGCAAGGCATGTAAGTCGGTTGCAGAGCTCTCTTATTTCATTGTAGCCTTGATCTCCTCTTCAATCTTTTCCTTCTCTTTGAGTAACCTCCTTAAACTGATTGAAGAATTAAAGAAAAATTCAGGCTTTGCAGCATCATTACCATTCAACAATCTTCTAGGAAAAGGTATGTTAGGCGTGACTTCTTCAGGGGTGCTTATGGCCTTGACATGATCTCTTGGGTTAGTTTCAATCGAGCTTGGTAAACTTCCGTATCCCCTTTCTTGAAGAACTTTGCTCATTTGTCCAATTTGTTGTTCCAATGCTTTGATCGAAGCTCCTTGATTTCTTGTTATAGTATCCGTTGAGGCTCGAATTTCTTTGATCATAGCAGTGTTCTCTTCATGTCTTTTAGCAGCATCGACCATAATTTGCTTTAAAGTGTCATCCAAAGTCTGCCTCCTTTCTTGATAAGTGGGATTAAAGTTGTTCTTTTGATAGTATCCCGGAGTAGCTTCCCTAAATCTTCCTGAAACTATCACAAAAGCATCAGTAGGGTATGTTCAAGAAAGTAATATATCAGAAAATTAACAACGAAAAACGGAATACGAAAAATAAAATTTACTGATATCTGCAAGCGATGCGCCGTATCCAGAAAGCTAGATACGCCGTATCTTATTACGTTAAAATTTAATCAGACTTTTATTCAGAAAGCAGATACGCCTCATAGAATTATAATGCGCCGTATCAGTTTTAATTATCAAAAATCGATTATATTTAATAAAATTAAATGCGTCGTATTAACAAAAGTTAATGCGCCGTATTTTCGTTACGTTTCAAAATACAAGATTTTTGATTTAGTAGATGCGCCGTATCGATAAAAATCGATGCGTCGTATCTGTTTAATAATTCAAAAACTGTTTTTAATTTAAATCGACAATACGCCGTATCTGTTAAAACAGATGCGTCGTATGGCCTTAGGGTTTAGAAAAATTTCTTATTAAAAACACAATACGCCGTATCTTGGGGAAAAGATGCGTCGTACTCAAATTTATTAAACGCATTGTATTTTATAAAAATTAAACGCAATACGCCGTATCTGTGAAAATAGATGCGCCGTATCGTTTGTATCAGCACAGTACAACGATAGCAGAATGCAGAAAAATAGAAAAAGATAAACAAAAAAAACTAAAATAAAAATAAACAAAAATTAAAGAGAATAAAAACACACAAAAACAGAAAATATGCAAATAATACAATGAATGCAATTTATCTAATATACAACAGGGTTACTGGTTAGAATCTAAAAATTAAAAAGAAAAGAAAAACCTAATTAAAATAGTAATCAAATTAACAGATAATAACAATTCACTCCCCGGCAACGGCGCCAAAAACTTGATGTGCGTGTGTATTGCTCTAATTCTTTTATGTCCACGGCAGCGGCCCCAAAAACTTGGTGCGCGCGTGATGTCGTTGTGGTTTTAGCAGTGTTAATGCCTACTCAAGTTTTAAATTTATATTTAGCCGACTTATCAATAAAACACACATTTTAACGAGCAGTGTACCCGGTCAGTATGAATATAATGGTAAGTAGAGTGTCGATCACTAAGAGTGGAACGTATTATCTAGTTATTCTAATCAGTATTTTAATATCTTAAGTTAGCTGTACAACCTAATCTAACGCAAGGGGGTTCAGCCTGAGAGACTGGCACGGTTTGGTTATGATTAAATAGAAAACTAAACTAATGAGCACGAATCAGCGATTAGCACACACGTACACAGATAGATACGCGAGACAATAAGAAGACCTGTCCTGATAATTAAGTAGCTTGTCACTTGTTTTATTGCTAGTTTTATATGAAGTGTATGTAATTAACCCTTTCTCGTTGGCTCTAATCTTATCGGCGAGTAAACCCTTAATGATCACTTATGTCTATCCTACTATCCTAGAATATTGAGCATTTGTGATGCCCACGTTTCGTATACGCTAGAATAGATAGGCGAGGAAGGGGCATGGCGACCCAAGCAATGCTCAGCTAGACACAGAGGTTATCAATGCACTAATAAAAGTCTCCAAAGACATCAACATATAAATTTTAATTAATGGGAAAGCAATTTTAAGGGGTGCCCATGATTTTTCGTAGTCACATGGAATCGGCCCATCAATCCTGATGAATTAAAGTGTACTAATACAATAAAACAAAACTACTTAATGAATTGAATACATGCAGGACCTTCTTACAGCTCTTGTATCTTCGTTCAGGGTGTGTCTTGTGCTGCTAATACGTCTGAATTCGTCTGGTATCTTGCACTGTCCAACCTAAGCTTGGTGTCTAAAAGATCTTGAAATTCGTCTGGCCTTGGGGTATTTATAGTTTCTGTCTGAGGGTTAGATGCGGCGCATAGGATAAGTAGATGCGGCGCAACGACTTAACTTCGCGTGGGGTCCAAGATTAATATATTCAGGAATATTCGTACACCGCCTTAAGATGCGGCGTAACTCCATTTCTCTATGCGGCGCATGTCCTTTGCTGACTTGGATCGTAACTTGTGAAATCTTGATAGTGATGCGCCGTATGTAATAAGTATGTTGCGGCGTATCTGGAGCAGAATGATCTTGATCTTGTACATTTCAGTAGACTCTTAACATCTTGCTTGTTTTCTCCATAATTGGTCCAAAATCGCCAAGTTTCACATAATACTTGTTTTTACCTGAGAATTACAAAAGTAAACATTAACGTATCAATTCTCATATATAATATAATAAAACAAGTCAAATAAATAGGATAAATGATGATAATAAAATGTACTTATTTGAGTTCATCAGTAGAGCTGAATTTGTTGGTGTTTATGTGTGAGATTGAAGATCGGTGTTGTGTTTGTGGTTTTTCTTGATAACGATGTGAATATGGGTTTCAATTTTTTGAGATCTTTGTTTTTGAGGTGAGAGGATTTTGTGTGTTGATAATGATGAATATATGGGTTTTGATCGTGTTTTTTGGTGTGTGGGATGTGTGTTGGATTTTTTTTGACTGATTATATTGAATCAGCAGGGTTTTTTTTTGTGTGTTTGGTGGTTAATCTTGGATAAGATTTTTTGACTGATTATATTGAATCAGTAGGGTTTTTTTGTGTTTGGTGGTTAATCTTGGATAAGATTTTTTGACTGATTATATTGAATCAGTAGGTTTTTTTTTTTTTTTTTTTTTTTTTTTTTTTGTTTTTTTTTTATTTTTTTTTTTTTTTTTTTTTTGGTGGTTAGTCTTATTTGTGTTGAATAAGATTTGTGTGGTGGGTGTATGTTTTGTGGGGTTCAGGGAGGGGATATTTGTTTTTCAGTCACCAATAAATATGTCTCTTCCTCTCAAAAATTGCTATAGCAGTAGCAGTTTTTGAAGATCACATTTATTTATTTTTCATTGAAGAATGTTATTAGCAGTCATGAACGGATCTGGATCATAAGAATAATCCACCCGCTCTGATACCTTTTGTTGGTCCATGTAATTTGAGAAAATAAAGAACATATTTCATTAATAATGATAACAATTGTTACAAGATTACTCAAAATACAACTGACTGTATGATAACATTTTCAGCTTCTTCAAGGGGATAATTCTGGTAAACTATCCCCTTTGGGTGACAAATAAACTCTCATTGATCTAAGCTATGCTTGTGATTCAATGAGAGGATGATCCTATCAACTAATACATTTTGTATTCTTTTGTTTGTTTGGGAATCCATACTATCTCAATTACAAAGCATACAATATATACAGGTAACTAAACAAAGACATGTGGGGTTGGTGTAAGTTGTCATCCACTTGGTGTGGGTTGTCATCCACTAAGTGGTCCCTCTTCATCTTCCTCTTTTGTACTTTGTCTGACTTCCCTTTTTTTTTTGGAAGTTCGTGCCCATATTTTTCAGTCTGCTTGTAGAGATAGCGTCTTCAGGGTCACTGAGACATTTGTCAATTCTCAGTAATACTGGAGTTGTTCGTAGCTCATATACTTTACTCACTGACACCGTATCAGTAAGTAAAGTGTTTCTTCAACAACGAGCTTTATACAACACTCACTGATTTCTTTATCAGTGAGTAACCCACTATTTTATTCAGTGAGTTAGGCTATTTTATGTTCAAATCCTTGTCAGGATAATTGGGTCAATTTTTGACCCAACAATTTTAGTTTTGGAACTCACTATGTTTGGAATTAGTATTTCATTATTAGTTATAG